>CM073466.1:69139440-69739440 GCA_037074535.1 Gleditsia sinensis | reverse complement strand
CCGCCGAAGACAGAGAGGATTCGAAGGTGATGCAATGTTCAAGAGAACCAGCGGCGATGGTCCAGTTTGTTTGGGAACTCCAATCGGGCTTGGACATTTGGGCCTCTGACTCCATCACCATCGGCTTTCTTAGCTCTTCTCCTTCGATGGAGAAGAAGAGGAAGGAAGTGGTTGAATGGATATATTGAAATGAAGAGGATCTACAGGGAATTCTAGATTTGATCAACGGAGAAACTAGGCCATGAAATATAGGATTCTGTATTTTTCAACTCTGTAGCCTATTTTTTCGAACAAATTTGTTTGCTTGTTTGTTTTTATATTCAGTATCACAATTTTTCTTTTGGCCATTATTTGTTATCTATCTATACCATTACATGTCTAATAGACTAATAAGGGCCTGTTATTTAAAAAATTCTTGAAAAAACGTTTAATTATTTTTTTTAAATTTTAGAAAATATTTTTAAAATTTAAAAAATATCAAAAAAATATTTTTTTAAATTTTAATACTATAATAAATTATAACGGTAATATTTTTTAAATTATTTTAAATTATATTGATAATATTTTATTATTTATATAATTAAATAATAATAAAAATAAAATAAAAACATAATTATATAATAAAACTAAAATTACAAATTAAACGTTTTTTTAAATATAAAATAATAAAAAAGAAAATCTTTTTAAAAGTAATTTTTTTATGAAAATGTAAATTATTTTATTTTATTATAAATAAATAATTAAGTAAATACTTTAACCTTCATTTGATGGTATCTCAAATAATACTCTTTTTTTAAAATTAAAGAATTTTCAGTTTTTTTAATTAAATAATACATAAATAAAATTCAAATATGAAGTGCACTAGAGTAAAATGTAACATGGAAGAATAAAATTATTTGAAATATTAAAATTATTTTTATCTATTTTTAAGATTTAAACTTAAACTTATTTACAAATTAAACATGCTGGGTAATGATTTTTTTTTTTTTTTGTGACTAAAATTCGGAGGTAAAGATTCTTGAAAGTTTATTGTATAAGAGAGATTATCATGGCAAAAAGCCAATTACAACATGAAAAATACCAAACAGCTAAAGCAAAAACTAGGTGCTTTCATTTCATGAACAACCAAATACAAGGAGGATAATATGAAATGAAAAGATTACAATTTACAACCCCATTGTTCATTTCCAAGCAATGAAAATGAGAAGAAACCCCCTTTGGTCCTCTCAGTTGCGACAAATCCTAGCCGTTGGCATGGTGACACAAATTGGGGCATAGATTTTCTTGGCTTCTGGGCTACCACGTTTTGGCTCTTCTGCTAAAGCCATCCCAGCAGCAACAGAGCAAGCAGCAGAAGCAACTGCTGCAAAAACCAAATTCCTCCTTGCATGGCTGCTTTCTTTGTCAGCTTCATAACTGACCTTCACTTCCTCTCCTTCTCTTGCTCTAGCAGAAGCACTTGCGGCTACCACCAACCTTTTCTGGGTTGTTGCAGCAGAGCCTTTGGTTATGGCTGTGCTGCCGAGGAATGAGGCTGTCATGGGGGTGATCGATGCCATTTCTACAACGGAACCAAGTGCTCTGAAGGAGTGTGTTTTTCTTTTTGTGTCGCTAAGTCATTAGAGTAAGAATATATGGAACGTAAATCACAAAGGAAAGGTCAAAAAACCATCCAATATCTTATCCTAAAAGTGAGCAGACCAATAAGCTATTGCCAAGTAGGATAGTAGCATCCGCTGGAAACTAGTGGCCCTTGGAGGTCTAAATGTCTAATGCTTATCCTTATGAATTGATGGCCAGGACCAGGAGGATCAGAAAAGTGAGGGCTTTATTGGATCTAACATTTCTTCCCCAGGTTGCCGTCCAAGGGGCTATTTTTGTTTGTGCCCTTTTCGCCAGTAAAAAGGAGAAATTTTTTAAATTAATTATATAAATATGTAGGAAGTAAATTCCACTCAAAAAAGTGTGCCACATATCTTCATAATGTATCGATGAACAAGGGGCAGTCTATAAGAGGAGCCACCAAAAAACATTTTGCACTTGCTACAAATTTCCACACCCAAAAACAACAGCAAAATCAACCCACCACACATTCTTGAAAACCGTATCTTTTGGTTAAAGCTTCAACATTGAATGAATTACATTTCGAAATTCAATCGTTTACAATAAATAACTGATGAATTCATATTTTAATATATAGAATTACACAATATCAATCACTTTCTTTCCCAAAAATGGCAATTACTACCATGGAATATGACTGAGATAGCTGCACTTGAATTTGTAGAATACACGAGAACTCAAGCATATATAGCTTCCTCTTCCCGTGTTCTGTATGGAGGAGGCAGTAGACTGTCTATGTTAGCAAAAAGATCTACACGACCAGATGGCGGTTCCCCAACAGGTGAATCCAAGACCGAATCAGGAATTGCTACAAGGGTTTCGTCGAAAAATGATTTGATTGTCTGCACAGTTCAAGAATTCATTAAGTATGAGAAGCATCAAATGCAATAACTGAAGAACAAAAGCATAGTTACAGTGAACAAAAGGGATATATGATGTAAGAATTTTCACCAAAATATAGCCACAAACCGGATAATATAAGCACTTTATCCATTTTATATATTAAAGTGAAAGAAGGAAGGAAACAACTATTTCAATATGTGCACATCCCTAATTTCTGGAACAGAAGACATTTATCATAATACCGGCACTTCTTTTGGCTGTCACTCTCACCCTTTGCAGTAGTCCAGTAGCTCAATGGATACTCTCCCTTACTCTCTGCCCCCATCTTTCTTTCTTTTTTAAGTACAATCCCCCATCTTTCTCCAAGTCTTCCTCCGAATCTGATCCTATCTAAGTCTATCTCTAATCTCAAAATGTAACCAATAATATAGATCGTCAAGGTGGTCTTTTCTGGGCCACCAGATGACTCTTTTGTTAATTAGAGAAAGGGTGAAAACTCAGAAGAGCTATATGCTTCTATTAATACAAGACGAGGAAGAATACTAAAAGATCAGTCGCACCACCATACCATGCCCCATTACCATCCCAAAATAAAAAACAGGGAAGAGAACAGAAAATTAAAGAGTATATAAGATTTGCTTGATCAAAGTTTATAAATGCTAATGCTGTGTGTTGGTAACTTAATGTAAATTAATGTACAATGTAAAGGACATTCTTTTCTAAATACTCTACTAATTAGATTTTGTTACAGTAACCATACCGTGCAATTTAGGAAAGCAGCATCTGCTTTGCGCTTCCAAAGTCCATTCCCCGGCTCTGAGTGGAAAAAATTAAGTAAGGGCTGCAGAAAAGTAAAACGATGGTTATATGATAAAAACAAATTGTAAACTGGAGCTAAAGAGTTATTCTATAAGTAATGGAATAAATAACATGCTTTGTGCAAATGAAAGGAAAATGGAAAAAAAAAAAAGTAAGACGAGAAAAACCATTTAAAGCTACAAGTATGTCTAAAAGAATATAGCTTTATTACATATCAGCTATGCTTTGCTATATATCATGCTACCCAGGAACTTCCATCAAATAGCAAAAGTGTAGAAGTAAAATTAGGATAACAACCCATATCTGAGGATTATATTTCACCTTACCTTCATTATATCTCGCACATTTGGCTTCCGTCCATACATCCCCAACACTGAGTCCCCATATACTTGATATTTCTCTAGTACCTTCATGAAATGAGTAAAACAAAATGGTGAACTCCGAGTAGTCCAGAGGTTAATTCAAGAATTGCGCAGATGAATCCATTCAAAACCAAAGATTCTATAACTGAACCTGTCGACGTGTAAGACCACTGCTTGGGGCACCATAGATTGCAGTATCAACATGTCCCAAAATATTCCAAGGGCTGTTGAGATTATCAACAATTGTTACTCAAACTACCTAGTATCAATATATATAAATATATAAATATAAACATATACGAAGTATGTGTTTACTTCTCACAAAGTTTAAATGAATGACTTTACATTCTATACATTATATGAGTGAGTCTGACATAATGTGGTAGAAATACAATATTTTTGCTGACTTGTAATCAATTAACCTTAGATTTTTTTTAATTGGTGATATAAACATGGCATGCAACCAGCGAATTTCTTTTATTGGTGATATGACTCCCCCCTCCACTCTTATTTTTAACAGGGAAGGTCATATCAGGCAATAATGCAGTACCATTGTCTATTAAAGAGAGCATAAATGAAACAATCATGCATTTTGTTTCTAGTAAACTCTCGCATATTTGGAGCAACATGTTTGAAATTCAGATGCCTAACTTGACAGGAAATTTCTGAAGATATTCAAATTAAAAATTGGCTTCCCAATTAAGTTTTTTTCACTTTACATACTTATTGTATGCTGCACGTCCAACCATAACACCATGAGCTCCAGCTCTTCGAGCTTCATTGGCCTACAATGAAAATGCCCCTGAGAATAAGCAAAGAGAGAAGCACTAGAAGAATATGTACCAATCATGAGAAGTGCAGTTGTAATGCTGCTATAGGTTCATTACATTCACCAGGACAACAACTCATCTCAAAAGCCAGAAAGAAGGGGGGAAAAGGATTTGATATTAAACACCATGAACATCAGATATATCAACATTGAACAAAGACCCGACAGTGGGCAAGGCTTCAGGTTTCACTTTATATATACTTTTCCCATGTTTCAGGTTTGGACTCTTTTAAAATTGACAAAATAAAGACCAAGAGCTCACCACATGATCAACTCTTCCCAAAAATATAAAAGATTAATTATGCATTGAATCCACTTGATGGAAACTGTCCCCTTATTCTTAAGAAGCATATTAGGAGGGGCCAGCCCAAAGGGAAAGAACAGAATTCAGAAGGAAAGCCCACAACAAAAGGGCCCAAGCCTCTGCTGATGTACAAAAGAAGAGAAAAGGCATGGGGAAAGAATGAGTTAGTTACAGTCTTACAGATGAAAGAGATGCATGACATGTGAGGAAGCAGGGCTGGATTCTGTTATAGGAAAGATAGTATTAATAGCATGAAGAAAGGCTGGGTGGGCATGGAGAAAATAGAATAGAGGTGGGAAATACTGGTTGCTGGAGAGGCCGAGGTTTGGCTACTCTGGGTACTATACTTCGTGTCTTCTCTCTTTTGATTCTTCTGCTTATTACTATATTACTGGTTCAAGTACTAGCTGCCATATTTAGCTGCTACTGTAATTCCCCTATTTTCATACCCTGTTTTCACACACACACACACACACACAGACATATATATATATATATATATATATATATATATATATCAGTGACTATCTCCTCACCCTTAGTGAGCGAGACTTTTGCCCCATTGTCAGTGAGAATATAGAACAGAACCTCATCACCACTTCCAATCAAAAGCAAAATGAATATAAGATTCAAAGTGAAAAAAGAACAATAACCCCCATCCCTGTTGCAAAGCAATATATGAAGTGAAACTCAACATTTTCAGATATCTACCACCCGGTGAGGCTGATCAAAAAGCAAACAGAGAAAACTTCATACATAGGCACATACCATATCCATATAGCTAACTCATAATTAGAATAAAATAAAGTTTCTACATACAGAAAGTACAGTGAGGATATACATCCACTGATAAAATAATATAAATTGGATTTAATACTTTTGATTATTAGTTTATTACACACATAAGTACAGAATGTGCAGTTTTAAGATTTTGACAAGATCATAATAGTAAAGGAACCTCAATTTTTAGAAGAAAAAAAAATTCCTTCACTGAATGGCAAGTCTGGGACACAAGGAATTATTACAATGACCACAGCTCACCTCATCAACACTAGTAATGCCACCATTTATTGTAAATGTTAAGTCAGGAAAGTCGCGTAAGAGGCCATAAAAGTATTCATATCTGCATTAAAATAGTGTGACATATCATCTCCAACTCTATATATAATATGACTACAAAAATAAAATTTTACTATCACATACTTTAGTGGAGGAATACTCCGATTTTCAGCTGGGCTAATGCCATTAAGCAGTGCTTTTCTTGAGTGTATTATGAAATGCTTAGTGGGTGACAGAGAAGAAACCTTGTATATAAAATCACCTGACAGGCAACAAAAAGTGGCAGTAGAAAGTTCAGTAGTTAACCCCAAAATCCATGGCACAAATACTTTAGAAGAAATTAGAACCTACTAGAGGATAATTACAACCCCTTCTAATTCATGTAAACGGCAATGTGCAATAGGGATCCATCATTATTTAGGACAATAGCATTACAAAAAGTGTCCATCTTGATGGAAATTAACCCAGAAGGCCAGAACACTAAAAAAAGTAGAAATTGCTAATTAGAATGTGTTTCACTTTCAGCTTATAATCTGCGTTATAAATATCCCAAAAGAAAGTTACTGAACTACAACTGACAAGTTCAGCTAAAAGCTTTAATTAAATATGAGAGAATTGCATAAATGACTTTCCAACTTAAGTTCATATTCTCGCTGATTTTCTCAGATGGAAGAACCATGATATCCAAGAGATAAACAAATGGGGATAAGGCACCTGCAGATCTAATAAGTAGTAGGAAAAACAATTGGTCTCCAACACCTTCATCAAAAAGCACTTACTGTTAGATTCTAAACATTTCTACCTTCTGTCCATATGTTATTCTTATTCAGTTTCTTTAATAGTGATCTCCTTTAATAGAACCTTTACCTTCCCATTAGTATAAGAATCATGATTGCTGTCCATATGGATTCCTGTCTACCATCAGCAGGTAACTAAGGGTACGTTTGGATGGGGGGAAGAGGAGGGGAGGGGAGGGGAGGGGAGGGGTTTTTTAAAAAACCCCTCCTTTGGTTCACTTTGTTGGAAGGGAGGGGAGGGGATTTGGGGAGGCAAAATCCCTCCCCTCCTTAAAAACCCCTCCCCTCCAAAAGTGGGGGGTTTTGGAGGGGAGGGGCAGCGCTGAAGGCAAATTTTCAAATTTAACCCTTTTGCTTTTTTTTTTTAATAAAAAATAAAAAAAACAAAAAAAAATAAAAAAAAATTTTAAATAAAAAAATAATAAATCAAAAACTTCTCATAAAAAATTTTAATAAAAAAAATTAATATAAAAAAAATTATTTTTAATAAAAATAAAATGACAGGGGTATAATAGTCATACTATTTTATTTTCCCTCCTCTCCCCTTACAAATCAAACAAAGAAAATTTATCATCCCTCCCCTCCCCTCCTCTTAAACTAAACCAAACAAAGAAAATTTATTTTACTTCCCCTCCCCTCCCCTCCATTAAAATCCCTCCCCTCCCCTCCCCTCTTCTGAACCAAACATACCCTAATGGTTTCCACAAACTTTAATAATTTCTACTTCATAATAACAAGTCAACAACCATGGGATTTTGAGATGATAAGTACCCAGCATGTAACCAATCAACTAAGAACCCTTTTGAGTTAATAATTAATACAAGACATTCTTTAAGCACAGCTAAGCTACAAAAATCTTATTGATATATATAGTAGACATATGAAAAATCAAGCAGTCATAATAACATATATGTGGTGTACTATCCATAATAACATTTTCATATAAACTTCTTAGTCCTATCCATAGAATTCTAACTTTTCTGCCTTTCAAATTGAATAGACAAAGAATGTTCAGAGAAGGACCTTACACAGCTCATTGTAAGAATCATGATCATCAACGCCAATTCGACATTTGACACTGACAGGCACATTTGTATTGGCAGCAATTATTGACATAGCCTCAGCAACAAACTTTCCTTGTATACAATAAATGTCTACATTAATGCAATTACTGAAGAAAACATATATTCAATGTTTGCAGATAATATTCAATTTAGGAAGATTTTCTAACCTTTGGATCAAGCATAAGACGGACACCAAAGCATCCATGTCCAGCTACTCTTGGACTAGGGCATCCACAACTGGTGTACATTAAAATGTCTTAGTCAAATATCAATAGATGAAACCTTCAAAATAAAGGTGATAGAAAATATACGAACTTGAAATTTATCTCATCATAGCAATAAGCATTAGCAAGTTCAGTTGCTTTTGCCAAATTTTCTAAATTACTCCCTCCAATTTGAAGCACAATAGGATGTTGATCTGGAGAATATGCCAAGAATCTGTCCTGAGCAGAATAAACAAAACAAAAGATTCAGTGGTTTTTTTATACTGACTTATCCAGAAAAGATGGTGGTAATATCAATCCCTTGATTTGTGCTCTTATGCACTCCTATGAGGCACGGTTACTTCTAGATTCAAGCCGTACCCATATCAGGCACATACCTGGTACCAGTACTTTTTGGGTACTCTTGGGTACTTGTAGATATATATCAGTTTTTTTATCCTTTGAAAGCTTATTTTGGACAAAATAGGTAAATTGCAAGTACAACTACAAAATTTTGGGCTTGTTTGATTCTGTTTTTGTTTTTTTGTTTTTAAAAATTGTTTTGTAAAACTATGTTTAAAAATTGTTCTGTAAAACAAAAGTAAAACGCTTGATAAACTATTTTTAAAACATGTTATTTTTTGTTTTTTCGTGTTCTGAAAATAAAAATAACTTTTCCTTGATTCTGTTTTTCTTTTTTAAAAACAAACTTGTTTCCAGAACTTGTTTTCGAAATAACAACAGAAAACAGTTATTAAACGAATTTTTTTATTTTGAAAACAACTGAGAAGAAAAAACAGTTTTTAAAAACAGAAAATAAACAAACCCTTTAATTCTAAATTTTAGAAATTTGAAAGCAAATCTTACAATCTCAACAATAAATAAGAAAAATTTGTATACACATTTGCATAAACAACTTAGATATTTAATAAAGTTATATGAACTTTGAAATTATATTAGAAAACTTACCTATATTATAAAATTTTTTATTTATATAGTATATATTACCATATCTGTACCCTACAAAAAAAATTTCTGTATCCCATTCCCGTCGCAGATATGATACTCATACTTGTACCCGTGCAACATAGATGCACTCACATCTGCTAATTTTTACAAGTCATGCAATAAGTAGTAGACTGACATTTATAAGCTTACCAGATTATCCTTCTGATAAACAATTGTTTCGGCTGCAAGCATCTCTGTGTACAGCCAAGCATGTTTTGATATGAGTCGTGCAAGAGTCCTATAGTGATGGTCTGTCCAGTCCATCATTGGAGCAACACTGAAATACAAGCAACCGAAAACCAGACCAAAGCAGGTAGGTAAAATCCATAGACTTGCAGCACAGGCAGATTGGAAGAAGAAAAAACAAAAGAACAGATACCCACCTAAACCAAGGTGGAAGGTAGTATTTTGCAACCATCACAGCTTGACCATGTGACTGTTCTCTTTGGGTATAAGCAGAAAATAACCTAGACCTGTGCAGATTCCTGCCAGATACACCTACTGACAATCTGCAACGGTTTTTAATTATATTAGAACTTAAAGGAGTAAATGAAACTGCCAGGGAATATCCTGCAAACTTCATCATTCCTCTTAGCAAACCATAATCTGCTCCCTCAGGTACCTATCCATAAAATAAAACCATCTCTTACACTGTAATACAACGCCCAACATTCGGTGTAAATGTATGTGAAAGTGAAATTATTTACATGGCAAGATATATTCTACGCCTATGAACTTCTGGAAGATTACTATTTACTTGTAACAGCATCACTAGTCGTGCACAAACCATCCACAAAAACACATCCCAGAAAACAGAACTTGGAATGCAATGCTTACCACATAGCAGTAGCAACTTTAAAAAAAGCGAAATTATACCTTAGGATTCGTAAAAGTAAATATTTAATTTGCTAATACATGGGTTTTATAAAATAACATATCCCAGAAATTCTTTACTTAAAAAAAACGAATCTTTAGAACAGAAAAGACGTTTGCAGTTTCCAAGTATGGTGACAAAACCCAAGATTTATTTGATTCAACTAGTATGGTAAAAAATTCTCAAGAACGCCAAAACCACTTATAAACCAGGAAGTCATGAACGGTATTCTTTCGGTTGCAGGGAAGATGAACCTGGAGGCATTTTATCGAACAGTAGAGGAGCAAGCAAGACAAAGTATATTCATCAAACATTTCACAAAAGAAAAAACAAATAGCATTTTAGGATTTACCTGGAGCAAGGAATCTGCTGGGGTTGCCCGATTCTTCCTCGGCCTTCGCGCCGTATCTCGGCGTTCACAAAATTTCAGAGCAGTGAGTTGGGAAGGTCAAGTTTTTATGTTGCTTTATCCGCGGGAAATAAATGGTACCATCCTATTGGTCCCTGCTTGGCCGTCCTTTAAAAGGTTTTTTTTTTTTTCTTTTTTTTCACTTACGGTCCTTAGTTTTACATAAAATTCAATTTTAGTCCTTAATTTCAATTAAATTAAAATATAAATTACATTCATTTTTTCAGTTTTTACACTCATATTTTTTTTAATTTTAATTTATATAAATTTTTTTCATTTATAAAATTGTTAATAAAATTATATTTTATAGACTTTCTTCTTAAAAAATCATAATAATATAATTTAATAAAAACAATTAATACTTATAAAAATTTTAAATAAAATAAATTAATGTAGTATTTTACAAACTTAAAAAAATTATAAGTATTAGTTTTATAAAATTCAAAGGAGTTTAATGTCTCAACTTAAAATTAAAAAGTATAAATATAATTTTTACAAATCTAAAGAAAATATAATTTACTCAAAATTAAATCTCTTATCCATCTAGAACCAAGTACCAAGAATAAATCTCTCATCAATCAGTCATTAACTTAAAGATTAAATATGGTTTATCAAAAAAAAAAGATGAAATATGGTGACATGCTATTCTTTATGAATGTGTGTCATTTTATGTTTAGGTCAACAAAGATACATCTATGAAAAAATTACATTATTCTTTTGGAAAAGTAAAATAAACTTTTTGTCACTAAAATTAGAGGATAAAATATTTTTTTATACAATTTTGAAAATTAAAATTAAAATTTACCTTTTTATATTTAGTTAATTTTTTTATATTCTAATAACATAATACATTGTTTAATTAATAATTTATTAATTATTTAATAAAAATATGAAAAGTTAAATATTAAATGCAAAAACTTAAAAAGTGTCAATTAAAGAGGTTACTCAATAATATTCATATTCATTATTTAAATATTTATTAATTATTTAATTAAAATATGAAAAATTAAATGTTAAATGCAAAAACTAAAAAAGTGTCAATTAAAGAGGTTACTCAATAATACTCATATTCAAGTTGACATTTTGTTAATAGTAAGAAAATATTTATTTATTTTTGGCCAAATAAGCAAGTATTAAGAGTTCTAATTTTTTTTAACATGAAACAAATGCAAATACTCTTTTTCAACTGATTGATTTGCAAACACCCTCAATTTTTAAAAAAATGATATTATCTCTTAATTTTTACCCACCAACATTTAAACAAAATGCTACATCACTCATCCAAAATATATAGGCTTGTAATTCCAATAATATATATAATGTCAATAATGAAACATTGAATCTTGTCAATTCTATTAATAAAAAATTGATGAAAAAAAATGTTAAACAATGTCCCATGAAAGTTAAGGAGAGAAAATTTCAATTTTTAAAATTAAAAAATGTTTGCAAATGACCTAAATATAAAGTTAAAGAAAATATTTACATTTTTTCCTCTTTTATATTACAAAATTGAAAATTGAACATCTTTTTATAATATCAGAACTTTCCATAGATGGCTCTCAATGACTAAAATGACTTTTTGTTTATAAGAAGAAGAAGAAGATTATTGCAAAAATAGACATTTCACAAGAAGCCAAACATTAATATTCCCAAGTCGACCCTCAATCATTAACGGAAACATGTGGTGGAAGATAGCTCTACCAGAGACGTTACACCTCGGGCCAGGTAGTCTTATCAGTTGCAGAGAGCAGCTATGGCTACTCTGAGCTTCAATCCTTCCAGAATCAGAACTCCAACGTTCAAGTATTGCAATTCCATCTCCAGCTTGAGTTCGCCATCAAAACTTGCAAGAATCCCAAGTAGTATTTCCTTGATTAACAAAAGAAACCAACCAAAGCTGCACCATTTTCGGCCAAGTTCAGTTTCTGAGAGCTCGCTGTCAACCCAGAAAGAGGAGGGGGTTTTTGACGAAGAAGAGGACGACCCAACTGCGGAATTGAGCTATCTTGATCCAGAAACTGATCGGGAGAGTTTATCGGAATGGGAATTGGATTTCTGCTCTAGGCCCATTCTTGATATTAGGGGCAAGAAGGTGTGGGAGCTAGTTGTGTGTGACAATTCGCTCTCTCTGCAGTACACAAAGTATTTTCCAAACAATGTTATTAATAGCATTACTTTGAAGGATGCTATTGTTAGTATTTGTGAAGAGTTGGATGTCCCCTTACCTCAAAAAATCCGCTTCTTCAGGTAATTATATGCCAATATGCAGATTCCTAGGCAAGTTTGATAGCATGTCTATTGTGTGTGGTGAAATATTCTTATGTAATATGTAAGGGTCAATTTTTAGAGTATAGAATGATGATGCAAGTGTTTCGTTGCTTTGTAGGTCACAGATGCAGACAATTATCACAAAAGCATGTAAGGAGCTTGGCATAACATCTATTCCTAGCAAACGGGTGTGTATGATTTCGTTATTTTCACTGCAGCTGCAAAACTTAGGAAGACTTTTTGTATCTGTTTTTGGAACACTGGTATTCAAAATTACTAGCATTATCCAAGAACCATAGGGACATTTTAAGTTTGTTAACTTTTATAAATTACTAATTCTATCCTTTCTATGACAACTTGCAATTGTCATATCAAAAATGGGATGTATTATATCATGGTATCCAAGACCCCAAGGAATATAAGATAATGGTGTACCTAAAGCATACTTAAATGCTTAGCACAAAACTATGGGCTTCCCTGATGCCATTAGAAATTTGTTATTTGGATGATAGGCAGACACCCTGTCCAACTAGAGACCTACAAGATCTTATAACGTGTCAAAACTTGAATTAAAAGCTTTGTCAGTTAGGTGAAGGCACCAAGAATGGCTTTCACATCTCCAAGATCATGGAATATGTTTATGTACTTTTATCAACTTATGAAGGAAATATGTTAGCATGCATTAAATTTAATCACTTGACTAGTGGTAACAAACCTTAACTTCTAAGTCATAAGCTTAAATATTCAAATGCTGTATCCTGTGATGCGGAAAATTCTACCAATGTCAAGGGAAAGCAATACCAAAAATGTGAAACTTAGTATGAGCTAAGTTGGAGCATGTTAAAACATGGTTTATATATTGTGAATCTTAAACTATGCCAGTAAACGCTCAACTAAAATGCTAGAGATATTTTCTTCGTTAATTTCTCTTTCCAAGTTGAATTATGGCATATCTAACTGAATTCCTACACTTATTACTGGCTAAATGTCATTATTGGAGTAGAAACAAAAATTATGGAACAAGAGATAAAAATTTACCCCATTTTGTTAAAACCAGTCATTTTACAAGTCATTTTATATTTGGTTTCATGTAATATTATGTCATTTCATACAAATAAATGTAAATTATGCCTGCTTAGATTTAAGCATTTTAAGTTTTACGTTAGAGATTCTAATTGTTTGGTCAGGCTGAACTATCACTAGGATTTAGCATATTTAGCTGCGCAAACTCCAGAGCTTCATTTCCAATTTAACAACGAAGCAATAAGAATTAGACAGCTGGTGATTTCTTTATGTTGAAAGAAGCATCTTGAAGCACAAATTTATAAGATTGAAGATTAAGAATACTCTTAAGTATGCATAAGATGGCCATACTTTCAGTTACTTCATTTCCTGAACTGCTCATAAGGGCATCCTTGCCAACGGCCATACATTTTTCTTGATGCTTTTCTTTTCCCTTCCTTTATTAGGTTTTTGATAATACATATCGGCTGTACATAACATCATAACTAACCCAAATCGAGGTCTTTATACTAGTGTTCCTGATTAATGATGTCTCTTGGAATATATCTGTAGGTTGAACTGCTTCTACTAATGTGCATAAAATGAGGAAATAGAAATTCCATGGTATTACAAATGATATTTATACTATTACCCTGAATTCAGATAACCTTGTCAGAAGTGGCTCTGCATATTTTTTGATGTGGTTCATCTGAACTGTTTCAGTGCCTGTCATTACTTCTATGGTTGGATGAGCGCTATGAAACTGTATACATGCGTCACCCTGGATTTCAAAAAGGATCCAAGCCTTTTCTGGCACTAGATAACCCTTTTCCCATGGAACTTCCAGAGAATCTTTTTGGGGAAAAATGGGCATTTGTCCAGTTGCCTTACTCAGGTACAAAGGCAGCAGCTTCTACTTTGTTTGACAAATGCTAGCCTACTGTGTCTCTCTGTTGTTATACTCAACACATGTTTTTCATTTCCATCCAGTATGAACCTCTGAATTTCTATGATACGTAACATGACTACATAGTTCATAAAGGCCAGTGGCCCCTTTTCACAAAAGGCAAAGTTGCATGTTTAATATGATATAAAGCACGGACACACGTTATTTCAAGCATGTCGGATAACGACATTGCCATGACACATTGGCAACACACATAGGGACGTGTTAGGATTAGAAAAAGTAATATTATTTTTTCACTAAAACACATGCCGAACATGACTCTGACACAGTTTGGACATAGCTAACCCCACCCCCCCACCCCAAAAAAGAAAAAAGAAAGAAAGAAAAAGATAGAATGAGAGATGAGAAACTCCCGCTTGGAGAGACAATAAAAGTTCTTTCATAATTTTTTTGTTGTGCACGGATAATTTATGTAATATAGTTTTATATATATATATATATTGGCTATAGCTCTCTAACTTACACTGACCTATTTTTAAGCTGTTCGGGGGGAGGTGTCATCCTTAGAGACAAAATTTGTTTTTGGTGCTGGGCTGGATCTGGATTTATTGGGTATGGAAATTGACGACAAGACATTGATTCCGGGATTGGCTGTTGCATCTTCTCGTGCTAAGCCATTAGCAGGTACCATACAAATTTCTTTATGTATTTACATTTGTCTTGTCTTGGTTCCCTGAGAGGAACTTAGCATCTCCTTCTTACTTACTGGGTTTCAGTCCTGCAAATTTGTGTTAGAACAATTTGCTAGCAAAAGCATTGAGCAAGTGAAAACATGGTGTTGATAAACTCAGTTATTACAGAGTTTGGATCATTAGATGGTCAATTGACGTGCTTACCATTACATTAGAAAATTGTTGACTCCAAATCTGGATAGCTGCCTCAAAAAGATTTGTTAACAAAAATAGTCCAACTGTTCTTACCAAAAAAGAAAAAAAAATCTTGAACTTTTATTGAGTTGTCGTAAAGACTATTAGAGATTATAATAAAATTATTTATAAATCTTTATTTACTAGTTTAAGTTTTTAAATTGGATTAGTCCTTGACCAAGTAGTAAGGACTCAGGAGTTTGATCTTTGTCTCTTCCATTAGCTTAATTAAAATTAAGTTTCATTACAAAATATAATGAATTTATGTCTTTTTTATACTTCAAGCCCAAAAGGTATCATGTGAGGAGATGAGTTAGAGAAAGGAAAAGGCAATGAGAAATATCCACCCAAATTGCCATCTATATGCTGTAACTATAAATTATAATAAAATTATCCATGGTTTTCACTTAACAACTTAAACTTTTTAATTGAAGTGATTTTGACAATATTTTAGTAGTTCCAGAGAATTTAGGCAATCTTAATTTTGGAAAGCTTGTAATTTCTTCTTGTGCTTTAACATCACTACCATCCCCTATACAATTATAGTTGTAATTAAAAAAAATCCTCAACTTGTGTTGCCACAGCTTGGATGAATGGACTTGAAGTGTGTTCTGTGGAAGCAGACACTGCTCGTGCTTGCCTGATTCTCTCTGTCGGAATTTCGACTCGGTATGTATATGCCACCTATAAGAAAACTCCTGTGACAACTAATGAAGCTGAGGCTTGGGAAGCAGCCAAGAAAGCTTCTGGGGGCTTGCATTTCCTTGCCATCCAAGAAGACTTGGATTCAGAAGACTGTGTTGGTTTTTGGCTTTTACTAGACTTGCCACCTCCACCTGTATAATTCTTATACGCAATCATGGTTGAAGATTTATTGGACAAATATATTATTACAGCATTATTAGATCCCAGAAGTTTAAGTTTATATATATGCGTAAATTTTTGTTTTGGTACTAGAAAAATACACATTTTCTTGATTTAGTTTTTTAAAGTTTTATTTTTTTATGTTAATCTTTCAAAGATTATCTTATTTAAAAAAAAATGTTCTCAATTTAACTTCATAAATTGATATTTAACAAATTTGTTTATTTAACCTAACTAGAAACTTATTTAATTTAGGTGAGCTCTTGATTTGATTAATAAAATAAATATGTTAAATATATGTAAGAACTTGAAGACGAATTAGCCTTTTGAAGGATAAAACGATGAGAGTAAAGATTTGATGAAATAAATTGAAAAAAATATGTATTTTTTGAAGATTAAAATAGTAATTTATTTATATATAAAGTGTGTTTAATAAATAAATTAATTCATAATTTATTTAATTAATTTATAATTTTATTTGATCAAATTAAAGATATTTAAATTTATTTAAATTAGTTAAAAATTTATAAATAATGTATAAATTAGTTGAAATTGGTTTAACTTTATGGACTTTAATTTTAGCGTTTAAAAATTTGTTTTGAACAGAGTAAAGATCTTATAAATTTGGATTAATTATATATTCTAAATACTTCATGTGTAATTGATTAAAATATTTATTATATAAATAATATGTTATTTAGTCAATTTTATTTTATGGTATATTAATTAAAAATTAAAAATGTTTTTTGAATTAATTTTTTTAATATATTTTAATAAACTTGATTGAAATTATGAGCAAATCATATGATAGAACGGAATGAAAATTTTTATTTAAAATTGTGAAAAGAGTAGACTTTAAAGCAGTCTAAATCTAATTGATTAAATAGTGTGTGAGTACGACTTCATATTTTGTTACAATAAAAAAAAATTGATATAATAAAATCATAAAAGGGATTGCATCAGAAAGACTCTCTTTTATTATATATATTTTTTTATGTGTCAGAAAGACTTTCAAAAACATAATTCACTACCAAGTGTAAAAATCTCAAAAAGAAGTTTGTCAGTGTCACACTTGGTTTTTTACTGATAATGTAATTTTATTTACTCAATCTACTTCATAAGTCAATACTAAACTAAATAGAATCCTACAGGCGTATAAAAACATCAGTGGCCAAAATGTTTACTTGTCAAAGTCTGCTCTCTTCTTTTCTCATAACACACTACATAGATTTAGACAGCAAATTACATGTAGATTGAAAGTGGCAAACATTGATCTCAAAATAAATATATAGGATTGTCATCATTTGTCAACAAATCAAAATCAAAAACTTTTAAATACATAACGAGAAGAGCGGAACAAAGACTTGCAAGCTGGAATGGGAAACACTTATCTCATACAAGGAAGTTGACTCTCCTTAAATCTGTCATCAATACTATTCCCATATATATCATGTCATGCTTTATCTTACCCATCATACTATGTAATGATATTACAAGTTTAAATGAGACAATATTTTTGGTGTGATAACAAAACTGGATCTGGGTTTTGTTGGACAAAATAGAAAAAATTATGCAGGAGTAAAAAGGAAGGTGGCCTAGGAGTAAAAGATTTGAGGGTTTCTAATTTAGCTTTGCTAGTAAAGACAGCTTGGAGACTACGTTCAGAGCCCAAAGCTTTCATTGGCATGTTTTACAAAACCAAATATTTTCTAACAAATCACTTTTTGGAAGCAAAGGTCAGTACTAACCCATCCTGGGGTTGGAGGAGCATTTTAGCAGGTAAGGAAGTTATTAAACAAGGCTACAGATGGAGAGCAGGAAAGAATTTCATTCTACATATATATGGATCCCCTTGGATACCTGGGAACAAGCCTATAAGGCTACGTGGTCCTGATTTTCCACAATCCAATAATCGACTTGTGAGGCAACTCATGGATGAAAGGAATGAAAAGTGGGGAAGAAAGCATGCTTCGTAACTATCTTGATGAAGACATAGTCCATGTAATAATTAGAAAGCAACCAGGTCCACAGGAGGATGAACTGATATGGTGCCTCAACAAGCATGGTTCCTACTCCACTAGAACCGGCTATGATGTGGCACTAAATATATTGTATCCGAGAAGCAAGATTATCCTGGAGGAAAGTGTGCAAAGGGGATGCAAGGATTTGTGGAAGCTAAAGATAGAAGAGAAAATAAAAATCTTCATATGGCGTTGCATTCGTGGAGGACTTGCTTGTCAAGAACAATTTGCTACACAGAGGCGTGAGGATGGAAGACATAGGATGCCCAAATTGTGATGAAAATGAAGAGATAATTTTTCACTTTTTGGTCTTATGTCCTTATGCTATGGAAGTATGGAGACATAGCAAAGTTGTAGAAGTTATTAGGTTGAACTCTAGCAACAACTTTGCTTTATGGTGGCTTTCGATAAAGCAGTTGATAGAGCTAAGAGATGCAACGACTAGAAAATTAAAGGATATATGCTACATTATTTTGTTTTTGTGGAAAAATAGAAATGAGAATATATTCAATAATATTCACTAGAATCCCATACAAGTTGTTCAAAAAATTAAGATAACAAGTCATAAATACTTAATTTAATCTGAGTCATTTAGTCTGCTCTAAATATATTCAGGTTAAATACAACCATATTTAATATGTTATTTAGATATCTCCTTTTTATGTATTTGGGGACACCCTCTTTTATTGAAAAATAAAATACTTTACCTTGATAAAAAAAAAATATTATCTGAATTAGTTCAAGGAGAAAAATGTAAATATCCTTACTTTATTGTTAGATGTGATGCTTTTGTGAACCTTGTAAGTGTGGTTGGACTTTGATTTGAATAAAAATTAATGAAATAGTTGAAATTGGTTTAACTTTATGCACTTTAATTTTAGCCATTTAAAATTTTGTTTTGAATAGAGTAAAGATGTCATAAATTTGGATTAATTATATATTCTTGTTATTACATAATAATTGTTAAATATAGAATCATATTATTTTTATTCTATTAAATACTTCATGTGTACTTGATTAAAAATATTTATTATATAACTAATATGTTATTTAGTAAATTTTATTTTATGGTATATTAATTAAAAACTAAAATTTTTTTTTGAATTAATTTTTTTAATAACTTTGCAGTTAATATATTAATATTTTAATAAAAATAAGAAAATAATTAAACATAAAAGATATGTGTAAAATGAAGTAAATTTTCTATGCAAATAAAGTAAATCTAAATAACGATTTATTTATTTAATAAAATAAGAATAATTAAATAAATTATTTATTAATAAAATTAAAAATTTGCAAATTTTTATATGGTTTAAAAAAAATTAAGCAACTTCATATTTATAAATATTTATATCTTTGAGATTATTCTATAATATAATAATTATAGTTCATGAAAAATCCGAATTAATGAGCTTTATTACTCTTTTAAATATGCTATGGCTATTAAATTTGAACTATAGTCCTTCGCGGATAAAAAGAGATTACATTCTTCCTTAATAAATAAACTGTTTCCTTTGCTTACCCAATAATGTAGACGTACTTTATTTGTATCCATATTTTTATATATTATGGTTTTTATAATTTAAATTAATATATTTTCCTATGTGAGAAATATCCTTTGATTTATTAAATTGAAGTTATTTTTAAAATATTTAATATTTTTATTAAATAAACTCAAATCATTTGATGATGAAAACTAAGATTTGCAAGGATTTACTTGCTTCTGATGATCTTCAATAAAGTTGCAAGCATTCTTTTCTCAAAAACAAAAAACCATAAATTATAATTGGAATTATCGGTGTATACAACTAATCTATATTCAATTATACGTAAAGGGCCAATATAATTTATTGATATTTAGAATTAATAATAAAAAAATAGAGTAAATTTTTTTTAATTAATGCATTTGTTATACGACCTTCTTTCTTTATTTTAAAAATATATACAAATTTATCAACATAGTATAGCACGGTTGGTAAGTAGCCGGGTCCCTTAAGCATGATGTCTGGGGTTCGATTCCCAGACGTATGGAAGAGCATTTGTTGGGAGAGATCAACCCCTTAAATGGACTTTAGTCGTATGGAAGAGCATTTGTTGGGAGAGATCAACCCCTTAAATGGACTTTAGTATTTCGGAAGATTAGTCTCCACAATTGCGCGTAGAAAATATCTTGGTAATATACCAAAAAAAAAAAAAAAAAATATATATATATATATATATATATATATATATATATATAAATTTTATTTATGTAAAATAAATATAAATATATTATGAAAATTTATATAAAATGCAAAAAAAAAACATTTTAATCTTTTTAAATTATAGTCTATTTTCAAATTTTATTTATTTATTTATTTTTAAAAGGTCCCAGCTTCGTTAGCAGCAGTTATGATGCTTGGACTCTGTTTGGCCCCGAGGTGGTGGCCACGCTTTAGCTGGGCTTTGAGCTGCCTCCAAACTCCAAATTTCTGTAGACCTCTCAAATAAGGCTTATCCTTTCCAATCATACCAACGTATTTAACCGCCAATTTCAACGCAAAATCCAGTTGCAGCCATGGAAGGCTTCACGATTCTACGTCCTCCCCGCAATGAATTATTTCCACTTCCTATCTTCAACTCATTTCCAAAATCAACATTTTTTACCCGACAGAACCGCAAATTTGCGATTTCGACCGGTAATTTCTTTACTTAATTGTTCTTCTCCTTTTTGTTCCCTATTAGGAATGATTCTGTGACTTATCTTTCTGGCATCTTAGGACGTGTACTCATCGATTGAGCTATATTCTAGTTCATAAACGGCTAGCCATTGCACGTCAAGTCTTGAATGGGTACCTAGTTAAGATGGTTCTTTTTTTGCTTAGTGGTTCTCTCTGGGCGAGTTAATTTCGATAATGAAACTGGTAGGGACTCATAAAATTGTGAGATTTGAAGAAAGCCCCTTTACTGGTTCTTTAAGGAATTATATTAATGAGACGTAGTTTTACTACTTTTCTTTTTCATGCAAGCTGATTTTCTGAATAAGCTCGACAAAAGAAAATGTGAACAACAAAATAAGTTATACCTAATAGCAACTCGCTCATATTCCTTAAATAAGGAAGTGAAACTTACACGTTAGCTTTTATAGTCATCGCTCAAAGTTGTCATGCTGGAAGTTGACAAGATAAAGCGTCCCTCTTGATATTGGGACTAATAATCAAAATCATCATGTATTAAATTTAAAAAAAGCTTCATCTTGTGCCTCACATCTGCCTTGTAAATTTAGTTTGTTTCCCTCTATTTTTCTCTGTTCATGTTATTGAAGTTTAGATGTTAATAATTATAAGAGCGAAATCTATGATGCCATTTATCAAGCTTCCTTCCCAACAGATAATAGAAAACTTGGCTCAACTAACTGCTTGGTTGTATGGTTGAAACAGTCTGTCGTGCTGTGATTACATTTGTTCAGTGAGCAGAAAACCATAGTTATTGGAAAAATCGGTTTCAAGTTAATTATTTTCTTTGCGTGGTATTTGGGATTCATTGCTTTCATTGTTTGTGTTATGGTATATGTGTTTATTTGGTTGATGCAACAGTTTGATATCAGTCTTTGTCACTATGCAGGCTTTTTAACAGAAACTGTAGCTTTCCTCTCTTCTAGAAAATTGTTGCGTGGAACTCGAACTCTCAAAGAACAACATGGCTTGCAGTTTCGTGCAAGGAGCACATCAGGTTGCTATAGTTAATCATGTAAATAGTCTCAAGATCTTTCTTATTGTTCTTTATCTTTCGTGTTCAAAGGATGTGGTAGTCACCCTGTGACTTTTCAGCATCATCACAGCCCTTTACTGAAGAACTCATAGGGAACAAACTGAAGGATAAACCTGTTAGTGGGGATTCCATTCGCCACAAGTTTCTGACTTTTTATGCTTCCCGTGGTCATAAGGTCCTTCCTAGTGCTTCTCTGGTTCCAGATGATCCCACAGTTCTACTTACAATAGCAGGAATGCTTCAATTCAAGCCTATATTCCTGGGGAAGGTATAAAATTCATTTTGCAATATTAATGTTCAATTCGTTTATTTTGATTGAAAATCTACAAGGACTACTTGACTAGGGGCAACATCAAGTTTATGAACTGTATGAGCATATTGTGCTAAGGTTCCAAGAGAAGTACCTTGTGCAACAACTTCACAAAGGTGCATACGTACTAATGACGTGGAGAATGTTGGCCGAACAACTCGACATCATACATTTTTTGAGATGCTGGGAAACTTCAGCTTTGGTGATTACTTCAAAAGAGAAGCAATTAAATGGGCATGGGAGCTTACAACCATAGAGTAAGCATAAAGGGCCATTTCTTAATTTGGTGAATTATACTCTTTGTATGTGTTTTAGTTATCCGTAAATGGTGAGAGGATTGAAAAATCTAGTTCTCTTCTTAAAATACATGTTTAGGCAATTTGGACTTTAGGCTTAGAGCACGTCCTCTCTCTCTTCAGCATGCTGTCTACGGTACTAATTCAAAAATTCACCATTGCTTATAGTACTTGGAATTGAACTTCAGAGCTCCACTTTTGAATTTTGAATAATATGACATAGCTGTTAAGTAGATTAAAATGCTTTGTTGTAGCTTACAAGTGAGATTTGGGTGATGCAGAACAAAAGGGCAAACAACCAAAGAACTCTGAAAGAACAAAATAATCTGTGTAGTAATTTGTTAATAATAATGGGGTAATTGTTTTATTTTCTTAAAGCTATATATATAGGCAACTGAAATAAAAATTCTTAATCCTAATGAAATATTGAAATTAAAATTCTCATCCTAATAAAATAAAATGAAGGGATAGCAATTTCCTAGGCTCAAACATCCAAATGATAACTACCTTAATAAAATAAAACGAAGGGATAACAATTCTTTGAATTCAAACACCCAAATGATAACTTTACCTAATCCTGAAATTACCCCAGTATAATTAGTTACAATATTATAAATCTCAAGGATAATTACGTCAATATTAAATAATAAAATAAGCCATAATTCTATCTTCTTATCTTGCATCTTTGGGACTATCAGTTAATTAAGTTTTTAGTCTACAGATAGTTGCATTACATTACCTGGTAACATGTAGCGTTTATATGCTGTGAATATCTTGAAAAGTTTGCTTTGTAGCAAGGGCTGGGTTTCCAAAGCTTACTAGAAGCCTAGAACATCTGAGTATCTGACATTTCTATTTAGCATAATTATTGAAAGCTCATGTTTCTTGGTTGTGCACATAATTTTTTCTGAACTAATTGTAATGCATCTTTTGTACCTTGAGTCAAAAATAAAAAGATGTTGCCTTTTCAAATGCTAAGTTTGTCCTTCATTTACTTACAGGTTTGGTCTGCCAGCAGACAGATTATGGTTTAGTGTTTATAAAGATGATGATGAGGCTTTTGCAATATGGTCTGATGAGGTCAGCTAGAAAATGGATTTCCATAAGCACTATTTGCTTCAAATACTGCCTTTTCAATCAATAGTGTTATGGGTCCAGGCAGAATGATATGTTGACTCCATGGTCTTGGTTTCTGTGCAGGTGGGTGTTCCAGTTGAGCGTATAAAGAAGTTGGGTGAAGAGGACAACTTCTGGACCAGTGGAGCAACTGGCCCCTGTGGTCCTTGCTCAGAAATTTATTATGATTTTCATCCTGAGAGGGGATATGAAGATGCTGTAAGTATGAAATTGTTTGAGTGAATAAAAATCACTTCATGGCAATGTCTTACTATATTTTGCATTTTTGGGTGTGGCATTGGGGGATGAAATCAGGATCTTGGTGATGATACAAGGTTCATAGAGTTCTACAACCTAGTTTTCATGCAATACAACAAAAAGGATGATGGTTCTCTTGAACCTCTAAAGCAGAAGAATATAGATACTGGTCTTGGCCTGGAGCGTATGGCCCGTATCCTTCAAAAGGTATCCATTGACATGCATTGTTGTGAAAGTAACATGTCATTAACCATTTATTGTTTTAAAAGTATATCTTGAGTGCTGGAAGTATCATCCCTTATGCACCTAAAGTTCTTTTTATATACAGTCTTATATTTTTTGCAGGTCCCAAACAACTATGAGACCGACTTGATTTATCCCATCATAGAGAAGGCCTCTGAACTAGCAAATGTTTCCTATGCTGTTGCTGATGATCAGACAAAGATGAATCTGAAAGTATGAGTATCTCTGAACAATCTGCACTAGAATTTCACATGGTTGGTTTAAACCGATAGTTATCTTCTTTATGACTCTAAATGAGCATCATCTCTTTTTTCTTTTTTTGAATTTATCTTAGATTATAGGAGATCACATGCGTGCCATTGTATATCTCATATCCGATGGAGTTGTCCCATCAAATATTGGAAGAGGTTATGTAGTCCGGCGTCTTATCAGAAGGGTTGTCCGTACAGGCAGGTTGCTTGGTATTAAGGGCGATGGTTGGGGAAACCTCGAAGGAGCATTTTTACCAGCCATTGCTGAGAAAGTAGTGGAATTAAGCACCCACATTGATTCTGATGTGAAGAACAGAGAACCCCGTATCCTTGAGGAGTTGAAGAGAGAAGAGCTTCGGTTTGTGCAGACACTGGAGAGAGGAGAAAAGTTGCTTGAGGAGAAACTTTCTGAGGCTTTAACAAGTGCAGGAAAAAACGGAACTTTACCTTGCTTGTCTGGCGAAGATGTGTTTCTTTTGTATGATACTTATGGGTACCCAGTAGAAATAACAAAAGAAGTGGCTGAAGAACGCGGTGTGAGTATTGATATGAATAGCTTTGATATTGAGATGGAGAAGCAGAGGCGTCAATCTCAGGCTGCGCATAATACTGTCAAACTTGCCATGGGAAATGTGGCAGACATTGCAGAAAATGTAACTGACACTGAATTTATTGGATATGACAACCTTTATGCTAAAGCAGTAGTAGAAAGCCTTGTGGTGAATGGTGAACCAACCATACTGGCTAGTGAAGGGAGCAATGTGGAAGTTTTGCTCAACAGGACTCCATTTTATGCTGAATCAGGGGGTCAAATTGGAGATCATGGTTTTCTATATATTGCAGAGGGTGAAAATCAACCAAAAGCTGTTGTGGAAATAATAGATGTTCAGAAGTCTTTGGGTAACATATTTGTTCATAAGGGAACAGTTCGAGAGGGATTTGTAGAGGTTGGCAAAGAAGTGGAAGCAGCAGTGGATGTAAAACTGAGGCAGCGAGCTAAGGTACAAAAACGGTTGGCTTTTACATCTAGTAATGTTTATGTTCCAGCTTACTAGCTGTGCAGACTTAAGGATTTGAATATTGCATGATTATCAACAGCCATTTTTTTTACTTATTTCTTAAGTCTTCTATATCAGATGTAAATTTCAATGGTTCCTTGTAGGTTCATCATACTGCTACTCATTTACTACAAGCTGCACTTAAAAAAGTTATTGGTCAAGAAACTTCACAAGCTGGTTCTTTAGTGGCATTTGATCGCCTCAGGTTTGATTTCAACTTTCATCGACCGCTTCTTGACAGTGAGCTTGCAGAAATTGAAGGACTAATCAATAGATGGATTGAGGATGCAACACTTCTTCAAACCAAAGTGATGCCTCTTGCTGATGCAAAAAGAGCTGGAGCTACAGCAATGTTTGGAGAAAAATATGGAGAAGAGGTTTTACTGCATACTCTTTTGATACTGAACTTTAATTACAATGAGCTTGCTTCTGTTCTGGTCATTCTGAGCATCTAGGTTACATGTTTCATGACAAATTTATTTGAGATGTCATATCCAAGACCATCAAGGATGGTTTACAAATTACAACTGATCCTCAGGCATGGCTTCTTCATCTGACTTTAAGTCCCTTTTTGAAGTTGTTGGCTTGCTAATCATGCCAAAAAGTTTGAGTAAATTGGAAATAGATCTAACTACAGATGTCTTTTTAATACACCAATATTAAACTGCCTCCTCAAAGGTGTACACTTGCACGTGGACCACAAAAGTAAATAAAACGTGATAGAGTAATGGATTAGAGTCGGGAAAGATTTTAAGAAGGCATCCTGTTGCAAAAATAATGAAACTTTCTATAGAGTTTATTTTTAAGGGTCCTCTACAACTTGTAAGACAGGGTATTTCCATGCAATCTCTTGTGATTCTCAATGAATTTGTTGTATTGCAGGTACGTGTTATAGAGGTTCCTGGTGTATCCATGGAACTTTGCGGTGGGACCCATGTCAGCAATACTTCTGAAATTCGTGGTTTTAAGATAATATCGGAGCAGGGTATTGCATCTGGAATCAGGCGTATAGAAGCTGTAGCTGGCGAAGCTTTCATTGAATATGTCAATGCCAGAGATTTTTATGTGAAGCAGCTCTGTTCAACTCTCAAGGTGTGTTTCTTGAACTTGGCTTTTCACAATCCTCCCTATGTTTTAAAAACTTATCATTGATCCTTGGGGAGCCAGCTTACATTCATATTCGTCTGCATGGACCATAATTTTTGAATTTTCTGATATTGTTTATGTCCATGTCATCATGTTGGCCATATCTTAATATAATATGTTTTGAATCGTTGAATTTCATACTTATGATTGGCTAAAAAAATTACCTGGATTATAAATATAAAAAAATACTATTTTCTACAGAGCTGCTCATGAGAATTGAAGATCTTAACTTGCAAGCTCTATTTAGTTTATTGGTCTTATATTGGGCTTTTAAAGTTTTTTTACCCTTAGTAAGGAATTCCTTCTAGTTTGTTCCACAATAGATTAAGCACAATAAATTATGCTTTCTGCTATTGTTTTGGTCCTCATATATTTGGGTTCCTCGTTGCATATGTAGTCACAAGCAAGGAACACAGCCACGCATGTAAATAAGTCAAATTTAGCACATGATGTTTCGTGTCTACAATTCTTAACTGAAATCTTAAATAAAATAAAACAGCCTGTGGGCATGATTGCCTTAATCATTCAGTATCTGTCATCATTCCCTTCCTTCAAGCGCTCTTTAATCAAATATACTATATGATCTGTAGTCTGTACTGCTGATTTTACATGTCTTAATGTTTGATGAATATCTTAATGAAGGTGAAACCTGAAGAAGTGACAACAAGGGTAGAAAACCTGTTAGAGGAGTTGCGGGAAGAAAAAAATAAAAATTCTGCTTTGCGTGCAAAAGCAGCGGTCTACAAAGCATCAGTCATTGCAAGCAAAGCGTTCATAGTGGGGAATTCAAAACAGTTCAGGTAATCTTCCTTCTTATGTTTCATTTGTTGCTTTAAGTTGGGGGAGAGGATTTTTTTCCCCTGTGAGCTACAATCAAGAATTTTTTTAATTAAATATTTTACTGCCTATTGCACATAACAGAACAAATAAGTAAAAAAAATGTTCTGTGAAGTCTCAATTTTTTTTAAAAATCAAAGTTTTCATGTCATAAGCAAAGAAATCTGGCAATCAAGAAGCAGTGATTGTATCATATAATTGGGACTCATTAGAATATCTTTTTCTGCGGATACAACAACAATGGCTAGAACCCGAGCCATCTCCCTCGTATATGTATTTCCTGATCTTGAAAAATGTTGATAGTACGAACTAGAGAAAGAAAAATATGAAACACAAATGTACTGTAGTGGATAGATGTACGACTCTATTCTTGATCTCTCAAAATTTTGCTTCAGGGTACTAGTTGAGTGCTTGGATGATGTTGATGCTGATTCACTTAAAAGTGCTGCAGAATATTTAATGGAAACACTACCTGATCCAGCAGCTGTCATACTGGGCTCATGTCCAGGTGAGAATAAGGTTAGTCTGGTGGCTGCTTTCACTCCAGGGATTGTTGATCAGGGAATTCAGGCAGGCAAGTTTATAGGACAGATAGCAAAGTTATGTGGTGGTGGAGGGGGAGGAAGGCCCAATTTTGCTCAGGCAGGTGGGAAGAAGCCTGAGAATTTGGCAAGTGCCCTCGAGAAGGCACAATCAGAGCTTATAGCTATTCTATCTGAAAAGGGAAACTAAGATGAAGAACCATACCCATAGCAACTTTTGTTATGCCGGAGTCACAAGAAACAAATCAGAAGAAGGACAGAAGCTTGGAGAAAGACCCTTCTTCTCATTCCAGGAGGCATAGATGTTTCAAATAGCTAGTCCGGGTGAGTTGGTTCTTCTGACAGAATATGGCTTGTCATTTTTTACGCATTTCGCATTTTAGATGCGGGATTTTTGGGACTTCCTAAATACGCAAGAACTAGTTTTGAGATTGAATGACAGCAACACGTACAGCACTCAAATACTCCTGACTTTCTTTCTTGTCAATGGGAAGTTAGGACCCCATCCTATAGATTAAAGATAAATGGTCTGTATTCTGTAATAACACTGACCCCAAAAAAATGGTCTGTATAACGTAGAAATCTTGGGGAGTGGTTTCCAAGATAGTTTTTCTTTTCTATTTCAAGTTGACAACAGGAGGATTCGATCTGTTGTCTTTGTGTTCTCCCTTCACTATTATTTAAATTTAAAAAAAAAAACTAATGGTCGCTTATTTTATATTCATAACTCATAAGTAGTAAAGTCTCTGTCTGAAAGTTAGAGAGTGGACGGTGGACTCTTAGATATTTTAATTAATGGTCTACATGATGTATTTTACTATATCTATTTATTTAAATATAATTATTATTTAATGATAATTTAAATACTAAAATTCATTTGATTAATTAGAAATATACTTTCTATTAATGATACGTCTTAATATTATTAAATAAGTCTATATTAAAAATTATTTTTATCTTTATTTGTGATTTGACATTTTTTTTTATCAAAAAGAGTTCGTCAAACTTTAAAAAGTACACAAAGTGAGAAACTTATGACTTATTTGATTTTTTTTTTATTTTTTTATTTTTAAATTTTTTTTAAAAATTATGTTTAAAAGTTGTTCTATAAAATAAAAATAAAAAAAATTTGTTTGATAAACTGTTTTAAAAACATGTTTTATATTTTTTTAAAAAAAAGTTAAAAATAAAAATAATTTTTCATTTTTTTTATTTTTTTATTTTAAAAATAACTGATTTTCAGAACTTATTTTTAAAACAACAACAAAAAATAATTAATAAACAAATTTTTTTGTTTTAAAAACAATTAAAAACAGAAACAAATCATACCCTTAATTTTTTCAAAAATTCTCATCTATGAAGAAATTCTTTTCAAAAAAATCATCATATATTAAGGTATTTCTCTCAAATTATTCTTTTGTGAGAATTATCAAATTTTATTATTTGAAAATTAAGGTTATGTATAATTGTTCTATATAAATTAAGAAATCCTTGCATGTACCTTGTTTAAGATATGGAAGAAAATAGAGCAGAAAATTGAGAGAGAAGAAAAAGATGGAGAAGAAATGGCGAAGCGTGGAGTGCCCGGGGGAAAGATATTGAATGAATATAGCCCTACGCTCCAAGCCACTTTGCAGGTGGGTTCGCCACTTTGGTTCTCGTAGCAGAAGTTCGTTTCAGGCAACTTATAGCTCGGCCAATAGTTGACCATGTCTAGCTGCAGCAACCCTCGCCTTCCTTTTCTCACCAGGACCCACTCTAACAGCAGCAAGCTGGCCTTCCTCTCTCTTTTTATTTAAGATTTACTATTCAAATTTATAACATTTCAAAATTAAAAGAAAAATTAAAAATAAGAATATTAAAGATTGAGAGGTGTTGCTTTGTTTTTAATGAATTTTTTATCTTCTTATGGGACATATAATAAATTGTAATTTTGTTAAATTTATTGTAATTTTTTTATAATATTTAATTATTATTAATTAATAGATGTATTGTCTCTTAATTTGATATTTTTGTCTTTTTTAAAATATATGTTTTATTTATATTTTATTTTTTAGTTATACTTTATTAAAATTTTTATATTTATTTATTAAATATAATAATTTGTTAATTTATTGAAAAATAATAATTAACCATGTAATTAGAATACGTGCCTATAGTTCATAGTTCGAAGCATCCTATGATAACATATTATCATTTTATGCACGAAGTTGTTTCTGCATCATCAACCACCACCAGAATTAGGGATTATAAACCTTAAGATAGTTTATGGTATAAAGAAATTTCAATTTCTCAAACAATTTGAACATAATATTTATAAAATTTTATTTATAATAAATTATCTAAATAATATAAAAAATGATTTTATTTATATTTATTTTATACTCTAATTTTTAATATATAAATTTGTAAATACATAAAAAATTAAAATATTCATATATTAAACCTCAATTAAGACTAATTACTCTAACCAACTCTTTCTGTAAAATTCCTTTATTATCCTTGCTAACATAATTTAAAAGACCTTCCTATCCTTATTATTATGCTCAAGTATCACTAATAATACCCCTAACAACTCTCTCCAATCTTTAATCCTCTCTTTTCTTTCTACTTCTCCAGACACTTTACCCCTGAAATAGTTAAAGAAGAGTTAACTTCAATGGCATAGTAATAAGGACACATTTTCATGGTTATGTATACTTACGATCCTATTTAACCTAGTTGTCGTGGGTTAAATATCTAAATTAAAAAATAAGACATTTATCATCCAGAGTTTTTTTTTTTTGAAACAAAAACACTAAAGATGAAAAGCTTAAAAGACAATGGGCTACCTTATAGTTGAGGTAAGCAGACGAAATTAGTTTAAAAAATTATTTTATATCAAATTGACTTGAATAATTTAATTTTAAATAATTAAGTTGAATAATTTTTTTTATTATAATTTTCTTACTTGACAAAATTTTCATAATCCGACTAACAAAAAATAAATCAAATTTAAATATTATTTTTTATCAAGTCGAATTGACTTGTCTGTTTATTCATCCCTACCTCATAGTTTAGGCTCAAATCCATTTTATTTCTTTGTTGTGAATGCTCAAGTCCATTTTAAGCGATGATAATAATGGATTAGATTTGAACAGTAATAATAATAATAATAATAATAATAATAATAATAATAATAATAATAATAATAATAATAATAATAATAATAATAATATAAATTTTTTTTAAAACACACTTGGTGGATGTTCTTTTGAACAATAAATTGGAGTTAATCTTGGACTTAATAGAATTTTATAGTTTATGCTTGACTAATTACACTTACACGTTGTACAAATTATTTAAAAATTTATCTTTGGATTAATAGTTCTTATTTTTTTTGGTACAGAAGAGAGTCCTACAGGACTACAATAAACAGTCTTAAAGTAGAAACTCTTTTTATGTATTCAATAAGCAGTTGGCTATGTCCACTTGAAGGCCTGTCATAAATATGCACGATATCTTCTTGGTTGTGGGCATAGCGTCCCATCTAGTCTACCACCTTATTTTTTTTTGGACGAATGGTATATGTGGACTAACTAGTCTTTGTTCAATATTTCTTGGACGTGGCTTTGTAGACCTTCATTTGGGTGGTTGTTGGGGCACCCATTTCTGCATGGACCAATTGTCTCTGCCAAGTCAGATTCCATCTCTATTTTCTTAAATCTAAGATCCTAGGCCAGATCGAGGGTAGTCAAAATACCCTATAGTTATGCTTTTTGTTGGGTTGCAAACTTCTACTTTCTGAGTAAAACCTTGGATCCATTCACCTGCCATGTTTCGAAGGACACCTTCACATATTGCCATGTTCGAGTTGGTGACTGAGCCATCCAAATTATATTTAGAACATTTGTTTCTTGGAAATTTCCAGCATATATTCATCATCTCGAGGTTCCTGTCTTGTATTTTCTCTTTCACTACCCTCAACTTCATGCATTCTTCGGCATTGGTAAGACATGAAAAAAGATGTCTTGTTCCAGTGTGGTCGTGGATTGAAATGTAAGTTCACATCTTCGCACTCGTGTTTTTCAAGTTGTGATCCGAAACAAGATCATCCATTCAAGATGACCTCTTGGGGTTAATAGTTATGTATTCAACCAAATGTAACAGTTTGTATAATGTTTTATTGCCCAAAAAAATGAATAGTAGCAATGAGTTTGTCATGAACCCATTACTAGATCAATTATAATCATGTTTAGCTTTCTCGAAGAAGTTGGTCATTAACCCATTTCGATGGTCCACGTTGCTAGTATCGAGGAAAGTGGGTAGTGTTTAGGTGGCTGTGGCTATTTTGCCGTTGTAGTTGTGTATTTTTAGCTCCTGTTGTTATCTTCTCGTGTTGTTACTAGGGTTAGGATTACATATTTATTTGCATGTCATGCTACAGGGATTATGTACGTAAAAAGTTGCAGTTTGTTGTATTCTTCTGCTGTCCTTTATCTTCTCTCTCCCTTGTTATCACATTAACATAGCTCCCAGGAGGGGTAGAGGTTGGAGACGTGGGCGGGCCATTGGAATAGATCGCAACATCTTGGTATCAGAGCCACCAATGGCTGATGATCAACGTCTGCAACGTCTCGAAAACCAGGTGGATAATTTGAGTTTCGGACAAGAGAGGTTGCTGAAACAGATGGAGGAGATGATGATTGCCATGAACTCCCGATTGAATGTGGCAGATGAAGGATCTGTTAATAGGAATCGGGGACCACAAGGACAGGGTGGTGTTGGTGAGGTAGGTGGATGGATGGCTCCAAAGCTTGCCAAATTGGACTTTCCACGTTATGATGGCTCCGAAGATCCAACGCTATGGATTTACAGGGCAGAGCAATTCTTTGATTTCCAAGCTACAGCTTCTAACGAACAAGTTCGATTGGCCGCATATCGTTTGGAAATGGATGCACAATTATGGTTCCAGTGTCGTAAGAATCAGGGGCATCTTGTCACTTGGGAAGGCATGAAAGTTGGCCTATTAAAACGGTTCGGCTCCACGGAGTATGAAGATTCCTTTGGTGATTTATGCAAACTTAAACAAACTAGCACAGTGTCCGAATATCAGACTCGATTTGAGCGTCTATTAGCCTGAGCAAGGACTCTAACAGATAAACAGGAAGCATAATGTTTTATCAGTGGACTCAGAGATGGACTTTGAACTGATGTGCAGGTCCAGAACCCTTCCAACTTGACGACAGCCATCGGGTTAGCTCGGACCTATGAATCTAAGGCTCAAGATCACAAACGGCTAAGTACTGCAACATTTCCCTCCTCTGGAAGAAATTCTAACACGCAAATGGGCACAACTCCAAGTTTCTCTAGAACAGCTCCTTCTGATCGCTCCTTACCCATTCGAAAATTCACCCCTGCTGAACTTCAACAACGTCGTGAACAAGGGCTATGCTAAAATTGCGATGAAAAGTACCACCTTGGGCATAAGTGTAAAAAATTATTTTTAATTGAGGCTGAAGATCACGAAGAAATTGAAGTACCCCAAGAGGTGAATATTGCTACCATTGAGGATGAGATACCCGTCATTTCTCTACATGCTCTAGCAGGTGTTCGATCTCCACAAACAATGCGAATTCACTCTCGCATAGGTAAAACTCCTTTGATTGTTTTAATAAATTCTGCCTCAACTCATAATTTTCTCCATCACAAGTTTGCCAAAGTTGCTGGGCTTTAATCCGAGCAAGGTTGTTTTCTAAGCGTGACAGTGGCCAATGGAGAAAAATTAACCAGCCCTGGACGATGCAAAAGAGTGCAGCTAAACCTACAAGGCATACTCATTGAAGTTGACTTTTACATTCTTTCTCTAGAAGGGTGTGATGCAGTGTTGGGAGCACAATGGTTATGCACTCTTGGTCCTATTCTTTGGGACTTTGAGAAAATGGAAATGCAGTTCACTAAAGGTGGGAGTCAGATACTTCTTCAGGGTTCTACCACATCAGACCTCCAGGCCCTTCAAAGGGTTTCATTCCAAAAATCATTAAGGCAAAACCAAGGGAGAGGAATCATCCTCCAGCTTTGTTGTATCTCCACTAACCATGAGCCAAGAACAAGTTTTGAGGTAACACCAAACACCAAAATAGATTCTCTGCTTACTGAATTTTGTGATATTTTTGAAGCACCAATAGGGCTACCACCCTCGCGTCTGCATGATCATCGAATCCCTCTTCAACCAAGAGCTGGACCAATATGTGTTCGCCCTTATCGGTACCCCCATTTTAAAAAACAAGAAATTGAGCGGTTAGTAGAAGATATGCTATCCCAGGGCATCATTAGACCTAGCCAAAGTCCATTTTCTTCTCCTGTATTATTAGTACGAAAGCATGATGGGAGTTGGAGGTTTTGTGTTGATTATAGAGCACTTAATCGGAAAACCGTGAAAGATAAATTTCCTATTCCTGTCATTGATGAATTATTAGATGAGTTGCATGGTGCTAAGTTTTTTACAAAGCTCGATCTCAAGTTAGGATACTTTCAGATTCGCATGAACACGGATGACATACATAAAACAACATTTAGAACTCATCATGAACATTTTGAATTTTTGGTAATGCCCTTCGGGCTTTCTAATGCTCCTTCTACCTTTCAGTCTCTTATGAATTATATTTTCAAAGCTCATTTACATCAATTCATCTTGGTTTTCTTTGACGATATTTTAATTTATAGCAAAACTTGGGCTGAGCATCAACAACATGTTAGACTTGCTTTATGCATTTTGAGGGCTCAACGTCTTGTTGTTAATAAAGAGAAATGCCAGTTTTTTCAAACTCAAGTGATGTACTTGGGACATATTATTTGTGACGAGGGTGTGAAAGTTGATCCGGACAAAATTAAAGCAATGAAGGATTGGCCATAACCCACTACTGTGAAAGCATTGAGAGGGTTTTTGGGACTAACCGGATATTATCGTAAATTTATTGCAGGGAATGGCAGGATAACAGCTCCATTGACTTCCATGCTGAAGAAAAATTCATTTGCCTGAAACTTAGAAGCAGACAAAGCCTTTGACCTATTGAAGATTTCCATGACTTGTGCACCAGTGCTAGCCTTGCCAAACTTCAATCTTTTATTTATTATCGAATGTGATGCATCTGACCATGGATTAGGTGCTGTCTTGATGCAACAAGAGAAACTAGTTGCTTACTACAGCGTTGCCTTACAAGGAAAGAACCTTTTACTCTCGACTTATGAAAAGGAGTTGATGGCGTTAGTCTTGGAAGTAAAGAAATGGAGACCGTATTTGTTAGGGCACCATTTTATTGTCTGAACTGATCAACAGAGCTTAAAGTATCTATGGCAGCAACGTATAATGACCGAACCTCAACAAAAATGGCTGCTTAAATTGATGGGATACGATTTTTCTATCCACTACAAGAAAGGAAAAAAAAAATACAGCGGCCGACGCATTATCACGGAGGGAAATACAGGGGGAAGTCAATACCATCTCCAGCCCCCTTCCCTAATGGCTAGAATCAATTAAAGCAGAAAACCAAGTGCACCCAGAGCTGCAAGAACTACATGCATCTCAAAAGCTAGAAGAGGCTAACGGACCCTGGGAGAACCGAAATGTCATTGTCTTCTTTAAAGAACGGATCTACTTGCCTAAGACTTCTGAATTAATTCCAATCATTATACAGGAAATTCATGATGGAAGTCATGAGGGCTTCTACAAGACCTACCATAGGATCAAGGAAGTTTTCTATTGGAAGAACATGAAACAAGTCATTAAGGATTACATCAAACAATGTGATATATGCCAACGCCATAAGGTTGATCATCAATCACCTTCGGGCCTTCTTCACCCCTTGCCCATTCCAACACAGGTATGGACTGATATTTCAATGGATTTTATTGAAGGATTGCCCCCATCCAAGGGAAAAACCCTTCTCTTTGTTGTGGTAGATTGGTTGTCTAAATATGCTCATTTTATTCCAATGTCCCACCCTTATTTTGCTCCTAAGGTAGCCTAAGTATTTTTTGAGAATGTGTTTAAACTTCATGGCATGCCACGTTCAATTATATGTGATCGAGATTCTACATTTGTGAGTTCTTTTTGGAATGAGCTATTCAACTTGCAGGGCACTCATTTCAATTTTAGTTCATCTTATCATCCGCAAACGGATGGACAAACGGAAGCCGTAAACAAAACCATTGAAATGTATCTGCGTTGCTTTACCAGTGCCAAACCTACTGAATGGGTTCAGTGGATTCCGTGGGCTGAATTCTACTACAACACCAGTCTCCATGCTTATACCCGCAAGACCCCCTTTGAGGTAGTGTATGGAAGAGCAGCTCCTAACTTATTAACTTATGTTCCAGGTACAGCTAAAGTGGAAGTCGTAGATCAAACTTTACAAACTAGAGATCTAGTTATCCGTGAATTGAGAACTCAACTCCAGCAAGCACAAACTCGAATGAAAATTGCTTATGACCGTGGCCGAGTAGAAAGAGAATTCTCTGTAGGGGATTGGGTGTATTTGTGTTTGCAACCTTATCGGCAGACCTCTTTGGCTTTGCGATCATCACACAAGCTTTCTCCTCGTTTTTATGGACCATATCGAGTGTTAGAGTGCATTAGTCTAGTTGCCTACCGATTGGATCTTCCACCTGGTAGTAAAATTCATCTTGTTTTTCATGTCTCACTCTTGAAGCCACAACTGGGTCCATAAGACCATGCTCTCCCTTCTCTTCCAGCTGTAGCAGATGAGAGTGGTAAGTTCCAACCACACCCTTTAACTATTCTGAAGTGTCGAAAGAAAGGATGACGATTAGAACTGCTTATTCAATGGGAAGGGCTTCCAACTACTGAAGCTATTCCATACAAAGTTTTCGAACTTCGCGAATCCTTGAGGACAAGGATTAGTTTATGGGGGAAGGAATGTCATGAACCCATTACTAGATCAGTTATCATCATGTTTAGCTTTCCCGAAGAAGTTGGTCTTTAACCCATTTCGATGGTCCACGTTGCTAGTATCCAGGGAAGTGGGCAGTGTTTAGGTGGGTCTGGCTATTTTGCCATTGTAGTTGTGTATTTTTAGCTCTTGCTGTTATCTTCTCGTGTTGTTACTAGGGTTAGGATTACATATTTATTTACATGTCATGCTATAGGGATTATGTACGTAAAAAGTTGCAGTTTGTTGTATTCTTATGCTGTCCTTTATCTTCTCTCTCCCTTATTATCACATTAACATAGCTCCCAGGAGGGGTAGAGGTTGGAGACGTGGGCGGGCCATTGGAATAGATCGCAACAGAGTTAGATTTAGGTTTGGGCTTAAACTTAAATTGTCATTATAGGCTAAAAAAACTATAGCAAAAAAGCTAACTTATCAAGCAAATCATCATCAAACTAAGAAGTTTTATTTTCTCTCTCTTTCTATATAAGAAGTTAATAATGCGACATTAAATTGAAAAAAATGCTATTATTATAATTTTATAAATAAATTAACAATTGATAAATTATTTTAACTTTAATTGAGAAATTTTAAATTTTAATTGTATAATTTTATTCATACATATACACCTACATCTGATATCAAGTAAATGCAACACAAGTGCGAAAGAAAAAATTAAAATGTTTATAGAAAGAAGTTTATTTTGAAAACATCAAACTATAAAATAAAACAATATTTAAGAGAAAAATAATATGTTTTTAAGTTGAACTTTTATTGAAATTATTAATTCGTTGCATGTTAATTATTTTATTAATTTATAAAAATATTAATCTCTAAAAAGATTAACATGTGACGAGATTGATATTTTTAAAAATTAACTCGTGTATTTAAAATAATTCAAATATCAAAATTAAGTGAATTTATAAAGTTATATATAAAATTATCAATTATATTTTTTCTTTTATCGAAGATATTAAATAAAAAAAGAGAGAGTGTAAAATTAAATTGACGTATATTAATATAACTTACTTAAGTCAAAATTCTTAAATGATTAAATTATTAATTTACAAGGATATTGGAAATTGGTTTTGACATATCTTATGTATCATTGATTCTTTTATTAGTACAATTTTTACTTTCTTCAAAAAAATTTTTATTTATTTTTTAATCTTTTGATAATGGGCCTGATCTATTAATATAATGGTTCAGGCTTGGACTTTCAAATTGTACCCATCAAAAGCCCAATCACGGGATGTCCAAAGATCCCTTCTCCGATCTATTTTTCTAATCTCTACCCTCGGCCTTCTATTTCCTCCTTCCCTCAGACGCTTACAGCGCTCACCGAATCCCCGTCCCCTCTATATGTAATTTTTATTTTTATTTTCTTTTTTTAAAAAAGAAGGAAGTAATTTTAGGGGACGATCCCCTAAACATCAAAATTCAAATCTAAATCCTCAATATGGCATTTCACGTAGCTTGCCCAATTACATGGTTACTACTTCTCCTTCGCGCGCCCTTTCTCTATTATAAACTGGCTTTCTGTGTTTTCTTCCTCTCCCTCCCCTTCTTCTTATTCTACCATCTCAGAAAGTTTCCATTTTTTTTGTTCTCTTTTGGTGTTTCAGCCGCCGAATCTGCTTCTGCACGCTAGGGTTTCCGCGCAGCCTTCACCCATCGAAGGCCAAGCATGAATTCTTGGACGAGGTCGCCAGGGTTGAGGAGTTTCTCAAGGACCCATTGGGAATTAGGGCTCCGGACAGGGAACACACCGTGCAAGTCGTGGTACCCAAGGTTGTGCCGCCGCCGCCGCCGCCGCGGCAATTGCAGTCCACGCCGGCTGATGGGGTTCCCGTTGCTGATGCGGTGGATGAGGCTGTGTCGACTAAGGCCAAGCGGGTCGCGCTGCAGCGGAAGGGGGCTGCCGCAATGATTGCTGCTGAGGAGTACGCACGTCAACTTGAGTCCGGGGATGTGGCGGTGAGGTTCTGAGATTTTTTTCTCAGATAATTCGTGCATTAGCTTTTGGATTTTTCAATGTTATAGCTGTGCATTCGCGTGTTTGACTTGAGGGTTAGTTTGGTGATGATGGTGTCAGAAGATGTTTCTCTGATGCTTAATTGCTTATACAATGGAATTCAGCTGGCTAAATTGTGAAATTTGATTGTCTAGTGTGTGTTCCTAGTGTTCTAACTACTTTGATATTCTTTGCTTCAAATCTTGACTGCTGGAAGCTTACTGTAAAATCGATACACGTGGGTTAAAAATTTCAGTTTTGTTAAATATTATTTTAGACGTTGTACTAAATCAAATAATCTAATAAAAATTATTTCTGATTTTTTTTATTAGGGTGGGTAGAGGCAGATGATGTCTTCTTGTTTGATCTATTAGAATTTTTTTTTTCCTGTGTTTGGGGCTTGGAAATGCTAAGGAGGGGAAAAATCTTGACACTCTTTTCTTCGAATTGACCTCTGATTATATATTGGACTCTAAATAATTCCCTGCAAAATTTTAAGTTGAAGCATTGGAATTTAGTTTCTGCTCTTGCTAAGTACTTATCTAACGTAAGCTATATAGATTTTAGGCTATTATGTCTGATGTGCACAGTCTTAAAAAGAAACTTGTATAATGAAAGTATATATTTTATATCCACCGGGGAAATGGAAATTTGAAGCCTTTATAGCAATATTGTTTGTTTTCCTTTTAATCTCAAAACGGGGAGTAAATTGTCTCCCTTACAGTTTTATGGGACTTTGAATGAGCTTTGGGGTTTAATTCTCTTGTATTTCAAATATGGTTGGAAGAAGGAGATTCTCCTATATTTGATGAACTTAACTTTATTTTTATTCTTAGGGTATATGGGGATTGTGCATTTATGTGGTTTGTTTTAGTCTCAAATATGATGAGTTATGAGTGAGTGTAATCAGCCTTGTATGTGATAAATGTTGAGCTTTCTTTGTGTATGTGGTACTATATGGGATATAGAAGCAATATTTATTCTATGTAATTTTTTCCTTTCTAATTTACTTCCATAATTAGTCAATTTTATATCTGAAACTTGGTTCTTTTTTATTGATGTGATTATATTGATATATATAAACAGGATGCATCAGGAAATCTTGCTGGAGAAGAACAGGGTCAACTGAATGTCAAAGTCTTTTGCCGCATGTGCAATCGTGTTGAAAATGAAGGAAGTGATAGAGCCAAAAAAATGCTCTCATGCAAAAGTTGTGGTAAGAAGTACCATAGGAACTGCTTGAGAAGTTGGGCTCAAAATAGAGGTAAGAAGATGTATTTGCCCATATCCTAAAATGGTCCAACTGTCATATATTCTCATTTTCCAGGTCCTTATTGTAGATTCTCATTTTCTGGGTCTTTATTGTAGATTTATTTCATTGGAGTTCGTGGACTTGTCGTGCTTGTCGGATTTGTGAGGTAATGCATGATGTACAATATTAGTGAGCTTTTCTTTCTCATGTTTGTAATTGTGTATTGAAGGCTCTTTTGTTTTCAAATTTGTAGGCGAAAAATGATTGCTTACTTCTTCATTGGTTATATATTTCTCAATCCAGATTGTATATGGTTTTGCTATAATTATTTTCATATCACCCTAGATGGAATGAAAACAACGTTTGACCTCTAGTGATATCAAGTTGAATAGTTTATCTTTTTATTTGATTGATGATGTGATTTGTGCACTCTAAACTCCCAAGTATGTAGCTTAAGTTTTTTAAGTTGTTTATTGTACTATCAGATGGGAGGTGATATTTGAATGTTTAGTTAAAATAGAAAGAGATAAATAAACACAAGAAGGCTAAATCTTAACTTCTGGGTTCTACGTTACAATAGGAGGAGATCTATTTTACTGTGTAATGGGAAAGCCATATTTTATATTGGCCAGATAATACACTTTGCTATGCACTATTACATTTAATGGCTAGATTATTCTATAATATTAGTTAGTGATTATTCTAAAATGTGGTACATTGATTTAACCATGAATTTGAAAATTTAGCCATGAATTTTTTGTAGTTAGTGATGACCTACTGTCTATGTGATAGACAGTGAGATTACTTGTTAGTTAGATTATGGTCATTTTTTTATTGGCTGGTGGGGGCTGGTGTCCCCTCTTTATCGTACAACATGTAATTGTCCGAGTCTATAGTCTTGAAAGTTCCTCTCATGTTCCTGCCTTTGAATTTCCATAGACAATGATATCAATTAAACCTTTTACATTTTTTATTGTGTACTGTACTTCTATGATAAATTGAATATCTTTGACTGTTAGTAGTTCAGTTACTAGTGCTAACTGATGTTCCATATTTATGTTAAGTCTTATGCTCTATTTGCTTCATTCAGGCTTGCAGAAGGACAGGAGATCCCAGTAAGTTCATGTTCTGCAGAAGGTGTGACGGTGCTTACCATTGTTATTGTTTGCAGCCTCCTCACAAGGTAGGGTGTGCTGTGTGCATCACTTACCACTGAGTTTATCATTTATTTTATAGCATTTTATCTATGGTTGTGCATAATGCAGAATGTTAGTACCGGGCCCTATTTGTGCCCAAAACACACAAGGTGTCACAGCTGTGGATCCAATGTTCCTGGAAATGGGCTAAGTGTGAGGTATTGATATGCCTTTGTTTTATACTTTATTTATGGCATTCTCAGCATTTTTTTATGGTTTCTGATTACACAGCCCTTTTATTATGACTATTTAACCCGTTTGAGATATACCCTTATCTTGTCTACCCATATATATATATATATATATATATATATGATACTTTGGATACTGATGCTGGAACATTTGCTGTTTTGCTCTGTTATTATGATGGATATATCTGTTTATGTGTACTGTTAATATACAATTGGGTTGGTCAGACATTAGGAATGTAGTAAGTTGAAATCTGAGACAGGTTTATAGTTAAAGCGTTACTTCCTGGGAGTAGCAGAGAAAAATGCTTTTCTTGGGTGCTTAATTATGTATTTCCTAATGCTTCTAGAAAAGGGTGCTGCTTTCCTCCATTTTTTGTCGTCTACTGTTTATCTCCAATGTATTAGTTGATGTGAGACATGTGTCTTCAAAAGAATCCTATCATTATGATTCATGAATGCTGATGTACCAAATATGCCTATATCACCCATTCAATTGCTCTGCTAATCCCTGCATGGTAGATTTCAGAGTTTCTTGGCAATGTCCTGGTAGAGGCTAAGACCTTTACTCATGCTTTGATTCGTTATGACAAATTTGAGAGTTTATATGTCATAGTAGAACAATTTTACTGATAAGGATATTACTAGAAGTAGGTAAATAGGTACAATCCTTTTAAAATTGTAAATATTGCAGATTGAAATAGACAATGATATGTTGAAAAGCCAAATTGCAAGTTAAACTCTTTTAATTTGCAGAATATCACAGAATTTCATAGTTCGTTTTTCACACCACCATTTGAGAATTTTAGAGAGGAAAAAATAATGTAGTTGTGATTTCTAAAACAATAGTCCCTATTTTCTTATCATTTCTTTCATCAAATATGTTCTCCAAACCTTATTATAGTATGATTACTTTGGTTAAACTCGTTCTATTTAGAAAGTGGAAGAGAACGAGGAGAAGAGGATGGACAGATGCAGTATAGGTCATTAACTTTGGTACTAAAATATTTGAGTTCCTACACTTGTATTTGCTTTGAACATTTGTCCATATCAGTTTCACACAGGAGAAAATGGGGACACTAAAACCTAGGTGGTACTAGAAAATTCTACAAGTCAAAATCATCTATGATGTTAAGAAGTCTTTGAATGTTAATTTATTCTCAGGGAGAAAGTTGATTTGATTGAAGGTTTGGTTCAATCTTCTCATCTTGTCTAATTTTAATATCATGTAAATGGAGCAAAATCATATTTTATGGTTGATCTATAACTAGTGGCCCCTCATTTGTAATAATGTTCTTTTGATGTATCATTTCTAATTGGTAATTTTTGCCTTTGTTATTTTGATTGTTAGCTTCTTATCTCAATCATTGTTTTGCAATCATTTTTACTATGATTGTTGCACGAAGAGTTTTGGAAATTTTAATATTGTGATTGCTGCTTTCTCTGCAAATCTACTAAGTAGTTCATTTTTCTTTTTACATATGAAGAAAATTGTTTTCTTTTTCCTCTTGTTTCTTAAAGGGAAAGGGGTTGGAATAGTTTATCCCCATGATTATTCAAGATGGTAGTGGACTTTGCTTTTCTTAACATCTAAAACTGGCAACTCAAAGAGGGTACTTAAAGTAGTTTCATTTTTCTGGTTCTTATAAATGTTCTGTTGTTAGTATCTTATATGGTAGTTAGTGATTTTCTCTCAATTCAGGATGTTCCAATTGAGTGAGGACTTACCATTTCCATTTTAAATTCGTAGGTGGTTTCTGGGATACACCTGCTGTGATGCATGCGGAAGATTGTTTGTGAAAGGGAACTACTGCCCTGTTTGTTTGAAGGTATCCACCTTTTGTCTTAATATTCTTTTGGAAAATGGGAGGTGGATGATGTGTTTCAGACAATTTTTACCTGCAAATCACTAGTTTATTGAATCAATTTTCAAAATCTTGAACTGACCATGGAAAAAGGCTACTTGATCATTGGTCATCAGTTAAATCTCAGGCCTTGGGTGATGCTGCATGATGTCTGAAGGTTTATTACTTTATTTTAATTATTTCGTCTAAGTTAATATTCTTGAAATATAACCGTAGTGTCATTGCATAAGTACCTTTACAATTATGATGGGGTAAGTTCCTAGAACAAAATTTCTTTTATATTATTTTAGTGTGCTTCTGGAAGGAATTTATCTGCAGGATTCTTATTTTATTAAGATCTTTTGAACAATGCTGTAGGCTATGGGTCCTCAGGTATCCCCGAATTGTGTGGGAATTGAAGTATGTGAAGCAATTTTTATATATACTATATACTTTTTGGAACAATTTTGACGCAGTGTTGTATATAGTTTTATGCCCACCCCGCCTGTTTCATAAATATTAGGTTGTGTTTATGACTGTACGTAACTAAAATATTTTCAGTTAATGCCTTTTGTCATTACTGATAAATGTGGGGGATCATATTTTTTTAGTCAGGCGTTAGCTTTTTTTTGTTTTTTTTTTGTTTTTTGCATTTCCTTTCATATCTATAACTATCTGTTGAATACTGGGATAGTTATATGCCCAGGAAAAAGTGTAGTGCCTGGAAGGAAATAAGAAAGTTAACTGATCCTATTGGCTTATTTTGTAGGTCTATAGAGATTCAGAATCAACTCCAATGGTTTGTTGTGATATTTGCCAGCGTTGGGTGCATTGCCAGTGTGATAATATAAGGTTAGTTTACCTATATGAACCTTATAAGGTTGTGAAGATGCCTTGATTTCACTGTATAATATGGATTGCTGTCCATTTGTAGTTCCAGAATATACGTTTTGATTGATTCTCCATTATGTTTTTATTGATACTAATATATATGCTTCAGCCCTCAGGCAGGGGTTTGGACTTTGTTTCTCTTCAACATATAATCCTAAACCTAAAAGTAGGAAGTTGTGGTTAGTGGGTAGTAGTCTGAAGTTCTAGAACTTGCTTATTTTCTTCCTATTTTCAATTTTTAAAAAAGTGGAATGGCATGCGAGAGTTCATTTCAAGACTTTAGTTATGTTATAATATGTGGTAGCTTGATAGCATGTATCCTTCTTGGTCCTAATAATTTGTAGTAAAGTGGATTAGTAATTTGATTTTAATCATGCGACCATATAACTGGAGGTTACAAGAAAAGTGCCATCATTAATACTGTATATATTAAGTAGTGAGCTGTCTCCTTTTGAGTACAGTTTGTTCAGTATTTGAAGAAAATTACTCTGAACTTTCTGTTTCTAGCTTTTTTGTTGCTCAAGCATTGAGTAGTCAGTATATGTCATCTTGCCGGTTATGGAAAGTGCCATCTTTGTTGGCGTTGAAGTTAGTGGACTTGTTGAGGTTGCTTATATGTACAACAAATTTTGCAGTGATGAAAAATATCTTCAATTTCAAGTGGATGGGAATCTGCAGTATAAATGTCCCACATGTCGTGGGGAATGTTATCAGGTATGTGGTATGCCTTCTATTGTCTATCACTTTATCTAATGTACTGGGTCTCCTTATCCTTCATGAAAAGATCTATTTGCAATGAGTATATTTAAAATTTATGTATGTGTATATTCTAGGTCAAGGATTTGGAGGATGCTGTTCAAGAGCTTTGGAGGAGAAGAGATATTGCTGACAGAGATTTAATTGCCAGCTTGAGGGCTGCTGCTGGCTTACCAACACAAGACGAAATATTTTCCATTTCACCATATTCAGACGATGAGGATAGTGAGCCTGTAAAAGCAAAGAGTGAATCAGTGCGTTCCTTTAAGTTCTCTCTGAAGAATTTATCCGATCACTCACCGAAGAAGACGAAAGATTATGCAAAGAAAAGTTCAAGCAAAAAGCATGCTAAGAAAAAGGATTATCAGCCTTTTATGACTGGTAAAAGTGATCCACATCATAGTTTCGAAGGACATAGTGATGTCAAATCCTTGCATAGCTTGGATGATGATATCCAATCCCACAGAAATGAAGGTCCTGATGCTTATTCTTCACCTGCTGCTGGAAGCCTGAGTCAAACTGAAGGATCTTATCATGTTAATCAGCCAGGGATCTTGAAACAGAAGTTTGTGGATGAGGTCATGGTCAGTGATGAGGAGAGGAAACCCAGAGTTGTTCGAATTAAGAGCAATAAGGCACATACTCTTGATAGTGAAGAGGAGACTGGCAAAAATGGTGATAAAACTCAGAATGTGAAAGGGAAGAAATTGGTTATAAATTTGGGGCCACGAAAAATTAACATAACTAATTCTCCCCGATCTGATACTTCAAGCTGCCAAAGAGATCAAGATCTCGGTAGCACTAATGGTATACATCTCTACGAAGTTCAATTCTTGTTTTTTTCCCCTTTCTTTTGTCACCCTATTAATTTAAGAAATTGGGATTTTAGGACCATATTATGTGAAAGTGGGCTATGGCTAATTTCTTATTTAAGATCCACCTCCATCTGTGCAGCAATAGTTATTAGTTAAATGTCTTATATGTATACTAACAGTATACATCTCTATGAAGTTCAATTCTTTTTTTTCCCCTTTCTTTTGTCACCCTATTAATTTAAGAAATGGGATTTTAGGACCTTATTATGTGAAAGTGGGTTATCGCTAATTTCTTATTTAAGATCCACTTCCATCTGTGCTGTAATAGTTATTAGTTAAATGTTTTATATGTTTATTAGGGAATAAGCTTGTAATTGAATTTTCAAATAGATCCATGTGTCTGTGTGTGTTTCTTGAATCATTAGATAGTTCTTTTTTGTTTATGTTCTTGCGTATGACTTTTTTGGTTCAAATATCCTATCAGGCAATGAAGATATAAGCCAATCAAGGAAGGGAGACAAGTTTATGTTAGATAGGCATGATGGCACAGCTAGAAATGTTGATGGTAAAGGTAGAGTACTGGTTGTAATTTCTTTTTGTGTATGTCTGTAACAGAGTTTGGCTAGAACTTTTCATTTTACCAAGGGTTAACAGTTGGAGATATATCTCATGTTTATTTAGTTGTCCTAGAAAAAAAGTAACTTTGGTTCATGTGATTTGCAGGTAACAGAGTTGATGCTCGTCAATCAAAAGATTTAAAGGTTGCAGGAAGAGAAGGACATTTGATAAAGCTGGGAAAAGTTAAGCCCGAAAGTTCTGAATTGAACCCAACCTCTGGTAGAGGCAGTATTGCTGATGGATATGAATCTGTTCATAAAGAGCGACCCCGTATCTTGCTGGGAAAACGTAGTACTGAGGGAGTGATTGATCAAGATGGAACTGTACGAGCTATGCCCAGGGGTGAGAGGACGTTTTTAGGGAAGCAATCAGAAGGCAGGTCTGATGCATATGATGAGACAGATGAAAATACTAATCACACACCTTCAAATTCTTTGCCAAAAGACTCTAAACCTTTATTGAGATTTAAATTTAAGAAACCTACCATTGAAAGTCAAAATTCGCCTCATCGGGAGGATGAGAAGACTACAATCAAGGGACAGAGGTCAAAAAGGAAGAGACCTTCACCTTTTATGGAGAAAGCATCAATTAATGAAGATGAAGATGTAGCACAATCGCATCAAGACGGTCCAATGGATGAGATTATGGATGCTAATTGGATATTGATGAAATTGGGTAAAGATGCAATTGGAAAGAGAGTTGAAGTTCATCAGACATCTGACAATTCTTGGTTAGTTTCTTTCATAACCTTTTCATTACTTTTGTAAAGTCAATGAGAAAAAATATAGAAAAAGCTATCCCACCAGGAATGATGCGTCATTCATATTTCATATTTGAAAATTTATTTACTATATAATGAACTTTGCTTCCCTTGCTGCGTGTTTCTTCTATTCTCTCTGAAAGTTTCATTATGAAACAAAAACGTCTGGTGTATGAGTGCACTTTTTTTTTTTGTAATTATATATGAGGTGTTGACTTGATTTGTGGAACATATTCCTTTTCTTTTCCTATGCTTGTCTTTTATTAACTTATCCCTCCCGTTTCCAAACTTGATGCGTCTTTTTGGGCTTTGGCTTTTGTTTAGTTTTTTTTTTTTTTGGAAGATCTCTTTTCCTCTGTATTTTCAATTCACTCTATATATCCTCTAATAAGATTTCTTCTTTCCTTTTTAAAAAGAAGAAAATGAATAATTATAAATATAATTGTGTATTATTTGTTGCCATATGTGAAAATGAACCACACTTTCCTGTAATGATTTAGTCAGTAGTTTTCTTTTTCATGAGACATTTGTGTAGCTTGTACCTGCAAAATTACTCTGGAGTTTAATATGCATTAAAGTCAACGTTTTATTATTTTCACTTTTATCCAGGCACAAGGGAGTGGTCACTGACGTAATTGAAGGCACTTCAAAAATATCTGTTACCTTAGATGAGGGGAAGGTGAAGATCTCGGATCTCCGTAAGCAAGGGGTCCGTTTTGTTCCACAAAAGCAGAAGAGATCAAAAGTTTGAAAGGCTCAATTTATCTACTCTAGGTGATTCTTTCATGCGGAGATTGTCTAGTCTTTGATTTGAAGAGACAGCTCCATCTTTATGAGGCTTCTAGTTACTAAATTTGTATTCCTTGCCACTCAGCACCCAACATGCTGCTGTTTTTTCTTTTGGCTGAAGCATTCTCTGCTGGAGATATTTCAGGTTTCCTTGAAGAATTAACCTTCTCCAACTGAGGTCCTTTATAAACTGCAGGATCTTCATCCTGGGTTAGATTTATCTTCTTTTCTCTACATGTATCTGATTTCAGAAAGTAGTCTTTACCTTCCATGTATAGGTCACCAACTCACCATTGCTGTAGAATGAGGATGGAGTGTCAGATGTATGACTTATGCTGCTAGTGTTATTGTGAATTTCAGTCAGTCTTGAAATTGAACTGGTTCATTTTGTTGAGGTGGTCCAGTTCCCCTGAATACTTGCTGCCCATAAGTTCCTCTCCTCAACACTGAGAGAGAGGTGCTCCTACTGACTCTAACCCTAGGTGTCCCTAGGTGCCAGAACAAAACTCTTATTGGCACTTTGGCTAGGTTTTACTGCATTGCAAGTGTAGCGTACACAGCAAAATGTTTGTAGTTTCTCATTTCTGTTGAGAGTCACTCATTATTAGTTTGAAAAGTTTGCTTGTGCAAAATAATGTGAAAGAGAGCAAGTATACTAGCAGCATCCCAAACAAAATTTCCGTTTACTTGAGGTCTTGTATTCTCTTTTACCAAAGCCACAAAAATAATTTGACAAAGATGAATTTTATTAATTTAAATGTTTTGTGGATTGTGCTTATAGAAGTAAAAATGGGAGAAAAATGCAGTAAATCTGAAGATTATATGTTTTCAGATAGAGTTTATTTACAAACTAAAATGTTATATTTTTATTGTAGAATTTGATAACAAAAATTTTAAAAATTGTATTTAATCTTGTTCTTTTAAAAAAAATATATTAATGATATTAAAAAGACACTCTAGCACATGCCATACTTTAAACGAAGACAATAATAGCAAAATAGGAAAAACAGAATAAGAAAAAGAGGTAGCAGCAAAATAGGAAAAGAAAAATGTTTATATTCTGTGAGCCTTGTTTGAAAACGTTGGAAGTTTTCAAAATCATTACATTATAGTTCTTAATGAAACTGGAAAAATGGGTTCAACCCTACTGGCTAGCTTGTTTAATCTGTATAAAATTCCTTCTTGAATTTTATATTTCCAAGTCTGTTTAATTACAGACCTTTTTAACCCGGTCTATACTCTGTCGGGCAAAACGGGTTATGGCGGGCTGGCTTGTTTATCCTTTTTCTTTTTTATAAAAGCAAATCTGAAAATTCAGAATAAGAGTCGCTCGCCTGCGAAATTGAAATTGAAGAGAAGGTTCACTTAAAAAGTATATTAAGTAAATCACATAAATTAGTTTATAATTTATTTAATTAATTTATAAATTTTTTTGATTTAATTAAATGTGTTTAATAAATAAAATTATTTAATTAATTTAAACTAATTAAAAAAATTATACATTATTTTAGATAATATATAATTTATAAATTTTAAATTAATATTTTTAACGTTAGACTATTCTGTTAGATTTTTAGAATGGCGTTTTCAAAGCATTACATCATGAACAGTGCTGCTGTAATGATGAATGTTGATAAAGAGAAGATTCAACTACGGGTGGATGAATCCAATGCAAAAATAGTATTTTCCGTTTTTATGTATTAAAAATAATTTTTATTTTTTAATTATATAAATAAAAAAAATATTATTTATACACATACTAATAAATTTAAAATAATTGAAAAAATATTATCATTATAATGTATTATAGTATTAAAAAAATATAAAAACATTTTATTACAGTTTTAAAATTTTTAAAACATTTTAAAAATATTTCATAAAAATAAAAATACCATTTCAAGTATGATAAAAAAAACCCCCCTAAAGTAGGGAAGAACATCTCTTTACTCTCGGAAACTCGACCGTTGTTCTTACCTATTTCAGTTCGTTAGGCATAAGAGATTGTCTTCCGATTATTACAGTTGTGTTTGGATTGGCGGTGGACAAAATAGATTCTGTGTGAACGTAATTTTTATAATTGATTTTGGTTAAAAGCAAGTTTGTATGAACGTGATTTATGTTTGAAAACTTTAGCTGAAAAGTAATTATAAAGGAACTGATTTTGTTTGGATATTGTATATCAGAATCACTTTTAGACGTGAAATTACTAGAAATGGTAGTAATGTTATGTAACTTTGTATTGAATATTGTATATCATCTTCACACTTCCAACTTCTGTTTTTATACCACTAGAACATGGGTCTTTAATGCTGCTAAATGGGCCCTCTTGAATCATCTGCTCTGCTCTCTACTCTCTTGAATCATATGCTCTTTGCTCTATACACTTTCAGCTTGGTTGGATAGTGGCAGTTGGAATATTAATGCCAAAGTGAGAAAAATACAAGAAGAAAAATGGGAGAGGATAAAAGAGAAGGCAGTGAGGGATAAAAGTGAGAAAGCATATTGGTAGATTATTTTCAACCTTCAACACACTTCTTAGCAATGCAGAAGCAAGGCTTGGATCACGGTTGTCAAACGGGTGTTTGGGATGATAATCGTGGTTTGCAAAAATGGGAGAACGCCAAAACAAACATGCTGTTTTTTTACAAACTCTCATTTCCTTATTGTAAACGGGTTTTTAAATCTCATAAATACAAAACCAAACATGCACTACATCTGCTTCAACAACGTTCATCAATACGGCACTATAGTTCTTAAATTTTGATTTATTTCTTAGAGCATCACATATTCACTTAATTTGTTTAAGTAAATTTTATGAGTTTATATTATTATTATTTTTTAAATAATTCTATAATATTTTAAGTAATTATGTACTTTAATAATATAACTCTCTAAATTTTATTAAACGAGTCTCACAAATTATTCTATATTTTTATATTTTATTTATATTTTAATTTAAAATATAACTAATTTTTATTTTAATTTTAAAATAATAAATATAAAAAAATTTAAATATTATTTTTAATAATAATAATTAAAAATAATATAAATATATAATAAAAAATATTTTTTTATTTTAAACACCATTATTTATATAAATAACAGTATTTAAATTTTGTCAACTAAAATCAACCATTTTAATGTCATATAAACTGAGTTTAACTTAAGTAACCCATTGAAAATGCTCTTAAGGACTTGTTTGGAGCACCTAATTTATCCTATCTTATGCTTGTTTTATGTTCGGTGAGCCACTGGGATAGGGTATCACTATCCTTGTCTTATCCTATCCTCCCTCTTCAGTGTAAATTCCTATCCCGTGGCTTTAGCTAGGTTACAGAGCGGATACCATATTTTTCATCCAAACCTCCGAAATTATCTCACCTAAGCACTTCACTCTCGAAATCACCTTACCCAAGTCCCTCCAAAACGATCGTCTCCCTCACCCTCAATAACGCTCGTCGTCCTTCACTCTGAGAATGCTCGTGTCCTTCACCGTCGAGAAGGCTCCTCCTCTTCACTTTGAGAACGCTCCTCATCCCTAACCCTACGAGAGCTCTTCCTCCCACTGTCGGTTTCCTTCAGCTAAGGTAAGTATCAATTTCTCCCTCTCTGTATAGTTTCGTTCTGTCATTTTGGGTATCGATTATGGGTTACCTTTGCCTTTGTTGTATATATGCTCTGAGCTACCTCTGCTTGCATCTGATTTACGTCATGCATCTGCTTTTATTTGCTTCTTTTACCCTTTGCCTTTGCCTTTCCCTTTTCCCCTTTGCTTGTATTTGTTGATCCATGCTCTGGATTTCTACCTGCATCTAAGTTACCTTCTGCTTGTATATAATTTTGGCCAATTTCTTCTCCTTCCTGGTATCAATTTTTTGCTATATTTTGATTTTTCTGCTTGATTTGGGTATTGATTCTCTCTCTAAATAAAGAGTCAGTTCATAAATTTATGTTGATTGTTGATATGGCTCAATGGAATATTTTCATTTTTATAACTGATTGGGTCTTGGGACCTACATTTAACATTACAAACTTGATTCTGATCCTTTTGCTAGTTGAAATTGGACTCTATCAAATTCACTGTTTGTTGGTTGATGAGTTATTTTTTGATTTGGGTGATAGAGTTTCCATCTTTAATTCAATTATTCTATCGATGGCTATTTTCTTTTTGATTTTATGTTTGTGTATTGTAAATCTATAGTAGGTTTCGTTTGAATTTCCTTTCCAATTAGTGCCTAAGGTTAGGGTTTAAATCTGGTATGTGAATGGTTATGGCGATATTATCCTATTTCGTTATGGTGGTGATTACTAGTTTTCTATAGTCTGTTACTAGGTTAGGGTTTAAAAGTTCCGCCCTGTACTTAAAAGGTATAGTGCCTTTATTAAAAAGGCTTGCCTGGCCCGTACTAGTTTCTTTTTTAGTGCTTAGATGTTAATAAAAATCTACTGTGGAAATTGCATATCGATTAATAAAATAAAACTTGTTTTCAAATTAATAAAGTCATCTAAAATTACAAAAATAAATTGATACAAGTTTAAATAAATAATAGCAATATTGATATTTAATACAAAATTTTTTAAAGCATTTTATATTAGTAACAGTCACAATTAATTTGAAAAACATTTTATATTTTTAAGTAAGATTATATTTAATAAAAATAATTTATAAGTTAACAACAGAATAAAAATTATTTTAATAAAAAAAATAATATTAAACATTTTATATTTTTAAATAAAATTATATTTAATAAAAATAATTTATAAATTAACAGTAAAATAAAAAATATTTTAATAGAACTAAAAAAAATATTATTAAACATTTTTTTATCAAGTATAAATTTATAAATTTTTGTCCTAGAAAATACCTTAAAGAAAATTAAAGAAATTTCTGAAGTGCCGATTGCAGATATGGGCAGGATAGGCCCCACCTTCTTCCTCTATCAAAACGCAGCTAAATTCACTCATATACGGTGTCATATATATATAGGACTTTACCTTGGAGGGTAGCAAGAAGCTTTGTGCCTGAACCCAGAACCCCAGAGCCTAGGCAAGGGAAAAAAGCCATGAATGCCCCAGATCGTTACGAGCGTTTCGTCGTCCCCGAAGGCACAAAAAAGTAACTTCATTCTCTGTTTTTCTCTTCCCTTTCTTTCACCCTTTTCCTCAATTTCTTTTCCATCTAATTTGATTTTATTTTTTAAATTTTCAGGGTCTCTTACGAGAGGGACACGAAGATAATCAACGCGGCGTCTTTCACTGTTGAGAGAGAGGACCACACAATCGGAAACATTCTTCGCATGTATTAATTCTGTTTTGCTCATTTTTCTTCTTTAAGTTTCTATTTTTCTTTGCTTTCCGTGAATTTTCATCTATATAAACCCTTACCCTTTTTGTATTTTGGCGATTCTTAGGCAGCTGCACAGGGACCCTAATGTGTTGTTTGCTGGGTACAAGCTTCCTCACCCTCTTCAGTACAAAATTATTGTCAGGGTCGGTATCTTTTGCATTATGTTGTTAATTAATGGCTGCTGACGTCTACGGTTGTATTTTTTTTTTCCTTTTTCTTTTTAATGCTTTAGAAGATTTTGTAAACTGGGCAAAATGTTTTGTGTTGATGTAACTCAAATGTAATGTATATTGAATTTTAATCTTCGCCTACATAGATATATATTGACATCATATATTGGCTTTCTGTTATATTTGTCTTTACTTTTTTGTGGGAAGTACATACAAGTGTTCATTTCTCTTCATGTGAATCATGAGATTATTGAAATTATTTGTTTCGTTGATGTATTTGCAGATCCACACCACTAGTCAGTCTTCGCCAATGCAGGCATATAATCAGGCTATTAATGATCTTGACAAGGAACTTGATCATTTGAAAAATGGCTTTGAGGTCTGACATGTCTCTTTGTTATTGTGTTGCTAACTATATATCTAATTTCTATGACATTATTGATGCTTGTTTTTTCTTTTGATATGAGGAATTTTTTAGTTGTGAGCTATAGTTTATTACTTATGTAATAGTGGTTGTGCAATGTGCATAGAATGATAACATCAGACTTCAACAGTCAATTCTTATTTCATAGAATCTTCTCAATATCTCTACTTTCCTAATCCAGAAATTGCCTATTGATTATCCTTTGCCTACATATACTTAGAGAAAAATTGTAGATTGAGTCAGATTCAGCACAGAAATCATTCTACATGTTGAAGTTGAAAAAGCAAATTCATAAGCATGGCTTTGGCATCTTCTTTACAGTAGCTAGGTTCTAGTTTTAAAATCTTATTTTGTCTTTCATGTTGTCTTCTTTTCTGTGGCACTCACTGTATCTTTTCATAATTGACAATAGAATAATCTGTGTTTTGAGGACTAAATTAAGGACAACATCTATGTGATGTGATGTGAGGGCTTGCAAGTTAGTTCTTCCTTTCAAAATAAATTTCCCTCATTAAGGAGTGCTACCCTAAATAATCACGGATGATTCTTTGGCTTATAAGTAATTCTTTTGGAAGTATGGAACATACATACTAATTATGGCTTGATAGAATTTTTATGGTGAATAGTAGTCGTTTCAAGTTGGGGGACATAATATAGTGTTACAGAAAGTGTGGCGGATACAAAAGATTATAACTGTACCCATGAACTTCCAAAAATTGACTGTAATATAAGCTACTTCATGTGATGGCGGGAGCTTATGAAGTATGATTATTGTATAAGCTTTTTAATGTACCGACTGCTGAAAATAGATAGATTTATCTGTCATTTATTAAGTGTTCTAACAATTTATAGAGTACCACTACAAATTCAAAATTTTAATTGCAGGCTGAGATGGTGAAGTTTTCTAGGGACTACTGATGTACATTCAAGATGCTCAAGAAATTAGTGTGCTTTGGAGCCTTTTGCAGATACTGAGATTGCAAATGCCTCTAGCAAGATGGAGTTTAAATAGGATTGTTTGAGTGCTGTATGAGACTTGTTGGAGATGGTTTTGTTGCATTATGGAGCTTTTCACAGCTATGAACAATTTTAATGTGAAAAAGAAAAGCATTAATTGAAATGTTGGAATTATTATAATCATTTTCGCTACTATTAGAAAATTTCTGCCATATGGAACTTGTCTATCTTGGTTTTCCTCTAGGATTGTTGTGCTAATTATACTCTGCCCAGGAACCAGTTATTTGGATTGTTTTTGAAGAACTAGTTAGATTGTAGGCTTGTGTAGATGCAATGCGCGAGATGGTTATAGTCCTAATCTAGAATGAAACCCTACATTTGGTATATTTATTATTCAATCCTAGTTGAATTCCATTCAATGTATGCAATTGAGGTTGCGTTTCATGAAGGTTTCCAAGTTTGGTTCCTACAGTGGGCGACTCACCACCTTTCCAGGGGCAGGGGGCTTACAGATATCTTTGTCTTTCTTTGGTTATTTACATACGTGATGTCAGCAAGAAAATTTGAAGTTTAGTCATGCCTGTAGTTAGTAGGGGTGAGCATAACCCGATCAATCCGAATTAATCCGTTTGAACCCGATTAAAAAGTATCATTTCGGATCTATTGAATCGGGTTAACCGGTTTTATCGGATAAAAAATTTTAAAATTTTCGGATTTATCGGTTTGGGTCGGGTTAAGAATTTTGAATCCGAAGTAACCCGACCCGACCGATGAGTTATATAAAAGGTTTTGAAAACCTAACAGTGTGCTTATTGTGGCTCAGTGGTGTTCACTTCGTAACTTAAGGTATCTGTGTTCGACTCCCAATGGCTGCATTTTTCACATATTAATTCTCTCACTATTTTTTTGTACGCAAAAAAAAAAAAAATTTAACTCAAAACGACGTCATTTTTCTAACTTATATATTGTCCCTCACCCCCCAAACCCTAATCATTCAGCCTCTCAGTTTATCAATCTCTTGCAGCGTTGCCTCTTGCTTGCGTCTTTCTACACTTCGTCTTCAAGGTTTCTGAAATGAAACCAAACCTTCACCTCCCTCTTCGGCTCTCAATCTCTCTCTCACCTTTTCGTTGTTTCCCTTTTGTCTTCTTGTCTTCTTCCACAATCAGCTACGTCGTGGTCACGATTCACAGCAACAATGATAGCAGATCTCCTGGTCTTCTTATCTCCTTCCACCATGTGGTGCACGAAAGCCATGCTCCTTTTATTGTTTTTATATCAATTTCTTCTCCCAATCTTTAGATCTAAGTTTAAAACAACATAATATTTGGAATTTAGAGATGATAGTGGCTGTCAAGTTCTAGATCTGCTTTCTCTCTTCATAGGTGGGGATGCTTTCAATCATCCGCAGGTACCCGACCGATCCGTCTTCAAACCGCATAAATCCGATTTCTTCCGGTGATGTAAAATGTTCGGCGGGTGCGGGTGACAATATCTTGACCCGAAGAATGTTCGGTCGGAGTGACTTTTAGATCAAATCCGACCCTAACCGATCCGTGCTCACCCCTAGTAGTTAGTGGTCTCTTTCTTTTTTCAGTTATAATTCTTTGCTTAGAAAGTTCTTGGATTACTTTAGTGTTCATCCATTTTGGTGTTTTCTTAGATAGAGTTTTTGCATTTATATCTCTAGATTTTGCAATGAAAAACTCAACAATTCTGTTTTGCAGCTATCGTTGGAAAGTGGGGATGGCCTCTTTATGATTTCCATTTTATTTTATCGTTTCCATTTGGCTCCTCTTCTAAAATAGGGGGATCCTATTTTCTATATGTGACACAATAGGCATTCCTAGGTGACATATTAGCTGGATTATCAGTTATTTCAGTATGAACTCTATTAATTGTAACATTAGGATAATTATCCTTTGTCAAATTTTACAGCATCTCTACACATCTCACTAACTGGCTCTAGCAATCATCCATTTCCCTACTACAATTAGTATCTACTTCTACTCTACCTGCACATCGTACTCATCTACATGATAGAGAAGTCTTCATGAAGTCCATCCAGTTCTCCTTTAAGTATGTGCTGTTGTATGATCAACACAGAAATGCTCGTTGAGAACTCTGGTCCTGAAAGAACGTCCCCTATTGGCCCCAGTTCTGGGCATTGTTGCCAATCATTCATCCCCTTTGTCAATATAGAATTCACCCCACCTCCTCTCCCGACAATAAGCAGAGAATATTGTCCTTCAAATGATCTGAGAATAGAGAAGGTCTCAGCTGAATTTGCAAGATGCTTCTCCATATAGGCAATGCGACCTCCAACTACTTGCTTTTCATAGAACTGTGCGAAGCATTCATCATCTAGCAACATATCCTCCTGCTGTTCCGTAGAAGGTACCCTATGGGCTGCAAGTCTTGAGGCATCTGAACTGGTATCTACCAGAAGCCTGACCACTGTGAGTTTTACTCCGGGGTGCTGTGATACCCGGCTGGAATAGACAAGTGCTTCTCTATCATCTTTTCCACCAATAAAGATGACTGCCACTTGTAGTGATACAGAAGATTTTGTTATCTTTTCAATGGAACCAAAGCCTCTGTCCACTAGAATCCCCACGGAACAAGGGGCACTTTTCAGTACCTGTTTAACAAAGCAGCTATTACTGAAAGGCGGTAATGGGGAGGATAACTTTTTTTTTTTTCTTTTTGGAATAAGAAAGAAATAGAAAAAATTTGAAGAGAGATGGGTTGTTTTGTTTAAAGGCAGGATGCATTGTATTGGTAGTTGCCTACCCACAGGGGTCATTAGCAACTAGTAAGAATTGAATTGAAGACACTGTAGACAGCTTGATTGTGTTAATTGAGTTATCCCTTGGCTGTGAAGGCTGTGAAGAATAAATTTTAGCTTGGAACGATGTTGGTATGAGTTCAAAATACAGCATAAGATTGACACATGGTGGGGAGACAAATATGGTAAGAATCTATGTAAAACTACTAATTTTTTTTTTTTTTGTTTTATTCGGAGCAACCCATAATATAGATATGTCTAATACTTATATCATAAACCTAATTAATTCAATAAATACTTTCTTATCTAATTCCCTTGAACTTGGCCCAAAAAAAGAAAAAAGAAAAACGTATGAGGCTCTCCATGTTCTTAAAAAATAAAGAAAATACGGACAATTCCAAAAGCTTATTAACATACTAGTTTTCTGGCTTTTAACCCATGCTATGTACAAATGACTTGAAATTATAATATTTTTAAATTAATTAATAAAAATATTTAAAACATACATTATCCAAAAAAAAAAAATAATTATTCTAAAATTAATCTCCCCATGAGTAGTTTCATCAAATCTTGGTTAGTTCCATAATATATATTCTTACTGAATGCATGAGAGTAAAATTCTACTACTTGATTTTGTTATAACAGAATCAAAGATGTCTTATGCATAGAAAATTATTAATGAACCCGTTTTGAAGACAAAGTCAATTATAAAAAAAAATATAAACATGTTAGAAACATCTTTAAGTGGAAACTCCTAAATGTTTTTGTATAATTGGCTTGGTTAAACGAAAATGGTCAAAACAACCTTTATATGCTCTGAAGTCATAAATTTTCATGCCATTACCTTTCGGTTCACATATCTGAACCCTGTGTCACCTCCATGCAATGTTCCATCTTGATGCTGGCTCTTGTGAAATGGTAGTATGATGAGGGCAATCATCAAGTCCTCTGCTAAATTGCAAATGTCCTGAGCCATGTTGTTGAACGTTGAGAGAGCCAACGTTCTTCTGAGTGTAATGCCATCACCATCATCATCTACATAGGCTTGAAACATGTTGGTTATCCGATCTCTCATGTCTACTACATTCTTGTCCTTTACAATTAATGTGTCTGCTCCTTCAATTTGCTCTATTGTGGCTGCTATTTCATCTGTGAGTTCAATCATGTCTGTGACATATACCAGAATACCGGGGTCTACTGATCCTCTAGTGATCTCCATGAAGTTAAGGGTGGCTGGAACATGTTGAAGTCCATGAACACACAGAAGCATCCTCAGCTCCTTTAATGGATCAAGCAACTGGAGGGCCATTCGATGAGTTGGTGCCATTTTCCTCGCACGCTTGATGATATGTGCCACAACTGTTGGAGTATGCACAACTGTGAAAAAGATTGCAATTACCATCACTATGCCAGTGGAAGTACTGGCTCCACATCCCATCTGTTAAATATCATGATATAAGATGCCAAAGTATAAGATGTCATTCTATTTAATATTTTCATATTTGGTATGACAATTGAAAGTCGTTATAGAAAGTATATAATTAATATTTTATAAAAGCTAACATAACTAAAACTTAGGGATTTTAAGTCTCGATATTTTTTTTTTGTAGTATGAGATATCACTAAAAATAGTATCATCCTATGCCTATTGGTATATTGGATGACACAAGGGATCTTAGGTACTAGTGTACTAAACATTGGCATCCATGATGCCCCCTGATATCCACGGTGTACCAAATGCCTCCTCGGTGTTAGCACATAGAAATTGTAGATCCATGCATTTCCCACAATTAGAAGCATGTTCCTGTGTAAAATTAACCATGGAATAAAACAAATCTGAGCAATGCAGAGCTTTTTTCACACTCGAATACATGCTGGTGGTTGACATTGCTTGGAGATATTGTTTAAAGCTACTATGACATTTCGGTAATTTTCCATGAGGATTTATGTCAGTCCAGAATGGAATAGAAATTCACAAGTGGCAATTATAGGAAAAAGCCTGGCCCCTCTAAACTCTTTTGCCCCAGAAATTTAGAAATTGAAGAGAGAATTCATGAAATCAAAGACTTACCGCTTTGATAGCTAAGTAGATATGAAAGTGGCCCTTGGTGGTGAGGAGCAATCCGATTGCAACTGCTTCAGGCCAATGAAAGCCCATCATCGCCCCAGAAATTACTGTCCCTACTACTTTACTAACTGTTCCTATCAGCACGAGTAGAAATAGCTCGGCCCATGTTCCAAATTGTCCAAGCTCGAAATTCCTGAAATTAGCTGCATACCCCATCCACAAGAAAAAGATGGGAAAGAAAATGGTGGTCAACAAATAGTTGATTTTGGTGATAACCCATTTGGAAACTCTCCCCTCCCGGGGTAAACAAATCCCTGCCATGAATGCACTTAGAATTGGACTATAACCATACATAGGGGAGAATGCACAAACCAAGACCATGAAGGCAATTGACAGTACCAGGTGTGAACCCTTCATGGGTTTCCCTTCTGGGTTTTCATTATTAACCCAATTCATAAAGATTGGTGAAACCAAGGCTGCGAAAACTGTCTGTCCCAGAAGTGCACATGTCATCGCAATGACCCCTCGAAGGCGTCTCGTTTCGTCAGCACTATTGCAGAGTTTTTTCAATGGCACAGCAAAGTAGCCAATTGAAATGAGCAGGGAGCATAAAAAATCTGAGTGCATTCCTCCTACAATCACAAGTTTTCCTATATCTGATTTTCCTATTTTGAGGTTTGTTATCAGACGGGTCAAGACTGGGGAGGCTGTACCAGAAAGAAGAGTAGACAGAGAGAGGGTGAGTTCTAGTCGGTGTTGGCTTGGAAAGTAGCCGAGAAATGATGTGGTAAAGGCTAAGATGAATGTGGAGAGCATTCCTGCATAAGCAAGTTGAGCATCTCTTGTTGGCCTTCTGAGGAGCAAATAAGGGTCCATTTCTATACCCACAGCAAACATGTAGCATATCATGCCAAAATCAATGATAAATCCAAAGGTCTTGTTAAATTGTTCGTATATACTACGTAGGAACCCTATGTTCCCCACAACTAGTCCTACCTGCATAAATAAAACCAATATGATAATATTTGAACTGTTTATATCTAATTTAAAGAGCGTGAAAGGGAACAGCTAATGTGAAAGTGTCTTTTCTTTGAACGCTTCCATTGCTATTTGAACAATGTTCTTTTTTGACAACAAAGAGAGAGATGCTTACTAGTATATCAGAAGTAATTCTTGGTTGTGAATAAGGCTTTAGCAGGTAATGTACGCCATTGCACAGAAGCACCATCCCCATGAAGACAACAAAGTTTTTGAAAACTGCAAACATGAGAGAACCCATTCTCTCAGCACATAGGTTTGACCCAAGTGTGAACCTAAAATCATTCGAGCTGGAATTCGACATCTTCGATTTGGCTCTGTTTCTTTCTTCTTAGAATTCTCAATCACCGAAGAAGGAAATTTTCCTCATCATTTTTGTGTTTAATTTGTTTGTGATCAATTCTCAGAAATTCTTGGCCAGAGCTTTTGCTAGAGCGAGTGGTCGTGATTGATAGCTTAGTTTCAGGAGACAATGGAGGAGTAGAGTGAGGAGAATGAGCCTTACGTGGGTTTGCATTTGGAGACAGTGTCAGTGAGAGGAGGGCAAGAAAACGGAAAACACGGAAGAGTCACAAATCTTCTGTATTTGTATTTGACCCTTTTTACCAATTATTTATATTCCACTTATGTGAAATTTTTAATTTTTCAAACACTCCAAATTTTTTTCTTTAATTGTATTTTTAGTTTTTATAATTATTTTGATAGTAAAAGAATTACAGTGAAAGGAAATTATTTAATATTTATTAAAAAAGATTATTAATGACGAAAATTAAATTTAAACTTTTTAAATAAAATATTTTGATTTTTACAAACTAAAACAACTTTGTAAAATTTTATTTAAATTTTTAATAAATCATTAAATTTTGGGTGACTTTAAGCATTTTTTTCTTTTGTAAAATTTAAGTGTTATAAATGCACCTTCTTAAAATCAAGGGTATGTTTGATTTGATGGGAGAGAAAGGAAGAGGAGGAGATTTTAAAAAATTTCCTCAATTGGTTCATGTGTTGGCAAACTTCCCTCCCCTCCCTCAAAAGTGCTCCCCTCAAAATCTGGGGGGATTTGAATGGGAGGGAGCGCCGTATCCTGCTTTTTTAAATTTTGTCTTTAATTTTTTTTAAAAAAATAAAATAATAATAAAATAAAAACCCTTCAATAAAAAATTTTAATAAAAAAAATAAATATAATTTTTTTTTATTTTTAATAAAAATAAAATAATAAGAGTATAATGATCATATTATTTTCTTTTCTTTTCTCTCATCTCACAAATCAAATAAAAAAATATATTATCCCTCACTTTTCTTCCCCTTAACTAAATTAAACAAAGGTAATTTTTTTTTCTTTTTCTTCCGTTAAAATCCCCCCCCCTCCCCTCCTTTTAACCAAATATACCCTAAGTGAACCGCACTGAACTTTTACTAAAATTATATGGATCAAATGTGCATTTATGTTAAATATATTTAAATCATTTGAGGTTGAAAAATATAAAATAAATATATTGTATATATCTGAAATAATATTATTTACGTTTTATGCTCAAATTTTTTTTTGAATAATTTTTAACGTTTTGTGTGCCTTTAACTAATTATTCTTCCTAGATTTTATTAATGAAGTCAAGAGATTAAATAATTTAATTTCTTACATTGAAACTTTGTCATTTTTTTTTAACCTCTTTGAAAAAAGCTCTTAAAAAAACAGAAAGAAAATTTTAAATGAAAAAAGGATAATCGAGATGCATATTCTTTTAAACATTGTATGACACTATTATAAGATGTTTTAATAAGTATTTTATAAATTATTTATTACATATTCTTTTATATTAATACGTCATTACAAAAAGAAAACGTGGTTTAAGGATGAAGTTTTAATAATGGTTAGCAAATGGTAGGTTGTCGACCATGACGTTTTTAGCAACGATTTTTAAAAATCGTCGCTATTTAACAACCAACAATTACTGACGATTTCACCACCGTTTTTAAAATCCATCGCTGAACTTTTCTAATTTCATTATGCAAAGTCTCTTTTTTCTTTTCTTCGTCATTTTTTCCACTGTTTCTCACTTTATTTTTTCTCTCCTTTTAGTTTCTCTATTGATCGACCTGCTTCTTTCATTGTTGTCTCTTCTTCATTAAAATGCTTTATTTCTCTACAAATTAGTGAATTCTTTTTTATATTTTAATATATTTTTATATTTTATTTCTGTTCATTTTTTTTTATATTTTTTGTTCATATCCAATTTTTTTTATGTTTATAATAGTAATAGAGTTTTACAATTTTGCCTGAGTGGGTTTAGAATTTCAGTAAAGAAAATCTTATAATGAAAACATTTTTGATACCAAGAGAAGAAAAATGAAAATTTGAGTATGAATGATTTGTGAAAAGAGAGAGAGAGAGAGAAAAAATCTAAAAAAAAATTAATATGAAATATTAAAAAAATATATATATATAACGACAATTTACTAATTATTATTAAACTGATAATATAACTATTTTTTAAAATTATCGCTAAAATAGTTACGATGATAGATTTTATAATAATTTGTATAATGATCGTTAAACAGTTTAATAATAGTTAAAATTATCGGTAAAATTACTTATAATTTATAATATAAATTTAGTTTTTTTAATTTTAAAAAATAAATAAAAATAATCATTTGATTAAATTTACCATATATTTTATTATTAAAATACATTATTAAGGACATATGAGCATTCTAATGGGGCACGTTGACTTTTTATTGAAAAAATATATCTTCTATTAATTGGAGGATCAAATTGCAACCAATTGATATTATTTAGGGACTGAATTATGTAATAGGATAAATTTATAGACTGATATTATGGAAGATATCATTTTTGGGACCAAAAAATGTATTTAATCTTATTTAAAAGACAAACTTAAAAAAAAAATGATGTTTATCAGTATCACATTTTTTTAACGTTGAGGAATAATTTAAGTTAAGAAACATTTGTAAATAATTCCTCATAATTTACAGTATTTTGTGAGAGATATTATTAAACTTTTTTTTCTCAATTTTTGTTTAATAAACGAAGATTTTGAGAAATTATATTAAAAATTTTCTTTTTAACTATGATAAATATTACATTTATTTTTGACAAATGATTCAATTTTATTTTCTCAAATTTCTCCTGAAATCAACATTGAAATTTGCAGAATACTGTCGAAATATAAAAATATAGCCCTACAAAACTTGTCTTACTTTATCCAATTTAGCAAGTAAAATAAAACATGGCAAAAGACAGCATTTATGATAGATTTAAAAAGAGTTGACATTACTCTTCCAAAAGTAAATTCTACGTAAAAAATAATTTAATATATTATTCATAGATAATTTTTTTAATTTATTAATAACGTTTATACTATAATATATAATAAAATTAAAATTTTTTAAAATTATTTTTATTACGTGTTATAATTTAAATATTATTAAGACAATAGATCAAATATCAACTCAAATAAAAAAAATAATTTAATCTATTATTAATAAATAATTTTTTTATCAATAATATTTAAATTATAATACGTTATAAAATAGTATTGTTTAAAATTATTTTTACTACATATTATAATTTAAGTAGCACTAATAAATAAGAAATTATTTATTGATAATAAATTAAATATCAATTTATATAAATATTATAAAAAATTAAAAATAAAAATAAATTATTTGTATATGATGATATTTTTTTATTATATAATTGAACATTTTTACTCTTTTTTATTAAAAAATAAAAGTTTTTCTTTTATTTTAAAAAAATATTATTATTTTATTTAATTAAATAGAAAACTAATTCTTTTTAGGAAAAAGAAAACGTAAAAAGTAAATTCTCTTCTAAGTTAACATTTCTAAAAATTGAACTTTCAATATTTTAAATAATTACTATCATTGCAACCAAAGTTGGATATATTAAATTAAAAAATAAATAAATTATTTGGTAAAATATAATTAAAATAGAAAAATAAATTTTAAAAATATAAATGTGAGTTGCCTTAGGCAAAGAGTATAAATATGCCGCAAAAAGGAGATACGTGAGAGAGGGACGGGGAGAGGGAGAAGAAGGCAACAAAAAGACAGTTCTTTCTGTGGATAGCCTCGGAGATTCGGTGCTCTCGCAACATTCCAATTCCCCCCAGTCGCATTTTCCCTCTCTCCAATCATAAAACGAATCCCGAGGCAATCCCCATTTCCTTTTTCCTTTTCCCTGGATTTCAATTCCATCGTCGTTGGTTTTTCTTTTTGATTCCGGATGAAGGAAGTCTATTACGGGTAATTTCATGCTGTAACGTTTATGTGCAGCGGAATTTGGAGGTTTTGTGGACTCTAAAATATATATAGCCGATAACTATGAGTGTGGTTTCCCGGAATGTTTGGCCTGTGTTCGGCAGCGTGTGCTTCTTTTGCCCTGCGTTGCGCGAGAGATCAAGGCACCCCATTAAGCGTTACAAGAAGTTGCTCGCTGATATATTCCCTCGGTCAAAGGTCACATTTTCTATTATTAATTGCGTTTTTTTTAATGTTTCATGAGAAAATAATCTGACCGAAAAATTTGGCCTTCTAAAAGAATCCCACTTGGAGTAAGATATTCCGCAACATTTTTTCTTTTTGATATATGTCTCTCATTACTATAGGATTATTTGGGATAAGAATTAAATAATTACCTCTGTTTGCCAGGAAATCATCTTCTGGTCTGTGTCATTTAGTGGTGGTTTCTCAGTGAAAAATGAAAGAAGCAGGATTAAATATATTTTTTCATAGATGAATGAGACTGTTTACTGATGTTATAGAATCCAATAGAAACTGTAGCAGTAGAAGTTTTTTCCCCTATTTTATCTTACATGGATATAAATTATAGTATAAGGGACGCTTTAGTAAAGTTTACTCTTTAAAAAAACTACTTGTCGCTGAATTATCTTATAGAAAATCGGTAATTTTGATTTGTATTTCTGACGAGAGAATTATGCAAACTAAGTTATGTGCTACCAGTTTAATTTAGGTTTGTCCTGCTCAGTTTTATTTTCCTGAACTGTTCTTGCATATATGCAGGAAGAGGAACCTAATGACCGTAAGATCAGCAAGCTGTGTGAATATGCCTCGAAAAATCCTCTCCGTATTCCAAAGGTGCGTGCATTTTTGTTCTCTATTTTTTGTGGTATAGGTTATCATGTGAGACACCTTTGAGACCAATTTAATCATCATCATTATGCAACTATTTATATATGTTGGTTCCATCTTTATATCTCTGCTGCTTTTCACATCTTCTTACTATCATTATTGTTCATTTTGTTCCTTTTTTTTTAAAGGTAATAATTGCTATAAAAATGTTAGATTGATAAAAAAAACGGACAGTATTTATTTTCTTGATTTAACCACGTCCTTCAGAAATTTTTTATATTTTTTTAATAAAATGTGTTTGTCCTAAACCCCAAGTTTTGAATGTCCTTATAAAATGCAGTTATTATTGGAGAAGCCAATGGCAAGAGAGTTTATTCTTAGTTAGTTCTACTTCTTACAGTATGAAAACTGCTGTCAGAGCTGAATTTTTTTTTGTGTGCCTCAACTCTGCTTCAATGGCTATTGATTCTGAATTCTGACATATCTAACTTTTTTAAATTTTCTTATAATCATTTTACACTCAGACTATAACTTGAGTTCTAACAGATCTGTCTGACTTGGATATAAATTTCAATAGAAGTTCTATTTTCTTTGTTTGTTTCAGATAACAAGCTACCTTGAGCAAAGATGCTATAGGGAATTGAGAAGTGAGAACTTCCAATCTGTAAAAGTTGTTATTTGTATCTACAGGAAGTTGTTGATTTGTTGTAAGGAGCAAATGTGAGTTCTTTTTCTTCATGTTGAATTTGGCTTCAGTTTTTCCCTTCTTTCAAGCATGCATGGTATTTACAAGTTAAGATAGGTCATGTTGGATTTCCAAGTTGCTTGTGATGTAAATTTCAGTAGTCATCAATTATGTCCTATTGTGCTGTACCAAAATTATTTGGAGGGATTCAGATTTGAGCAGTTGTAGTGAACATGATGTGATATTGTGATGACCCTGCCCAAGAAATTGCTCATAAGGGTAGAATATGTTTTCCTCAGATTAATTACAAGCAATTTATAGGTACCTCTGGAAAATTGCATTCCCAATAATTTATTTTTCCACAGCTATGCTAGTTTGGTATAAATCAATGAATTTCATACACAAAATAGGAAAAATAGAAGGTTCCAGCAGGTATATATATAGAGACAACTTAGTTCACATTTATGACATGGTATTCTGTCTGTTTGTCCAGATAGTCAAATTTTGAAATAGTCCCCAGTGAGTAGGGTTTAAATCTGACATACATTGGAAGTGTTAAATGGTCAATTATCATGAAGTCCATTTTTCTTTAATATTATTATGGTTATTCATAGACTTCACTATGTAAATATTTCTGGTGCTCTAATTGTTTATATTTTTTTAATTTGTTGGTTGATAATTGCATAATTCTCTCTCCCACTTGCACCCAGTAGCATTAGGATCAAAATGATTTTGTTAAAGTTTTGGTTACAACTGACTAGTGGTTGTGCTTTGAGGTAGAAGTTTTAATTTGTTGGGGGGCTCTTTGGTTGAGGTGCATAACTTAGCTTGATCTATTCACTTTCTCTATAGTTAGCTTGAAGACTTATTGTAGGCTTATTTTCTTCCTGTGTGGTTTGTCTATACCTAATATAGTTTATAACAATAAGAATGTACATAATAACTTTTAGTTCGCTAATGGAGAGTTCTTATTTTTCAGAAGCCAAGCCACAAATGCACAAGAGCAATTAAGCCATGATGTATATTTTATGATTATATGGCTGTTGATATTGATTATACTTGAGCTCTCTAGTTAAATGAGCATTATCCTGTTATAACATTTGAATTCTCACTTGCTTAAGTCATAGTTTTAGGCCTCATGTTAGAACAACAAACTGTGTATAGAAAGTTTGGTGGCTACTATTCTGGGAAACTTTATGGAAAATATCATTATTTAGACATGTAAACGTTTCATTGTTTTATGGGCTCAAGTTTGCTTGAGCTTTTGTCAAGAAAATAGTTTTAGAAGGAAATAACGGATGTTGCTGTTCCATTTCTTATACCTGATTTATGAGAAGTAACACTCTTATGGCAGGCCATTATTTGCCATTAGCTTGCTTGGGATCATACAGATTCTTCTTGATCAAACACGGCATGATGAAATGCGAATTTTAGGATGCCAAACTCTGTTTGAATTTGCAAATAATCAGGTAGGGGGTTTCTGGTATATTCTTTATTTTTGGCTTTGTTGCTTGTTTAGTATATACTTGAATACATATAACATTGAAAATTTGAAATTACTAAGTTCATAGCATTTTCTTATTGTGCAGAGGGATGGTACATATATGTTCAATTTAGATGGATTAGTTTCTAAACTTTGCGTTGTAGCTCAAGAAATGGGAGATGATATGAAAGTAAAACATTTGCGTTCTTCTGCCCTTCAGGCCCTTTCATCATTGGTAATTTAAATGGTTAAATAGTCATATTCTGTCTATTATTTCAGGCTCTTCTTAATGATCATCTATTTATTAATATGCTGGACAATGCATCATAAGCCTATTATCAAGATCGCTTCAATCTAAAAGTTTAATTAATTAAGTGAAGGCCATTAATAGTTTTATTGAAATCTCTAACAAACCCGCTCACATAGAAGTCCTCTGGACTTAAAGTATGGACAAAGCACAAGCCTACCATACTTTATACCAAAACCTAGTTTTAATTAGGAAAATGGGGAGCGACAAGGATTGAACTTCTTACCTCTTAATCATAGAGACTTTGATATTATGTCAAAAACAATTGTATCCCAAAAGGTTAAATTGTTAAGTAAAGTTCTATGAATAGTTTTAATATAAATTAAAAGTCGCTTATTTTAAAACTAAGAAAAAAATCACTTTTTTTCATTTTTATCCTATTTCGCCAAAACTTAAACTTGCTTTTAAATGTCAGATGGGTGATACTTAGGCTATAATACCATGTTGAGAATATAGGGAGAGAAAAAGTTTGGGAGAAAAGGAAGGGACACCAAACAAAATATATTTATTGAAAGACTCAATGACAATGTGTATAATGTTGACCCCTCAATTTCTATTTATACTATAACTATAACCACACAAAGACACTTATACCCTTTACTTTGGGTGAACAACAAGTAACCATTTTATTAACTTACAAGACCTTCCTAAATTCTTATATCTCTTACTCTTAACAATCATAAAACGGCTTATTATACTAGTGGAATGAGCACAAACATGACTAAAAGTCATATTTTAATATTTTCTTTTGTGAGCAAAATTTTACTGGACTGACTGCTGGCAGAGTTAACCGTATGATCAGTAATTATTTGATGAACAGGTTTGGTTCATGGGTGAATTCTCTCATATTTCAGCTGAATTTGACAATGTAAGTTAGTATCATGTGTTTTCATTTATTTTAAGTCATATGTTCTTATTTTGTATAGAAATCGCTTCTTTAGTGATTAATTGTTGTTTAAGTATTTCTCAAATACATTTAGTCCTTAACATGGAACTAGATGCTTCATAAATGTGTATTTAAAACTCAGTAGTGTTTATTGTCAGGGTTAAAGCAAATGTATATTTAGCAGAACTTAGGATGAAGAAAAACACGGACATGCACACAATGGCAGCCCCTCTTTTCTTTTACTTATAATGCTTTGAAAATAGAGATGAACTACAAGATAAACTCCTAAAGATAATGATGAGATTACTACAAGACTCCTAGATAATATTACAAATCCTACTCCATTAACAGTCCTCTTACTTTGTAACACTTATCCTATAATAAGTAATAGGTCTTTCAATAATATCTATCAATCCTTGTCAATTGAATTATGATAGCTTTGATTGTTATACTTCTTTTATATTCAACATAAATGTTTTAGTTGTGGAAACAGTTGATATTAAAATAAAAGCTCTTTTTTTTTGCTGTTAAAAGCTACCTTTATTGACTATTGTTGTTTTTTACCATTTTCTTTTTAATTTATCATATTTTGGACTTCTTAAAACAGTTTTATGGGAATATTTATGTTGCGCGCGCCTTTTTGTATGCAATACTTCCTTTTTCATTTTACAATTTCTTTTATTTCTTGTTAACTCAGATTGTTTCAGTTGTCTTGGAAAATTATGGGGATGTTAAGAAAGATTCTCAAAATGAGCATGTGACAACAGTATCTTCTTGGAGAATGATAGTGAATGATAGAGGAGAAGTCAACGTGCCTATGTAATTTCCCTTCTTACGATGATGGTATATGTTCTGAGTTACTAATCACTCATTATCGCTGTTAATTTCTTCATCTCCTCCTCTATAGGGATGATATCTTAAACCCTGCATTTTGGTCAAGAGTTTGCCTAAATAATATGGCGAATTTTGCTAAGGAGGCTACAACTGTAAGGCGTGTTTTGGAATCCTTGTTCCGCTACTTTGATAATGCCAATTTCTGGTCTCCTGAACATGGGCTTGCTCTTTCTGTCCTGATGGACATGCAGTTGATAATTGAAAGTCTTGGTATTTATTTTCTTCTATAGCAGATTTTCTTTTGTTGAAGTTTCGTTCACCTTTCTAAACAGTTTATAATTGGGTTTAATGTAATTTGCAGGACACAATACACACTTTTTATTGTCCATTTTAGTCAAGCACCTAGATCATAAGAATGTCTTAAAAGATCCTAACATGCAGCTTGACATTGTTGATGTTATTACCTATCTTGCTCAACAAACAAAGGTTCAGCATTCTTTGGCTATAATAGGTGCATTGAGTGATATGATGAGACACCTGCGAAAAAGTATACACTTCTCTCTTGATGATTCAGATCTAGGGTCTAATATTGTCCAGTGGAGCCAAAAATATCAATTGTCAGTGGATGAATGCCTTGTACAGTTAGCACTTAAGGTGATGATACATTCAATACCTTTTAAGATGACTTAAATTGATAGCGTGAGAAATCAGAGAAATATATTTATATCCATGCATGTGTGAGTGTGTTTGAAATTTGGACGTTTATTTCAAATGAGCTAATGCAATTTTGTTTTCTGGCAATAAATAATGTTATGCAGATTGGAGATGCTGGTCCTGTTGTTGATATGTTGGCTGTGTTGTTGGAGAAAATATCTAATATTACAATTATGGCCAGAACCTTGATCTCTGCAGTTTACAGAACTGCACAAATAGTGGCTTCACTACCAAATCTGTCATATCAGAACAAGGCAAGAATACATAAACCTCTTTCAGTATTCAGCTATTTCCCGATGTTTGACTACGTTGGTTCTATTTTCCCATGATTCCTTCTGAATTTTATTTATCCTTCCTTTTTGTCCCTTTCTAAAATCAAACCTTTGAAATCTATAGGCATTTCCTGAGGCATTGTTTCTTCAATTACTCCTGGCAATGGTCCATGCAGACCATGAAACCAGGGTGGGTGCACACCGTATATTTTCTGTTGTTCTTGTGCCATCATCAGTTTGCCCTCATCCTTCTTCTTCAACTCCCTCCACAAAAAAAGAAAATATTCAAAGGATGCTATCAAGAAATGTATCTGTGTTTTCTTCTTCACCTGAACTCTTTGAGAAATTGGAAAGGGAGCAACATTCCCTTCAAGAAGAGATTTATCAAAATGGGCTGGACAAAACTGTAGATGCTGAGGATCCAAAGATCAATGAGAATTCTGTTTTAAACAGGTTGAAGTCAAATTATAGTCAAGCTTATACTATGAAAAGATATGCTATTACCACTGGTGATTCTATAGATAACAGGGATACAGAGACTAATAGTTCTTCTGTTTTGAATAGATTGAAGTCAAGTTACAGCCGAGTTTCTAGTGGGAAGAGGCATCAAGAAGCTATAGCTGGTGATGAAAATGCTACATATAGTTCTAATGAACAACTGGTATGTTCCTTTTTTAATTTTACATTCGATTGTAATAATAGTAGAAATTATCAATCAGCATCACTAGATACCACCAGCTTCTTATGATGATAATGTCACAGGCATTACCCCTAAGGCTGAGTAGTCATCAGATTACCCTTTTGCTGTCATCTATCTGGGCACAATCAATCTCTCCTCTGAATATGCCTGAAAATTTTGAAGCAATTGCTCATACCTACAGCCTTGTGTTGCTAGTTGCTCGTAGTAAGGTATCATAATTGTTCGTGTCATTTACTATCTGTCAGTACAATAAACCAACTTGTATAATTTATATATCTTAAAAAAATATTTTCTGATAACGTATTTTTTCCAAAAAAGATTACTTATTTATCTGTAAAAATATATATTTTCTGTTATTTCCTATTTTTTCAAAGAATTATTTATTTTCTCTCACATGTGGATTTTTTTTTTCTAGTTATAGGTTGGATTTAATTTGTCCAGTGCTGCTGAGTGTTGATAATTGTGATAAAAAAAAAGTCAAACAATGTTATCAAAATTGTGGTGGCATTATTCATTAGAGAAGACATAACAATTGGCAATTTCTTGTTCCAACACTTCCAACTTTTTTTAGAATAACTTTTGTTTAGTTAATATGGATTCATAAATCAAATTTTATTATATGGACTTCTTTCTTTACCTACTTTCCAATTAAAAAGACAAAATCAATCCTTTTGTTCAGTTATCAATGTGTCTTAATAAATAACAACAAATTATTCTATTAATGATTAATTCGTTTTTACTACTGCAATTATTTATTTATTTTATTTTCTAAAGAATCCTTTGTTTCTTCTTTTATATGGGGGTTTTTTTCCATAATTATAGGTTATACTTGTTTGTAATTGTTATTCGTTAGTAACAATGTTAAATTTGGTGATGGAAAAGGCTCATAACAATATTTTTTAAATTTGAGAATAAACCTTTTGAAATAATTAGTTACAAATTTTTCCAAAATTTTTAATTATTTTAGCCAATGATCCTCATACTCATATATAACTTTCATGTAATGAAAAATAAATGGTAGCACATGTAGTTTTCACATCTTATAGGTTTTATTAAACAAATTATTGTTATTCCCCACCTAGTGGGAAAAGACTTAGTTGTTGTTGTTGTTGAAAGGTTGTTCCCATGTTTGTTTACTGATCAAAAGTTTGATTGGAAAAATTTAAGTTACCATTTAAAAACTAAAATATCAACCTTGTCCAGAGCAATGGACTAGGTTTGGTAATTGCAGAAGATTAGAAGTTAATATTATGTAGACTGATCTATTTTATTTAATGATATTTTTTAATAGTTTACGAATAAATGAGTGATAAATTCAGGAAGAGTTAATTCATTAAAGATTTAATTATGTTTAGGCAAAATTGCATTACTCAGGCTATGTTTAATTATATTGCTTTTAATCTTGTCATGAGTTCTGGTATAGCCATGCATGTATTTTTTATACCCTTTCCCAACATTTATGTGTTCTTATTGGTGGTTGACAACGCAATATTTAGTCACTACGTAACTTTGCATATGAAATCGAATTAGTCTGAACTTTTAAGGGGCGGTAGTTATCTTTTAAGTGTGAATTTATTTTTTGTAGTTTGCAATTTAATATCAATTTTAATAATCTCATGTCTTGTAATATTTGGTCCCATGCAGAAATCCTCTCACGAGGCTCTAATTCAAAGTTTTCAGGTTGCAATTTCCTTGAGGAGCATTTCTCTAGGAGAAAAGGGTAGAACCTTAAATCCTATCTTGTTTAACATGTTACACTGTTTGTTTATTCTCGTCTTTTGCAAGAATTCGAGGCTCAATGACAGTATTTTATTCTATGGCTAGGTGTCTCATGAAGCCATGTGTAGAATTTACAAGATTCTTTTCCATATTTCTCTAATAACTAGGTTATATATCTGAAGTTATGTTCCTCTTAAACTATTCTCTGATTTTTTTCCCACATGTATTTTAAATATATTTTTATTCTAATAAAATCTTCAAGCCAAAGGTTCTCCATAAGTTACTTTGCATAATAAATAAGGTGTTAGATGAATTGGAAAGTAATATTTGCCAAATAATTGTACTTTCATTGCCCTATTATCAAAAGTGAAGATTTTTTTTTTGGGTAACTGTTGACTATCATGGGCCTACTTCCTTAGTTGTTTACATGTTCTAACCATGTAACTGGACTAGTTTTATGGATAGGATAGTCATGAGATGGCGATGTATATTTTGAATTTATTAGGTGACAGCCTTCCACTTTTATAGGATCCATACATCAGAACTTTATTTTAAAATGATTGAACAGCAACAAGAATTTAAGAGGAACGCAATTATTTGTTTAGATTTTTGCTATAAAACTTTGGCCACTTCAGAAAATGAGTCGTGTCCCTATTTGACACGTATCAAACATCTGTACTAGACACAATATGACACTTTAAATTACATATAAACACTTTAAATTTTATTATGTCCTTGTTAATTGATAATAGATGTATTTTATGCTTATTTCTCTTGCACTGCTTTAGAGTAAATGGTTTAAAGTTACAAGCATTATTAAGGTACCAAGTTTTGAATCTTCTGGTAACGCTTTCTTATTTTTCCAGTTCAATTGCGGCCATCACACAGAAGATCTCTCTTTACCCTAGCAATGTCTATGATAATTTTCACATCAAAGGCCTACAACATCCTCTCTCTTGTACCTATTGTTAAAATGGCATTTACAGATGAAACAGTATGTGCACTGCATTAATTTATGCTGTCCAAAATTTTCTCACATTCATCACTTCCTTTTCTTGATTAAGGAGTGGTTGTATATTTTACTTGCTTCAACCCATTTCTTATTGGTCCTCATTCTTCACTGTGGTTATACCTTCTGGGAAATTTGTGCTTTGTTTCAGGTTGATCCTTTCCTGCAATTGGTGAATGACTGCAAGTTACAAGCTGTCAATGATACAACAAGACAGCAAAATAAAGTTTATGGATCGAAAGAGGATAATGAAGATGCTTTAAAGTCACTGTCAGCAATAAAATTAACTGAGAACCAGTCTAAGGAATCAATTGCTACCATGATAGTTGATACTCTGGGAAAATCATCAAATGTAACCACCAGACACTATCCATTGTTGTATTAATTTATCCAGATCAGAATACTAACTTTTGAGTTCTTTCTGCAGCAAGAACCATCCTCTTTAAGAAAACAGCTGCTTAGTGAATTTCGTCCTGACAATGCTTGTCCATTGGGAGCTCAATTATCCACTGACACAGAACGAAATATCCCCCAATCTGGAACAAGAGACAATAATTCCCAGGATATGGTTACTTTGCACAACTATGCTTCTTTCTTATGAAATTTATTTCATTCTATGTTAACAACATTTACAGTTCACACACATAAAAACCTGCAGGTTGATACTCCATTATTCACTATTGAAGATGATGGTCCATCCCCTGGATTGGAGAACCAAAATGATCCTGATAAAAAGAAGCCATTGAAAAGTTCAAACCTGCTGAGTGTTGATGAAATTTTGGATTCAGTAAGCTTATCTGTTCATTGATATGTACACACATAGCATCATTGTTCAAAAATGCAAATCTGACTGGCTGGTTCAACCTGAAAAATGGTGAACTGGCCACTGATTTTCTTTGTTTAGGGTTCATATTGGGAATAGCCCAAAGCAACCAGCTGGTTGAACCATGAACCAGTCAAACCTAAAGTGGTTTGTTTGACTGGACCAGTCCAGCCTGGGATGACAAGGCACAACTTGATTGGGAGTGTGCCTCATTATCTCACATAAAAAGTCAACTGTCAAAGCAAACCATCTTGTTTAGTTTTATATGGTTCAAACCGGCTGCAGTTTGTCTAACTAGATTGGTCCCTGTTGGAATGACATGGCATAGTTTTATTGAGATTTTGCAATGTTATCTCACTTTAAAATGGAATAAATATATTTAAGGGCTTGTTTGGGAAGCTGGGGTGGGATGGATTTGATTTTTACCCCTCACTTTTCTTTTCTTCTAGTATAATTTATACAGTAGTGCAGTATTGAATATTTCACTCTTCAAACCCACTCCACCCCATGATGATATTGTAACTTCCAAACAATGGGTAATGGATTACCATCCTCTTTTTCATTGAACTTCCAAACAATGGAGTGACAACTTTCCCCCTTCCCACTCCACCCCATCTCATTAATGACTAGTCCGCCCCACTCTTTTTAAGACTCTCATACAAGCCCTGAAGTAATCTTACATGATAAATTTGCTTATCCTAATTTTTCATGTTGTCTTCTTTTTTAATAATATATGTTAATTTTGCAAATTAAATAAGTTATTAAGTATGATAATATACTTATACATTTAATTATTATGTTATAGTTTTAATATATTGTTTCAAATATATATAAAATAATTCAAAATTCTGATTTGACCACAGTTGAAACTTCGTACCATGAACTGCTGCCTCTTCCAATTCAGTGACTACTCTGGTTTTTAAAACATTGCATTAGCATTCTTCTAAAATACCCTGGTCTTGGAGAGATTACATGACAATGAATTTTGTATTAGATAAAGACAAATACAATATTCCTGAAATTAGTTTGAGAACAAAAGTATATAGAATGATCTCACATACTAAAAGCATGGGAAATTTTGTGTTTTAGTTAGTTAAGAAAGAACTTTCGAACAAAATAATTGGTTACTGAGTCTCCACACCAATTGGCCAGTTTGTCCATAGGAGGATTGTGGGTGGATTTTATTTGGAGGTTGCTCCAGTGATTGGTCTTGTTATTCCTCATAGCTTGGGGAGTGGAATAAACCGAGGGTGAAAAAGGATGATCTTGAACATATTCCCACCCATTTCTTCTTTTCTCGTCTAATATAAATGTCACATCGTGGTGTTACTAATTGACTTCTATTTGTCAGAATAAATTTTGATAATAGGAAGGTAATTCATCTGCAGGTTTTGGAGATAACGTATCAAGTAGGAAGGTCTTCAGATTCAACACCTTCTGACATCCCTTATAGAGAAATGGCTCTACATTGTGAGTCCCTTGTCATAGGAAATCAGCAGAATATGTCCACTTTCTTGAGTACCCCAAGAAAAGAAAGTCCATTTCAGGTTGCTGCACATGATTACAACCAAGGGGAGGAGATGCCTTTGCATTCTAATGTTCAACAGAGTTCTCCCTTGGTACTTTACTTTATCAAGTTTAAAATTTTAGAATCAGTATTATTGACTTGGAATCTGAAGTTATCTTCATATTTCTAAAAGGTTGAAATCGGAGGATGTTGAAACTCGAAATATTTGGTTTTGAGAACTTAAGCAGCATTTGTGGCGGAGAGGGTTTAATAATCACCTTCTTTTACAGAACACTGACTTACTCTCTGAATTTCATCGACTTTTGATATGTAACTTATCTTATTTTCATGACGTTTGAAATGCAGAGTGGAAATCCATTCCTTGACGCAAACTTTTGCCCCACATCACACAACACATTGGCTAATACTGGTCCAATGCTTTGTGCAACGGCATACCTGCAGCATCAGGCTGACTCCTTTCAGCTTCCAGCATCATGTCCATATGATAACTTCTTGAAGGCTGCTGGTTGTTGATTCATTATATAGAGAAGATGGTGACCCTCAAATAACTGATCTTCTTAAAAGGACGTTGATCGCCAGAGACGTTAATATACAAAATGCCCTGAATACTAGCACCAGCGGCTTTCTTGACATTGAATTCACACCAATTGTTCTGGTTAGATCGGCGATGCATCTTCTTAAGGGACTCTACATCAAGCAGATGGCTCACTGAATTGTATCTCTTGTTCAATGATTTGTTCTCAGCAAGGAGGTTTATATTTTGTTAGCTTCCTTGCACATTTTTCAGAGCTGTTTTTATGTGCATAGGTTACCCTCCATTTGCTGGGATGTATATGCCTTTTTTTCTCTCCCTTATTCCCCTCTTTTTTCTGTAATCCTCTAACTTTTCATTCCATTGTTGGGATATATAAGAATTTTGTAAAGGCAATTTGATGTAAAAATAAAATAAAAAATGACCAGCTTTGCTATGATTTTAAGCTTGGTCATTACATGAATGATGAATCATTAACTACTTATCCAGAATTCCACTTCCCAAATAAATAACCAAAAAAGAAGAAGTTAACTTGAGAACAAATTAATCGCCCTGTACTTAAAAAAGTATAACTTATATTCACTATTGAGTATCACACATTTTTTTTCTCCTAAAAATTAACGATCTATTTTTGAAAAAAAAAATGCATAAAATCAAATTCTAAAAAATGGATAATCCAGTGCTTCATAATTTAATTTAGAATAGATTACATTCATTCTGTTGATAATTTTGAAACTTACATGCATGTTTTTTTTTTCTAAATTCAATTTATACAAAAAATTATTTTATCATCCATAAATGGTTAATAAAATTTATATTTTATATATTTTTTAAAAAAATTATAAATAGTTTAATTGAATATAAAGAGAGTTAGTATATGTTTTATTAAATTTTATAATAATTCTCATTTTAATTTAAAATTAAAAGAGTTACAAATATAATTGTCTTAAATTGAATATAATTTACTTGTTAATTTATAAATAAGATGCATTAGGAAAAGTTTTAAAAAGAAATAAGAAAATTGAGTGAGCGAGAGAGAGAGGAGCGTCTTTTCCACCTTTTGTCGTCCCCCTCAAACGCACCTTTCTATAAATACCGTGATCCGTCCGTTATAACTAGGGTTTTACAGCCCAAGGGCATCCTCATCTCAGTTTCCGCGGCGGCTCCTCTTATGAGTCATGATTTTGTTTTAATTACAATCTTTACTTATGCTTTTCTTCAATCTTTGGTACAATGGCAGCTTCATTTGCTCTTCTTCAATGTTGAAATTTCTCACGTTCATCCTTTTTCCTTTTTTCTTTTTTTGTGCTGTTCAGAAGGGTATTGAGAAGAAAAGTACTTATCTTGATCTACTTTACGCTTCAACTAAGAATTTTGCGTAATTTACATTAAAATCCCACAATGCCTGCAAGGTCAAATTGTGTGCAACTGTGCATTATAACTCTATTATTCATTTTGTGTCTCTATTCATTAAGTCGGTCTGCTAATCCACTGTGAGGAAAAGTCTATTTTTTTTCAAATAACTGTTCTATCTTTTTTCGAATGGAAGCACTTTATTGTATTGTTCAGTTGTTCACAGTCGGTCACTTCCTGATTATTTGAACTGTGTGGTTTTACTCTTTTGAAGCCACTAGGTCAGTTAATTATGGCGCTATTTTTCCTAGTTATAATGCAAGTGGTCATGTTTGCCAACCAGACTTAGTCAGGTGTCTGCCTTGATTGTTATTTTGGTAGGGACTGTTACATGTCTGGGAAAAGAAAAATGGAGAAAGAGTCTGATGAATGGGATTCCCATTTATCTGATCAACTTCTCCTGAAGGTGTCCATCGTTGCCCAATAATATGCATTACTGCATTTGTTGTTATTTGAGCTACATCTGGACCCCACATCACAGCACCTCCGCTCCCTGCCTTCAACTCTAAAATTACAAAAGGATATGTAAAATGAATGGAGTATGCAAATCTTAGGAAATTAAGTTGTGGTAGTCATGGATATTGTTAATTCCCATATATTATGTTCTGCAATTTGATGGGATAAGTGGCATCTTTTTCAATAGTTTTTCTATAGTGTTTAGAATTGAAGTAATGTCTTGTATTGTCCACTGGCTGTCATTTATTACTAATTTGAACTGTGTGGTTTTTCCCTTGCAAAGCCACTTGGTCAATCAATTATGGCACTATAGTTACTAGTTGCAATGAAAGTGGTGGTGTTAGGGTTCTGTTCTTTATGTTGCCAGCCAGACTAAGTCAGGTGTCTACCTTTGATTATTATTTCGGTAGGGACTGTTACATATCTGGGAAATTTAATATCAAGAAAGAGTCTAATGAATGGGATTCCCATTCATCTGATAAACCTCTCTTGAAGGTGTCCATCGTTGCCCAATAATATGCATTGCTGCACTTGTTATTTGAGCTACATCTGGACTCCACATATCATCACCTCCCCCCCCCCCCCCCATGCACCACCCTGCCATTTTTAACCTTGAAAATTGAGATTACAAAAGGTTAGGTGACAATGACATTATAGTTTGCAAATCTGTTGGTAGGAAAGTTGCAAACCAAGTTGTGGTGGTCATGAAGATTGTTAATTCCCAATGTCAATCCACCTGCATTTTTACGTGTGCACTCACACAAACAAACAACTTCTCCTTGCCTTATTAGTTTTAATTGCTGTTAAAATGGATTTATCTTGCCAGTTATCCTCACTGTTTTTGAGGTTTTTGTATCAGAGAATGGCTGTAGTTGGTGTTTTCTTATATGTATTTGATAAATTAGATTTAAAACCTGAAGTTTGTTCTTCATGCATTCATGACTGTTGAAATGTGTGCATTTATCTGAACAGTTGAACTTGCTATGATCTGTCAATATGTGGGATTTATTAGGCTTGTATAATAATTTTTTGCACCCTAATTCTGAGGCCCTCCTTGTTCAATTCTTTTATAAAGGTATTAAGAGGGCAGTGTTCTTCATGCAACATATTAAATTTCTTGTGGAACTATGTTATTACATTGCATGACTTAGCAATTGAAAGCCTTGAATAACGATTAAGCATATCTTGTATTTTGGATAACATTGTTTAATTGTTTTGTTTGAATCCCCTGTTGATTCAGATTTAACTAGGTGTCTGCTGTTATTGTCATGGCAGGTATTTTATACTTGTCTTGTAAGCCAAAGATAGATATATAATCTAATGAGTGGGGGAGTCCCATGTATGATAAAACATCACTTGAATGTGTCCATTGTTGCCCAATCACCAATAGCCTATGGATCCTCTGCGGTGGGTAGGATCACAGCACGCGGTGTTGTGGTCTTTTTAGAGACCGACCAGGCGACTGGTGAGTCACCAATCGCTTGGTAATTCTTTTTGGACCAGGCGACTGGTGACCCACCAGTCGCCTGGTCTCTCTATTAAAGCGGTGCTGTGCCCCTGCCCACTGCAGGCGTATGGATCCTCTGCGGTGGGCAGGGGCACAGCACGCGATGTTGGGTCTCTTTTAATAGAGAGACCAGGCGACTGGTGGGTCACCAGTCGCCTGGTCCAAAAAAAATTACCAGGCAACTTGTGACTCACTAGTTGCCTGGTTAGTCTCTAAAAGGGCCACAGCACCGCGTGCTGTGCCCCTGTCCACCGCAGAGGATTTTGGTCCACACCCAATATGCCTTTTTAAGTGATTATTTTATCTATTTATGGACTAGCATAGCAAATTCTCTTCAGCTAGTACCAAAGGGGGCGTTTGTTTCAAGTTATCTTTTAAACATTCCCAGTTAAGTTTAAAAGAAAACACATTACCGTGTTTGTTACACGGTAAAATAAATTTATTCTCAGAATATAAACATTTCCAGGCATACAGAAATGTAAAGGTTTAGCAAAATTTGCCCTTCCAAACTTTTCCACCTATAAGGATGGGAATGAGATTTCCTGAACCAAACGCCTCCAAAGAAAAATGGCAGTTGGAACACTTGTACTAAACTACTTCTTTCACACTCGCCTACGTACATGCTCAATGCATCTGCATGTTCATACACAAATAAGTGTTATCATTTCATATTACACCCATCTATTGTTTTCCTCCATTGGCGTTCTTTTATTTGTTTATTTTTTTGACTTTGGGACATATATATATCTGAGTTTTCAAGTTGAAACATTAGTAGGTGCTATGTATTAGAATGCAATCGCTCAAATGTTGACACAGGCGACGTATGAAAGCGAGGTTGAATAAGTGATTTGATTACCTCTGTGGTTGCACTTTTGTCTATTAATCTTCAATTCAACTTGCTGTTACCCTGGGACCAACAACTTGCTATTATGCATGTCTGTAAGTTAAAAGATTTTGAGATAGATGGTTGTTATCGGATATTATCCACTACCCTTGTCACTAGAGTGTTAGCTTCCCGATTGGTTGTTGCCTATTGTCTATGGAAATAAAAATTTAAAATAAAATAAAATAAAATGAAATGTTGATATTAAAATAATGTTTGGAATAATATTGAAAAGAAAAAAATAAAAATTATTAAAAAGATTAAAATATTATTAAAAAATAAAATTATTAAAATAAAGTTAATTTAATTTAAAAATTATTTTAAATTAAATTTTATTAAAAAATATTTAAAATTTCAAAATAAATGCATTTTTTTAATTATAAAAAATTTATAAATAAATAAAATAGTCAATGATATTTTAATTTTTTTATTTTTATTTTACTTCACTTTTTTAAGATTTTTATGAGTTAATTTTATTAATTTTGTTAAAAAATAAAATAACAATTTTTATTTTATTATTTAAATTTTATCTACCAAATATGACTTTATAGATATACTTTTTCATTGATGGAATTATATTGGGATAAGATTATTTATACTCACGTTTTAGATTCTTGAGAATTTTTAATTGGGAATCTTATATTCCTTTATTTGGTTATAATTTTTTGCAACATGATTCCTAGCTATCTTAATTCTTGGGAATAGAATTTTGATTCACATTTCCATGAAATGAAACCTGATTAGGGGGGATGGGAATTTGAAATTCTTGTGAAAATGGAAATCACTTGGGGGCGTTTGGTATATGGAAAAACTTTTTGTTCCTAAGAATCATATTTCTTGATAAATATAATTGATAGGAATTGTAATTCTCAAGAATATGAAAAATGTGTTTGGTTGAATTTTAAGATTGTTGGGAATCTTCAATTAACATTACTTACGAATCTTATATTTATCTGTTTGATTATATTTAAATTTTTTTGGGAATTTTTAGTAATTTTACAAAAATATTTTTTAACTTCTTTTCAAAAGTGTTCTTGCTTGTTTTTATTTTTAATAAAGAATAAAATATTGAAATAATATAATAAATTAAAAAATATGTATAGTTGCTCTCTCAAAACAACAAAGATGTTTTTTTTATGACAAAAGATGTGTAAAATTTAAAAAATATGCAACGTTGAATATATAATCATATGATAATATTATATTACAAAATAGTTATACACAAAAATATTTCAACAAGATGTATACAAAAAAAACATCTTAAGAGGATGTATACAAAAAAAACATCATCAATAGGATGTATACAAAATATTTATAAACAACAAAACATCTCAATATGATGTGATAATCCAAAATAGCACTACCTTTTTAATCTAACTTTTAAGCTAGTATATTCTTGATCAATACTGCAAAAAATTGAATCATGTTAGTAAAATATGAAAAGAAAGAACCAAAAAGTTACTTTCTCAAATAAGATTTCTTGCCAATATATAATTCACTAACAATTTTTTTTCTTCAAGATTCATTTGCAAGAAAAAGTCAGTTATATAACTATCTTCACATATCAAACGTCCAACTTTAACCTTCTGTAAAGTATTTAATTCTTCAATATTTTTCAACTCCTGAGAAACTATCATTCTCTTATTGGCTCCATCAGATTCATCATTTAAAGCTGAAGCCAAAATTTCAATTGTACTAATACATTTCTCATATAAAGTACTACATTTTGTAATACTATTAGCCACCATCTCAATTAATGAACTTTCTCGATTTCTTTTTTTACCTCTCTTTTTATTATTTGACCCATTACCTTGTCCAATATCATAGTTTTCTTGAGTTTCAGCAACAAAATCAACCGTTTCATCAACTTTCTCTCTTGTATGTGTTTCAGCTTCAACATCAAGATCTATAAAAGCTTTTTTATCCATTGTTTCCACAGCAGTAGTATGATTCTTTGCATTTTCTCCATTGGCACTATCTTTGCCAAAAACATGACCAAGTACATCAAAGTAAGGAAATAGCTTATTGTAAAGCCCTTTAACATTATGATGAGTCTGCCAATAAAAATTATAAATCATATATATATATATATATATCAATTGAAGAAAAAAAAATTACATAATTTATAAAAACACTTACTATTAATTCTAGTATTTTTAATACAAGCAGTATCACTAATATAAACTATCTGTTCGAAATTGACATTTCTAATCATGGTTATATTATAATGATCCCAAGCAACACATCTCCTAGTTCTTCTTAAATGAGAAACCAATAACAGAATACACATGTTCATCAAGAGAAGAACAAATTGATTAAATAACTCTATATATATTATTAGTATGAGGAGGAGTCTTTTTCTCCTTCTATAGTTTAATTGTGCCATCATCTAACATGAAACAAAAATAATATACTTTTAGAGAAGACCAAAATTATTTAAGATGAATGTAAGAAGAATATTTTTACAAACATGCTATAAAAAGTGTCACATATATTTATTATTACAAATATGCTATCAAAAGTGTCACATATGTTTATTACAAATATGCTATGAAAAAATTAAAATAATATACTTCAATTTCTATAAAATTTAAAAACGTTAATGGATGATTATCATAAAATAACCATTACAATGCAATTGAGTGAACCACTTAAAGAATTTCAAAGAAACAAATAATTGAAAAAAAATAAAGAATTATAAAACAAAAGAAAGAATTTCAAATAATATCAAAATAAACAATGTGGACTCAAAAAATTAAAAAATATGTATAGTTGCTCTCTCAAAACAACAAAGATGTTTTTTTTATGACAAAAGATGTGTAAAATTTAAAAAATATGGAACGTTGAATATATAATCATATGATAATATTATATTACAAAATAGTTATACACAAAAAAATATTTCAACAAGATGTATACAAAAAAAAACATCTTAAGAGGATGTATACAAAAAAAACATCATCAATAGGATGTATACAAAATATTTATAAACAACAAAACATCTCAATATGATGTGATAATCCAAAATAGCACTACCTTCTTAATCTAACTTTTAAGCTAGTATATTCTTGATCAATACTGCAAAAAATTGAATCATGTTAGTAAAATATGAAAAGAAAGAACCAAAAAGTTACTTTCTCAAATAAGATTTCTTGCCAATATATCATTCACTAACAATTTTTTTTCTTCAAGATTCATTTGCAAGAAAAAGTCAGTTATATAACTATCTTCACATATCAAACGTCCAACTTTAACCTTCTGTAAAGTATTTAATTCTTCAATATTTTTCAACTCCTGAGAAACTATCATTCTTTTATTGGCTCCATCAGATTCATCATTTAAAGCTGAAGCCAAAATTTCAATTGTACTAATACATTTCTCATATAAAGTACTACATTTTGTAATACTATTAGCCACCATCTCAATTAATGAACTTTCTCGATTTCTTTTTTTACCTCTCTTTTTATTATTTGACCCATTACCTTGTCCAATATCATAGTTTTCTTGAGTTTCAGCAACAAAATCAACCGTTTCATCAACTTTCTCTCTTGTATGTGTTTCAGCTTCAACATCAAGATCTATAAAAGCTTTTTTATCCATTGTTTCCACAACAGTAGTATGATTCTTTGCATTTTCTCCATTGGCACTATCTTTGCCAAAAACATGACCAAGTACATCAAAGTAAGGAAATAGCTTATTGTAAAGCCCTTTAACATTATGATGAGTCTGCCAATAAAAATTATAAATCATATATATATATATATATATATATATATATATATATATATATATATATATATATATATATATATATATATCAATTGAAGAAAAAAAAATTACATAATTTATAAAAACACTTACTATTAATTCTAGTATTTTTAATACAAGCAGTATCACTAATATAAACTATCTGTTCGAAATTGACATTTCTAATCATGGTTATATTATAATGATCCCAAGCAACACATCTCCTAGTTCTTCTTAAATGAGAAACCAATAACAGAATACACATGTTCATCAAGAGAAGAACAAATTGATTAAATAACTCTATATATATTATTAGTATGAGGAGGAGTCTTTTTCTCCTTCTATAGTTTAATCGTGCCATCATCTAACATGAAACAAAAATAATATACTTTTAGAGAAGACCAAAATTATTTAAGATGAATGTAAGAAGAATATTTTTACAAACATGCTATAAAAAGTGTCACATATATTTATTATTACAAATATGCTATCAAAAGTGTCACATATGTTTATTACAAATATGCTATGAAAAAATTAAAATAATATACTTCAATTTCTATAAAATTTAAAAACGTTAATGGATGATTATCATAAAATAACCATTACAATGCAATTGAGTGAACCACTTAAAGAATTTCAAAGAAACAAATAATTGAAAAAAAATAAAGAATTATAAAACAAAAGAAAGAATTTCAAATAATATCAAAATAAACAATGTGGACTCAAAAAATTAAAAAATATATATAGTTGCTCTCTCAAAACAACAAAGATGTTTTTTTTATGACAAAAGATGTGTAAAATTTAAAAAATATGCAACGTTGAATATATAATCATATGATAATATTATATTACAAAATAGTTATACACAAAAAAATATTTCAACAAGATGTATACAAAAAAAACATCTTAAGAGGATGTATACAAAAAAAGCATCATCAATAGGATGTATACAAAATATTTATAAACAACAAAACATCTCAATATGATGTGATAATCCAAAATAGCACTACCTTCTTAATCTAACTTTTAAGCTAGTATATTCTTGATCAATACTGCAAAAAATTGAATCATGTTAGTAAAATATGAAAAGAAAGAACCAAAAAGTTACTTTCTCAAATAAGATTTCTTGCCAATATATCATTCACTAACAATTTTTTTTCTTCAAGATTCATTTGCAAGAAAAAGTCAGTTATATAACTATCTTCACATATCAAACGTCCAACTTTAACCTTCTGTAAAGTATTTAATTCTTCAATATTTTTCAACTCCTGAGAAACTATCATTCTCTTATTGGCTCCATCAGATTCATCATTTAAAGCTGAAGCCAAAATTTCAATTGTACTAATACATTTCTCATATAAAGTACTACATTTTGTAATACTATTAGCCACCATCTCAATTAATGAACTTTCTCGATTTCTTTTTTACCTCTCTTTTTATTATTTGACCCATTACCTTGTCCAATATCATAGTTTTCTTGAGTTTCAGCAACAAAATCAACCGTTTCATCAACTTTCTCTCTTGTATGTGTTTCAGCTTCAACATCAAGATCTATAAAAGCTTTTTTATCCATTGTTTCCACAGCAGTAGTATGATTCTTTGCATTTTCTCCATTGGCACTATCTTTGCCAAAAACATGACCAAGTACATCAAAGTAAGGAAATAGCTTATTGTAAAGCCCTTTAACATTATGATGAGTCTGCCAATAAAAATTATAAATCATATATATATATATATATATATATATATATATCAATTGAAGAAAAAAAAATTACATAATTTATAAAAACACTTACTATTAATTCTAGTATTTTTAATACAAGCAGTATCACTAATATAAACTATCTGTTCGAAATTGACATTTCTAATCATGGTTATATTATAATGATCCCAAGCAACACATCTCCTAGTTCTTCTTAAATGAGAAACCAATGACAGAATACACATGTTCATCAAGAGAAGAACAAATTGATTAAATAACTCTATATATATTATTAGTATGAGGAAGAGTCTTTTTCTCCTTCTATAGTTTAATCGTGCCATCATCTAACATGAAACAAAAATAATATACTTTTAGAGAAGACCAAAATTATTTAAGATGAATGTAAGAAGAATATTTTTACAAACATGCTATAAAAAGTGTCACATATATTTATTATTACAAATATGCTATCAAAAGTGTCACATATGTTTATTACAAATATGCTATGAAAAAATTAAAATAATATACTTCAATTTCTATAAAATTTAAAAACGTTAATGGATGATTATCATAAAATAACCATTACAATGCAATTGAGTGAACCACTTAAAGAATTTCAAAGAAACAAATAATTGAAAAAAAATAAAGAATTATAAAACAAAAGAAAGAATTTCAAATAATATCAAAATAAACAATGTGGACTCAAAAAATTTAGTTTACTTAATCCACTTACTCAATCCACTTACTCAATCCACCGTAAGTATGAATAGTCATTTTGTACAAAACACAAGGCTTGCAGAGATGCAATTGCATAAAAGAAAATTTGACACTTCAACAAGCACTAATAGATGTCACTTTGCACAAAACACAAGGCTTGTATAAAGATAAATTTTTGACACTTTAACAAGCACTAATAGATAATAGATGTCACTTTACATAGAACACAAGGTTTGTATAAGTGCAAATGAATAAATAACAATTTAATGGCTTCATTTCTCTAAGTTTAAAAATAAAAAAATGCAAAAAACTTTATCAATCCACAAGAAAAACAGTGACACTCTGTTTTATTTGCTATAATAGAATACAAGCAAACCTTATCAATTTTACAAAAAATTCTTTTATGATATCAAAAAGCTGAATGTAAATCAAGCCCTGTGCAACTTCAAATGACCAAAGAACAAATATACAGTTTTATTATTCTTCTGGCCAACTTCGCAGCCAAACAATGGCTCCTACAAAACATGGATACTAATACAAACACCTTTCGAAGACAAGCTACGGACAAGGAGAAAAAACACCTTTCGAAAACAATGGCTCCTACAAATATACAGTAAACAATTTTGAAGCTACAGGCAAGGGGAAAAAAATATTGCAGGCTAATATACACAAGCTACGGGCAAGGGGAAAAAAACACCTTTCAATCACCCAAGGAAAGAAACATCAGGCAATCGGAATACACAGCATTAAAAAAAACACTACTACATAAGATAAACCAAATTTCAAATCATACGATCAAAACCATGAAAAAGATGAATACCTGGTGAAGCCACTAGGCGCGGTGGTGTTGGGATCTCAGATTTGGTATGTGCTATTTGGTCTTGTAGTTTGGCGCGCTCTACTTGCTTCTTCCTGTGTAGATAAGAAAGTTTCCTGCGCGCTCTGCTTGTGGATTGATAAGGTTTTCTGCATTTTTTTATTTTTTAGTTTTTAAACTTAGAGAAATGAAGCCATCAAATCGTTATTTATTCACTTATACCTATGCAAGCCTTGTGTTCTGTGCAAAGTGGCATCTATTATCTATTAGTGCTTGTTGAAGTGTCAAAAAATTGTCTTTATGCAATGGCATCTATGCAAGCCTTGTGTTTTGTGCAAAGTGGCATCTATTAGTACTTGTTGAAGTGTCAAAATTTTTTTATGCAATAGCATCTCTACAAGCCTTGTGTTTTGTGCAAAATGGCTATTCATACTTACGGTGGATTGAGTAAGTGGATTAAGTAAACTAGGCTTTTTGAGTCCACATCATTTATTTTGATATTATTTGAAATTCTTTCTTTTGTTTTATAATTCTTTATTTTTTCAGTTATTTGTTTCTTTGAAATTCTTTGATTGGTCCACTCAATTGCATTGTAATGGCTATTTTATGATAATCATTAATGTTTTTTAATTTTATGGAAGTTGAAGCATATTATTATAATTTTTTTATAGCATATTTGTAATAAACATATGTGACACTTTTGATAGCATATTTGTAATAATAAATATATGTGATACTTTTTATAGCATGTTTGTAAAATTATTCTTCTTACATTCATCTTAAATAATTTTGGTCATCTCTAAAAGTATATTATTTTTGTTTCATGTTAGATGATGGCACGATTAAACTATAAAAAGAGAAAAAGACTCCTCCTCATACTAATAACATATATAAAGTTATTTAATCAATTTGTTCTTCTTTTGATGAACATGTGTATTCTGTTATTGGTTTCTCATTTAAGAAGAACTAGGAGATGTGTTGCTTGGGATCATTATAGTATAGCCATGATTAGAAATGTCAATTTCGAACGGATAATTTATATTAGTGATACTGTTTGTATTGAAAATACTAGAATGAATAGTAAGTGTTTTTATAAATTATGTAATTTTTTTTCTTCAATTGATATATATATATATATATATATGATTTATAATTTTTATTGGTAGAATCATCCTAATGCTAAAGGGTTTTACAATAAGCTATTTCCTTACTTTGATGTACTTGGTCATATTTTTGGCAAAGATAGTGCCAAAGGAGAAAATGCAGAGAATCATGCTACTGCTGTGGAAGCAATGGATAAAGAAGTTTTTATAGATCTTGATATTAAAATTGAAATACATACAAGAGAGGAAATTGATGAAGCGGTTGACTTTGTTGTTGAAACTCAAGAAAGCTATGATATTGGACAAGGTAATAGGTCAAATAATATAAAGAGGGGTAAAAAAAGAGATCGAGAAAGTTCATTAATTGAGATGGTGGCTGATAGTATTACAAAGTGTAGTACTTTATATGAGAAATGTATTAGTACAATTGAAATTTTGGTTTCAGCTTTAAATGATGAATCTGATAGAGCCAATAAGAGAATGTTAGTTTCTCAGGAGTTGAAAAATATTCAAGGATTAAATACTCTACAGAGAGTTAAAGTTGGGCGTTTGATATGTGAAGATAGTTATATAACTGACTTTTTTCTTGCAAGTGGATCTTGAAGAAAAAAAATTGTTAGTGAATGATATATTGGCAGAAAATCTTATTTGAGAAAGTAACCTTTTGGTTCTTTCTTTTCATATTTTATTAACATGATTCAATTTTTTGCAGTATTGATCAAGAATATACTGGCTTAAAAGTTAGATTAAGAAGGTAGTGCTATTTTGGGTTATCACATCATATTGAGATGTTTTGTTGTTTATAACTATTTTGTATACATTCTATTGATGATGTTTTTTTTGTATACATCCTCTTGAGATGTTTTTTTTTTGTATACATCTTGTTGAGATATTTTTTTGTGTATAACTATTTTGTAATATAATATTATCATATAATTATATATGCAACGTTGCATATTTTATACATATTTTGTCATAGAAGAAGCATCTTTATTGTTTTGAAAGAACAACTATACGTATTTTTTAATTTATTTTATTTTTTATTAAAAATAAAAACAAGCAAAAATACTTTTGAAAAGAAGTTAAAGGATATTTTTGTAAAATTACTAAAGATTTTTAGAAAATTTAAGTATAACCAAACAAATAAATATAAGATTTCTAGAAGATGTTAATTGAAGATTCTCAATAATTTTAAAATTTAATCAAACACATTTTACATATTTTTAAGAATTATATTCTCATTAATTATATTTTCAGAAAATAGGGACAAAAAATTTTTTTATTTACCAAACGCCCCTTTCTTCTTTTTTTTTAATGTCTTTCTTTAGAAGGTTATGAATTATATTTACACGACATAATTTGATATAAATATTGAAATATAATAAAATATATAATATTTAATTACATTTTAAAATGTCGAGTAGCAGTTCTATTTTTTTTTAATTATCCTCAGAATTTTATTAAAAATGTATATATGGCATTTTTGTATGGACTTCAAATTGACCATTTGGTAAACCTGAAAACTAATCAAATTTGGTCGGGTCTGATTTATTCAAGTCTAAATCATCTAATCGAGCTGGGCTGGTTTCTCTCTCTCCTTTTTAACTAGTGCTAGTCCTTGGGTTCTTTTATTAAAAAATCTGGGATTGCTTGCCCTGACCCGAAACACAGAATCAGTCTAAAAATAAAAATTTCTCCTGCCCCCAATAAACCCTAATGCCCGAACCTTCGTAGCCTTCATCCCCAATTCCTTCATCTCTCCCATCACACTAACCCCCTCATATCACAGTACAGAAGCAACCTTATTAAATGGAAGGGTTCCAGGCCAAACGGTTCTCACGTTGGGTCGGGTTTGGACCTTTTGTTTGAAGCACAATTTTATTTGGGTTAGTCTCGGGTCGGCTAGATATAAACCATGGACATGGATTAAATTATCTATTATTTTGGGGGTGTGATTTCAACTGTGTAGACTAGACAGGCATATGTCCACTCTACATCTAAATTTGAGATCAGCATGAAAGTAGAAAGAATTTACTGTATTGTCCTTCCATGGCATGCCAATGAGTTATACAGAAAACTTTAGCAGAAAGAAGAAAAGGTTATCCATAGATAAATAAATGCCTTACGTTACTGTGTGGTTTGCCCCGCACTTTTTATTATTATTTTTTAAACAGAGGTTTAATACAAAACTAAAGAGCTTAATATTGAAATATATGAAACAAATGAGAAATTATCTACATTAAGCATTCAAGTTCGTAAAAAAAAAAAAGGGGTATTATGAGTAGAGAAAATAAAAGAAATACACCTTTGAAATATCAGTTCATTAAATATTATAAATTTAGATGAATAACAATAAATAAAATTTAAGAGATTCACTTTTTTCGAACAATTTTTTTTTGAACAAGTAGAAAAATCATCTTTATACAAAATTAGGTACTGAAATTAGTAAATAAAAGATAAATATAAGATAAATAAATTTTATAATTTTTAAAATTATAAAACAAAAAATTAGTATTGTGATTAAAAAATAAAAAAATAATATATATTTTTAATTTTAATCTATTAAATATTATATTTTAAAAATTAAAAATATAATTAATATAATAATAAAATATATATATATATATATATATATATATTGAAGAGGTAATACATTTTTTAAATATATTTTATACAGTAATAAATTTAGTGTTATAAATTTAATATTTTTGATTCGTATTTAAGTTTAATTTATAAATTTGAATAAATAAAATATTTTTAAAAAAAAATTTGACACTTTTTTTATAATAAAAAAAAATTTAAAAAAAACTTTTTTAAAATGAAAAATAAATATTTTTTTTAAAAAAATTTATAAATAAAAAAAAAAGAACAAGAAAAAAGAGGATCCTACGTGGCGCTTCAATGAGAGATCAGATCAATACGATGAAAGACTACTGTGACTCCAACTAACTACACTTACTTCTTTCCAACACTAAAAGTCCAAGAAACTCTAGCTCCCTCCTTCCCTTGCCTCCATGAAGTCCATCTTAGGTAAATAAGTTCCTTCTAGAATTTTGGCCCACAGATCTTTTGGATTTTTTTCTATACTCCATGCGTGCTTAGCCAGAATAAACAGCGTTCAAGTGGCTTGACTCATATCTTTTCATTTTAAGAGGAGCGCCTCTGACTTATCTTAGAGGTGTATTCTAGGGGTGTAAGTAAATCGATTTACCTGATTTAAATCATATAGACCCAATAAAAAAGAGATACAGTGGGTAAGACATATCAAATTTTTAAATTAAAACGGATTAATTTTTTTAAAAAAAATCGGATCTATTGGTCGGGTCGGATTAAATATCAAAACTTATTTTAATCCGAACCTGACCGATTACAGTAAAACACATGCTTTTATCTGTCTTTTTATGTATTTTATTTGTCTTTTCACGTAATAAAACAATATTTTTTATTTTTTCAACATCCTCTTTTTATGGGAAATGATATAATTTTTTATTATATCCCACCACTCCTTTAAGCCTTCACGTGAATGAAGCGACAAAGCATTGAATGCAATGCTTTTTATCTTCCTAAAATCATGATATTTTTTTTATTTCTTTTCTAATTTGTTAGTACCTTACGCCCCCACCATCCATATTCCATCGGCCTTCTTGAAATTTGAAAGGTTTATTTCTTTTGCCTCTCATTTGCCTTGCTTGGGTGCTCTCTGAATTTTTTCTTCGTCGATGAACCAAAATGCAGCAACAGCAACGACGCCATCTCTTTATGAATGTTGAAGCCAATTCTTCACCGTATGAGCATCGCGTTTTCCAGTCTTCACTTCGCCTTTGTTAACGGATTAGTTGGTGGCAACAGTAACGGCACCACCTCTTCGCAAACATTTACATGTTTCTTCAAGAGTGAAGTCACTGATTTTTTTTGTGGATCTAATTTCTTTTATTTCATTTCTGTCTCTTTCTTTTTTTCTTTGATTGCTTTACCGTTATTGATTCTGTATCAAAAAACCTTCATTTTACTGCTATGATTCAGATTGCAACATACCCGACCGAAGATTATATAATCTGTACTAACCCGATTTCTTCGGTTCACTAAAAGCAACGGTCGAGTTCGGATGAACATTCTGCAACCCGATTGGTGTTCGGTCGAGTTGAGATATTACCTCAATCCGACCGAACTCGACCCGTTTACACCCCTAGTGTATTCCCTCTTTATGAAGAGTTTTTTTTTCTTCTTATAGGATGTTTAGCATAAATTTTCATGTAATATTTAGTTAATACTAGTTAAGAGATGTATTGTGTAACATTCTCAATTTTAATAAATAAAAAATATTTTTTAGTGGAGAATAAAATTTTCATTTTTAGATATTTATGAGCTATAAATGAGTATAACACAACATTGTTTGTTTTAATTTTGATATATCTCTTTTGAGTAAGCTATGAATTGCATTGAAGTGAATGATTAAATTATATATATTATGATGAAAGTGTTAATACATGTATGTTTCATGATGAATGAGTTTTGTACTTATAAATTAAATAATTTTATCTTATATTTTTGTCTTAATTGAGCATTTATCTCCCTTATTTGTTTTTAATTTTGTGTATTTTTATAGATGAAGAGAAAAATAGAAAATTGACTCAATTGAAGGAATCAAAACTAAATTGTGATTTTTTAGAAATAGTGTCTATAAATCAAGCAGACAAAATAAATTCATTAAGGATGACTGAGTAAGGAGTATTATCTTTTTGTCTCTTGAGACGCATCTTAATGGATATATGCATCAATTCAATCTTGATTTATGATCACATTTATAAAAGAATTGAAACATAAAGATTCAAGGCAAAACACTCAATGTTAAAAATTTGTTTGCTATTTATTTTTCAACTTGATTTTACTACAGTATTTTGATTGTATCTCAAAAAATACGTATATATTATGTACGAAATTTGGTAGATGAATAGCTGACATAATTTCATACAACTTTCATGTTTATGTGATCGGCAAATTCAGACAACCAAAGGGCCAAAATTGGGCTAAAACAGAACATGTTTACTGTTGTAGTCCAGTCCAATTTTACTGTAGTATTTAGGTCATAATTCATAAAATACATATTTAATGGATACTAAATTTTGTAGGTAAATAGCAGATATAATTTGATACAACTTTTATGTTTATGTGGTTAACAAATTCGAACACTAAAAGGGCCAAAATTGAGTTAGAACCGAACATATTTACTGTTGCAGTTCAGTCTGACCTTGCTTCAGTGTTTTGGTCATAAATCACAAAATACGTTTCCAATTTTTCTCTACCTTATATGGATGGAAAGATAATGAAAATATCTACAACTTTTATGTTGATTGGATCATAAGATTCGGTGGCTATAAAGGCGATATATCACGATGACTTTTGGGACACATAATACAACACAACTTGTCAACTTTAGTGCAATTTGCTACCCACCATTTTTGTCACCTACTTCCCCTGTTTTTTCTATAAATAGAGACATATTGTGAGCTAAAGGGAGGGGAGAAAGGCTGGAGAGTGAGTTTGGAAAATCTTTGTTGAAGTTCTAAGTGTTTGCAATCTTTTTCTCTCTTTATACATTTTGTATCTTTACTTTCTTTCATAAGTTTTATCATACTTCTTCATCTTTCATTTTGTTTTCTTACCTTGATTATGGAGAACTAATCTCCTAATGTTAAGGTGAAAGGGTGAAACTCTTGGTATAAAAATAATAATTTATCTAACTCTTAATTTTAATGTTTATACTTGATGTTGTATTTATTTTCTTATTTATTTTCTTGTTATTTACTTTCTTAGAGGATGACTTTGTTGTCCCTCTATTATTTATTTTCTGCCTTTCTATTATTTACTTTCGTGTTATTTACTTTCTTAGAGGATGGCTTTATTACCTCTCTATTATTTATTTTTTCTGTTACTTCATAATACCCTGCATGTTTGAAAGATATGACACATACATAAGGATTATGATGGGTATGCATATGATGTTATTGATATATAATTGTTGATGAAATGTGGATGGAAATTAAAAAGATGTAAGATGTCGGTATGATGCTTTCCAAAACAAGATGACTCAACAACATGCGATGTTTTGTTGTGTTAAGATGACTAACGAATATTTGAAAAGATATATGAAATGTCAGGAGGACCTTTTTTGAAATAGGTTGGCTTGGTAATAGATGGCATCTTGTTCTATTGAGAAGATTGACGAATATTCGGGATGACTCTTACCCAACCGAAGTGACCCAGCGACATGTGACACCTTGTGTAGGTAAGGCGACTAAAGAATTGTGGCTCTAATATAGTACCGAGGTAGAGAATGCCTTATTAGTCTAGAGTGGCCAATGTGTGAAAGGTTGTTTCTGTAACATCCCTAATTTCATTTCTTTTATTGACAAAAGTACATAAATATTTAGTTAAGAAAATAAAATTTATTAGACAATATTTTAGATATCTAAGGAAATATAATCCTTAGAAATTATTCACCTTATGTATATGCATAGAAGATGTTTCTAACATTAAGAGAACAAATAAAGAGGGAACCTAATAAGAAAAAATTTAGAAATAACATACTAAAGAGATGCAAAATTCTTAGATAAGGAAGGTAAATTTTTAGAAACAAGTAAATGTCTTAAAATTTCAAGAACATTGGATTAGGATAATTTTTCCTAATTCAAGAACTAGAGTTATTAAGTTTAAAATCTTTACCCATACATTGGGCTTTTACCTATGGACATTTCATGTAGAGTTTTTTCACTTCACATAAGTTTCTAGCAAGCCCATTGGATAACCTAAGTAAGAAATAAAACATAGACTTGGACTAAGATATAGTAATTGGACCAATAACCCAAAAATTATGAAAATGTGACCAAACCCTCCAAGAAAGGTAGAATTTTATCCAAAGCAAATAAAATGGGTAGGAATAAGCTCAAATCCAAGAGGAAAAATAAAATAAAATAAATTAGGTGATGATAAAATAATGTAATAATAATAAAGATTAGGTTACATGGCATTAAGACAAAAATTTAGTAAGTGGTGTGATTCTACATTCATCATTTTAACAAGTGGCATGATAATACAAGGCTTTCGGACAAAAACATCTATATCCTACACTCATAATTTTAGCAAGTGGTATGATAATACATGACATTAGGACAAAACATTTCTATCCCACACAAATAATATCAACCAAATAATGGAGATTTAAGGGTTAGAAATTTGTCACCTAAAAAGGCAAACCTATCATACTTGTTTAAGATAAAAGAAAATAGAAATGAATCTCTAAATCAAAGGGACCTTATCCCTTATCTTAAGAACATATCATCATAATTTTCAAAATACAAATCTCATTTTCCTATGCATATCTTGACTAAGGAAGAGGAAGATAAGAACATAAGTTGTTTGTTTTTTAAAAATTCAACAAAGTGTATCCTAATTGTGATAAGGTAGACCCATGATCATGAAATGTGTATTATTTGAGGGTCTATTTAAGTAAAATCCACCTTTACAACATTTTAATTTCGTCCAAGTGAGGAAGAGAGAGAAATAGAAGCAAGGTAGAGTGAGGAAATGAGAGAAAGAGAGGAGAAGAAAGAAAGGAAGAAGGAGAAATTTAGAAAGCTAAGTACTCAAGGTAAGTTACCTTAATCTCCACTTGAATCCATTTTTTTTATTCATCCTGGAGGTTAAAAAATTCACCCTCCTTCTCTTAACTAAGCTGCTAGAAAAGCTAAGGGAAGGGATCTTGTAACTTCTTTCAAGAGGAAACAAGAAAACTAATTCACTAAGTAAGTTAGGGAGATTCTTAGGTAAGTTTAATAATATTTTTTTAAAAAAAACTTTTGAAACTTATAATATTTATATGAGATTTTGATTTTAGAACTTTAATGATTGGTCATGGATGTTGCTATATCATGTTACATATTGATCGTGCATGTGATATATGTTTGAATACTTAAGTTGGTGTCGATAGTTCTGCATAAGTATGGCTATGGGTGGCAGAATTTTAAGTTTCTGTGTTTTAATTTTCGAGAACATTCTATAGGGAATCTAAACAAATAGTTAACATAACAAATATATATGTATGTCTCGCGGATTTTTAGCCACTGGAATCATTCAATTTAGAGTTCATATGAGGTAGATATGGTCTGATTTGTAAACAAAGGTCAGAAAATAGTTAATTAGGGAAGAATATGTTAGGATAGTTTCGGTGTTTTAATTTCTAGGAACAATTTATAAGGAATTAAAATAAATGGTTAACATATGAATTATAGATATATGTGTCACGGATTTTTAGCCATTGGAATCATTCAATTTAGAGTTTAGATGAGGTAGATATGTTCCGATTAGTAAACAAAGGTCAGAAAATGGTTAATCAGGGAAGAATATGTTAGGATAGCTTTAGTTTTTTAATTTATGGGAAAATTCTATAAGGAATTAAAATAAATGGTTAACATATGAATTATATATTTATGTGTCACGGATGTTTAACCACTGGAATCACTTAATTTGAAATTCTTATGTGGGAGATATAGTCAGATTAGTAAGTAAAGGTTAGAACCTACCCGAAAAGAAATAATATTGAATTTAAGTGAGTAATAACACAAAAATTTATTACTATTTGGCTTATATGATTAACAAAATAGTTTTAGATAATTGTCTTAACTTTTCATAGACACCAAGATCACTTCAATCGGAGTTAAAATGAGAGAGTTGTGCTCTGATTAGTGAGCAAAGGTCACAGAACACGGCTAGGCCGTGTTCTGGGTGCTTCAAACACGGGTTAACTGTGTTCGGGGCTATTTTTGAGTACATTTGAAATATTTTTAAAGCATGGCTGTGTCCTAAAACATGGTCAGACCGTGTTGGAAGCTGGTGAAGCCTATTTTCAACATTTTTCTACCCTAGATGAACCTCTTTAACTATAGGGTAATAGTAGAAATCAAATTGGAGAAAAATGCTCTATAAATTTGTAAGAACATGTGTTAGAAATGATATAAATGAAAAGAAATTGACTAAAGGCAAAGCATAAAGAAAATGAAGAGATGAAATTAATATTTAAAAAAAAAAGACGAATCTTATAAATAAAAATAATAAATGACTAGTATATGCCATAGCCATTGCCATTGTATGAACTTCTTACTATCTTAAGTGTGAAATTTTGACATGGAAATATTTTACAAAGTGATATTTGAAATGGTTATGTTCATGGCATGATTACTAATGATTTATAGTAATAGTTATATTTTGATGAACATAGTTGTTATTGAAAGCATATTTTTTGCTATCATTGTGAAAAGAAAAGAAATGAGCACGGTCACATGGAAATCCATGTGGTGCACCAGTAAGAGACGCCCTACCAACAGTTATGATTATGATTATGAGAAAAGAAAGAGAAAATGTGTCATGTCGGACAGAGCGAGAAAAGCCCGTACCGGAGAGTAGAGGATACTCACCCTAATCGGGGTAACTTGAAATGAGAATAAGTTGATGGCCATCATATGATATTTTGAAAATAGTTAATCTTGTCATACATATCATTACTGTATAATTCTTATGTGCATAGATACAATGCATTCATGTGACCAAAGATATTTTCTGTAGTTTATACAGCTGAACATGACGTGATGAGCTATATTGATGATGATTTATTGTTGAATTTACTGGGATTTAATTCTCACTATATTTTCATATCATGTTCAGAAAATTAGTTATGCAGATTTTCTATAGCTCTGGCTTTTAGTGCACGTTGGATCGAGTTATTATGTGATGGGCGGATCCTAAATAAAATGTTTGTGGGCGAGTTGGCATAGATCCCGGTGAAGGTGCAACCACCCGCACCCGAATCTCCGGAATTGATCAACCAGAATCAATAAGATGTAGATATTTATGTGTTTGAAATGTTGTACGTACGTTTTGATTAATGATGTGTATGTGAACTTTATATTGTATAATAATAAATAAAAGAAAAAAAAAGTTGTTACAGTTTCGACTAAGAACACAACGATGGATGAGTAGCGGGAGGGAGAAGGCTCATGCCACCCTATGTATGGATAAAGATGAAAATTTACAGATAATGAGTCACTATGGAAATAAATGTGAACCCATGATATTTATGTATACCGTATTTATTGATAATATACGATATTAATATATAACATGTTTATTGTGAATGCATGATATTGATGCATAACCTGTTTATTGAAAATACATTATATTAATGCATAACTTGTCTATTGAACATGCAAGCATGCTATACATTCTTGTTATCTTATCATATACAAAGAGAAAATATTTTTTATAATTCATATAACTTGACATAACATTGTGTTTTCTAACTTATTATATAATGCTTTTAATATTAAACCTATTGAGAACTTATATTCTCATTATTGTTGGTGTTATGTTAAGATAAAAGTAAATGATATACTAATTGTTTTCGTGCACTTGATCATAGAGATCCAGTTGATGACGATATCTTGTGCAGATTTCAATATCAACACCACATTTTTCACCCTTTGTACTCTAGGATGGTGTGTTGTTTAGGGTTTAATATTAGATTAATTTAGCTATATAAATCAGTGTTATTTTTGTATAAATATTAACTTCTGATGTAGTTTTTGAATATAATCGTAATGGAATATATGTTGTTTATATAAGTATGGATTAATTACTGCTTAAAATGTGTTATCGGTTAACATATAAAAAAAATACCAGTCGTTACATGTTACTTTTTGATTTTTGATTTCTATCTTTTTTCAGAAGTGTACGTTTAATTTATATTTTTTTTTGTACTCTACTAATACTTCTGTAACTTTTAAAAGTGCAATCCAATTAAAAATTCAAATTTAATAGAATTTGATTGGATTAGTGTGGTTGGAATTAGATTCTAAGTAGCCTTAACTATAAGAAGTGAAAGTGTAATTTTTACAAATCTTAAGATAAAAAAAAATGCAATTATTCTAGTTGTATTTAAATTTTAATAAACTCATTGAAAGTGGTTCAAGTAAAATTAGAAGAATTTATAAGGAATTATTTAAATTGATATATTTTAAATTTTTTCATTTTAGTATAGATCATAGTTATTGAAAAGATAATTTTAAAATAAATGATACGTAAGAACAAGATCTCTCTCTCTCTCTCTTTTAAACAAAATAGCAATATTTTATTCTAAATTAAGTCCAATGGAATTTACAATAATAACAAAAAAATTTAAATTTAATAACAAGTAATGTCTATAATTTCTCATTGAACGAGAATGCAAATAAAAATTCTACTAATTCTTTGATTTTTGAGATGAAAATTGTGACGATGATTGGTGCTCTAACAAAATAATTACTTCACTTATTTGTTAATAAATATAAAAAAAAATTTAAATATCATAATATACCTAAATCAAAATAATAAAAAATTACTAAGACCTCAATTAGATGGAGAAAGAACTTACTTTAACAAAAGTGGGGACAAAAAATAAAAAATTTCAAATCGGTTTGAAAAATGATAGATTGAAAGACTTTTTTACTGTTGTACACAAATTAATTCAAAATATTTATTTGAAAAAAAAATAAAAATAAAAATAAAAAAAATGAGAGAGAAAAATACTCTCCCGAACCATAACAAAGAAAAAAAAAGTCTATGGCGTTTAATTCATGAAAAATTTTATTCTCATAAAAATTATAATGAAATTCTCAAATAAAGTTGAAAAAAATTTCACTCTTTTAGGAATAAAATTTGTTTCTCTCCTTCATAAATTTTTATTATTGAAAATAAAACTTTCTAAGAAATTTTTTTATTTCTATACTAATATTTAAAATATTTTTTTATTTCACTTTTTTGAAATTCTAAAAAATAATTGATACCAAATACTGTTTTAAAAAAATATTATCTTAAGTTCACTAAAAAAAAAGTTGAATTATCCTTTTAATTTATATAGCTTATTAAAAATCAATTTTTTTTTTATTGTTAGTCATTCTAATTTCCATTACATGCCCCTCCTTATTTTTAAAAATAATTAAATAAAAATTTATTTTTATTACTTAAAAAACTTTAACTATTATTAAATTTTAATTACTATTTTATTTTTTAATTAATACTAAAAAGTTAAATTACTTCAGCGAGCAAATTAGAGAGGTATATCATTGTTTAAATATAAATTAAACAATAAATTATTTTCTGAATAAATAAAATTGCTTAAAAAATAATAAAGCTAAAATGATATGTTTTGTGTGATACTTTTTGATATATTTTTTTAAAATAATTGACTTATTTAAATATTTTTAAATTTTTAAAAACATATTAATGATTAAAATTAAAAAGCTGAGGAGGCTAAGGAATGGGGGAGTATTTTGAAGGAGTTTGTAAACATCGAAGGAACAGTTGAACGCATTTAAATCTGTCCCTTGCTCTGCTCTCTCTCTCTCTCTCTAGAATCTTCTTCGATCGTTGAAAATTCAAGGCATGAGCTCACTCCCATAGCGGATAACACAAACAGAACCTCGCTGCCTCAGATCCCACTTGCTGTGTGTAAGTTGATTCACACAATTTTCAGCTCTGTCCTCTGTTTTCCCAGTGAAATTTGTTAAAATTGATTTACTGACTGATTTTTCTGGTGTATGCAGAGATTGTAAAATCATTTTGACCCTTTGAATTTTGCATAATGGAGGAAGTTCAGGAGCCTCAAACTCAAACTCTCGGTATATTGCTGGCTACTTTTCAGTCGTTGACCAGAAAATTCTATGTTTTTATGTTTCAAATAAATTCTTCAGCTGCAGCTCGTAGCTTGATTCCCCTTTGACCTATGATCCGTGAGCGTTTCTCACATTCGCTTTATGAGTCTTATGACCTATGGCTTTGGACGTCCAGAGGCCTTTACCCAGATTATTGTTTTTTGCAGTATCATGCTGCTTCTCATTTCAATTCATGCATACATTGTGTAATCTTTGCACCAAGTGGCTGATCTCAAGTTTGGAACTTTGAACTCAGGCAGTCTGATGTTTTCTGTTGAATATGCTAAAAAGTTAAAACTGCATAAAATGCATGTATCTTGTTCTTCAAATAACATTTTTTATTTATAAGTAATTAAGTTTTTTGGTTGCAAATCATCTGTTGCTGATGGAAGTGTCCTTTCTCCACATTTTTATTAATTTTGAGAACTTACTCAGATTAATCAATTTCTATAAAGAAAGCAAATAACGGGGAATATGGTGAGAGATGTGCACTACCGACCCAATACTTCTTAAAAAAATTGATTGAGGCCTAAAGTAAATTTAAAAAATTGAGGCCTTTTTAAAGAAAATTATTAAAATAGATAGTAAAAAATTTTTTTTGAGGCCTAAACGTCCTTAACTTTGCTAGTTTTACCCTTGGATCGGCCTTGGAGATGTGTTCTCATCATCTTTGTTTCATGATTGAAATATATAGGAACTGACATCTTCTCGTTTTTATATTTATTTTTCCTTTTTATTTTCCCCTTCCTTCTTGGAAACACTGTTTACGGATATAGCAAGCCTAAGAAGATAAATGGTCTGTCCTTAGCTTTGTATTGAACTGAGAAAACACTGTAATGATACGTATAGTAAACATATGTTAATTTTAGAAAGAAATGCACCAAATCATTATCATGATTAATTTTTTTCTGTTGTCACTGTTTGCAGGTCAAGATAATCAAAACGAAGTCGTTACTGAAAGTTCTGCGTTTGTTAAAGGGGAACCTCCACAAGAAGATAGCAATCCCCCTAAAGTTGACTCTGAGGTTGAAATCCTTCATGAAAATGTCACAAAACAAATAATTAAGGAAGGTCATGGTCAGAAACCTTCCAAATATTCAACATGCTTTTGTAAGTACCGCATTAAAGTTTTACACTGACATGTTTGTTCACTCAATTAGTTTGAAAATCCTTTAATTATTGCATGAGAAACATAGTAGCACACAATATTGTCATAACATTGGCTGGATATGTTATATTTCTGTTGTAGAATCATGCACATAGTTCCTGGTAATAAATAATGGAGTTACAGAAAGGTGCACTCTTCCATTGTTACTGAAACTTTGTTGATTGAAGGAATTATTTATGTGTATGTATACAATTATTTGAAAATTTATTCAAGTGCAACTATTTTTGCTTTAAATTGTAGATGGTTTGTTAATGTTTGTACGTCATTGTCAAAGTTGAATTGCTTCTATATTGTCAAATGAACCAGTTATTTGAGGCCTAAAACGAGACCAGTCAACGGTATTAGATAGTAGATAGAGGTGTGTTCTAAAGTGGTGGCTGGCTGTGTTATACATCCTAGAAAAACCAATTCAAGGACTAAGTCAGCTAGCACCAAATAGAGCATGCTTCAAATATTGAGTTAATCTAAGCGTTATATGCCAAAAGTTCTATGCTAAAGTATTGTCAGATTGTCTGATGGCAAATTTTATCCTGGAATGAAATTGCTCATGTCTGTCTAGCTTGGTAGTGACTTGAGCTATAATTTAATTCAATATATGGCTATACCGTGCTATCAAAACATTACATGTTTCAATATCTAGTGCCCTTATCATCCCTTCTTGCATAGCCTGTGTCTTTTACTTGCAGATCAAATTCATGACTCTAATCTAGTCAACATGTGGTGGTAGTTCACTACAGGGCATGGACTGAAAGCACCCAGCACAAGTTTGAAGACACATGGAATGAGCGAGGACCAGTTGAAATGGTATTAGGAAAAGGTATCTTCTTGATGGACATAAAACCTATTTACTTTCTTTTCCTCGTTGGTCATTGTCAACATCACACATGCACCTGGACAAGTAACTTCTTCATTGTTTGAGATTACTGTCATATTTTTCTCTATCTTTTTCCATACTTATGCATTGTAACTTTCTGGTTCTGTGATGTCCAAGGATAGTGTGGTCATCTTCTGAAATGTTAGGCTTATTGACAAATACAAATGAGTTGTCTAAAATGATAGAAATTATTTTTGTTAATTCCTGTGTAAGCATGTTTATGTTTGTGATAATTTATATGCAATCTCAATGTTGCCATGTACATTATGTACCAGACATGTTAAATTCTGATGTAATTACTCTGCAACAGAGAAAAAGGAAATGACTGGCTTGGGTATTGGTGTGGCCTCCATGAAAGCTGGAGAGTGCGCCTTACTACGGGTGGGCTGGGAATTAGGATATGGAAAGGAAGGAAGCTTTTCTTTTCCAAATGTTCCACCCATGGCAGATATAGTTTATGAAGTTGAGCTTATAGGCTTTGATGAAACAAAAGAAGTAAGTTGCCATTAAATTATTATAAAGCAATAGACTTAATCAGATGCTAACAGCACATAACTTCATAGGGCAAAGCACGTAGTGATATGACTGTGGAGGAAAGAATTGGTGCAGCAGATAGGAGAAAGATGGATGGAAATGCTTTGTTTAAGGAAGAAAAACTGGAGGAGGCTATGCAACAGTATGAAATGGTTACACACTTACATTTCATTCATACTTCAACTTCAGTTTATTGCTGTTCTTAGTCAAGAAAGATTTTCTTTCATTTCTCTGTTATTGTTTTGGGTCTATTCCTTGACTGTTTTGGTCCATGTCAGGCCATAGCATATATGGGAGATGACTTCATGTTCCAGTTGTTTGAGAAGTATAGAGATATGGCATTGGCTGTAAAGAATCCATGCCACCTTAACATGGCAGCATGTTTTATAAAGCTGAATCGTTATGAAGAAGCCATAGGACAATGTAGCCTTGTAAGTATATGACTATAACAGATTAATTTCTCATCAAATGCTTTTCGTTTGTCTTGTTTTTCGATGCCATACTATTTGTTTGGGATTTTAATAAACGTGATATTCCTTTTTTATGTAATATAATTTTAATCTATGTTTTTTTAGTTCCTTTCACCAAGTTTTTTGGTTGTGATTGGAATATAACAATGAAAAGACAATGATGTTTTGATAATATTACAAATAGCTAAACAGTATCATAGAAAAGCTCTTTGACAGTAAGGCTTTTTTTTATCTTGGTGGAGGAAAACTTAAAATTTTTCTATCCTTTATATTTACTGTTACACATTCAAGTCATCCCTAGACTGCCTTTCCTTACGACTAATTGTTTCTTCTCAGATTTTGTCATTCAATCAAAACATATGGTAGCTGTCAAACTAAGCATAGTTTTGGCTGCCAGTTTAGCATGAGTGATGTTATTTAAAACAAACCTTTTCTCACAAATGGGGAAATGGCTGTGTCTGAGTTTAACTGGTCCTATCTAAATTCAGTTCTGATGGGGCCAGTTAAATTCAGATAAAGCCACATGGCAGTCTGTGCAGAGTTTGTGAGGAAAAGTTTGTGTAATATCATTATTCTTTGTCAGCTGTCACCATTAAGTATATTTGTTGTGCATTTGGATGCTTTACCTCATATGAAAAATGAGCAAACAATGTCTCGTTGGCAATTCAATACCAACGAAGGACTGTATTCTGATGCAACTTTTATTTTAAAAACCATGATTTTCTTTGACCCAAAAAAGAAAAAAGAAGGATTTTCTGCCCTTAAAATACATATATGAAAGTCATTGGTCATTGAGTTTTGTTTGATTAGATAATTGAACCTGCAGGTATTGGGTGAGGATGAAAACAATGTCAAGGCATTATTTAGACGAGGTAAGGCTAGGGCAGCACTTGGGCAAACAGATGCTGCCAGGGAGGATTTTCTGAAAGCAAGGAACTATGCCCCTGAAGATAAAGCAATTGCAAAAGAATTGCGGTTGCTTGCTGAACATGACAAGGCTCTTTATCAAAAGCAAAGAGAGATATACAAAGGAATATTTGGACCAAGGCCTGAACCAAAACCTGAGCATAGAAATTGGCTGATTCTTATTTGGCAGTGGTTGCTGTCACTATTTTATCGGCTATTCAAGCGTGAAATGCAAAAATCTGACTAATGGAAGATGTTGAACAAAGAGAAAATTGGTGACAAACAAAGGATTTGAGTACATTCTGCTAAGACTATACCTCATGCTTTAATGGTGGGGAAATCCTGCTATTGGTATTCTCTTTGCTGGTAAAATATTCAGATTTTAAAAGCAGGGATGCTCACAGTCTTCTCTGTAGGGTAGTCATGTTTTCTGTAGAATATTCGTAGGTTATGAGCGGTTGTAGTGGTGAACGTAGGAACAAGAATTTTGATAAAAATCCATTCAGACTACTGACAAGGAGTGTCTCTTGCCATAAATAAGTATTGCCTCAGCTTTGCTTCTTTTTTTTTCGTTTTTGATATATGTGGGAGTAGAAATTTGAACTTGAGCTTTTTCGTTAATTACTCACATTCTTCACCATTGTAGCTGCTTTTAGTGACAAACCTTTTTTTTCCCAATATTTATAAATATAAAATTTCCCCCAAGTTTGGGAGAGTGTGATTATCAGTTTTTTAACCCAACTCTTCTTAGTTTTCTCTTTACTTTTTCTCTTCTGGACATTTTTACTTTGTATCAATAAGTTATTCTCGATCCTTAGCATTCTGACATTTTTTTTAAAATTAAATTTAGAAAAAAAAAAATAGTCACAAAGTTTAGAATATGCCAATTGAATTCCTAATAAGATCACAGACAGTGCACGGTTTTTGAAAACGAAAACTACTGAAGGTCAATCCAGATAAGAAAAGGACTTAAAATGAGAACAATTGCTCCAAGAAATATGAGATTCTTTTCTTATATTGAGGGCAAAGAAAAAAGAGATTCTTTTCTTATCTTGAGGAGATCTTCGTTGGATCTATACGAATGTCAAAGATGAGGTAAACTCGAATCTTTAAATCATAAAAATGAGTTCTTTGTAATAAAATACAATTTATACAATATATCAGTTAATTATATAGAAATTTATTAAAGTAAATATTTTTAAGTTCTAAATTCAGAGACACGTGAAATTTTTTTGATTCTTTGCACTTGCCTTATTATACAAGAAATGTATTTAAGAATTTCTTACAATGAGAAATTCTTAGAATCATAGAAATGGTTTCTCACATCACCAATAAGACATGGACCTAATTTCCCTATTAATTTTGGCCAAATTGAAACTGCTAATAAAATATAGAAGGGAGTAAAATACATGTCATTTATTTTTCTAAAATTGGAAGTCCCTATGCTATGAAGATAAGCAGGTAACTACCATGGATGTTTGGGCATGGAGGTCCAAGCACAATAAGCACAGACAAGCTTCTGGGAAATATACACATAAACAGCAAAAGATAAACTCATCAACACCAAGTCTTTCCAATCCCCCTTTTGCTGTGGACTCAGATTCTGCTTCACCCTCTTCCCAATCTTCTCAAAACTGCTCAACAATTTTAAAAACTCCAACTTTCCTCCCATCTCTTTCTTCCCTCCTGGATTTGAGTTATTCACAGGTCCTCCTCTGCTCTGGCAGGACAATAGAATCACAATCCTGGGTCTGCTTCTGTTTCTGTTTCTGAGTTCATCAGTGGGTCCCTTTTTGCTGTGGCAATAATGGCCAATAGAGAGAGTTGCCATGGAGGGAAATAAAAAAAAAAAGGCTTTTCAAGTTTCAGGTCAACAAAAGTAGGAAAAGTGAGCTGGTTTTGAAGAGGAAGAAAGTTTGGTGTACTTAAAGAAGATGGTTTTGTTTTTTGGTGGAAGTGAAGGAGGAGAGAAGTGGAGGATTTGTACTAATTTGACATCATGGATAAATGCCTTGAGATATTTTTCTTCAAACGGGGTTTGTGGATAAGGAACATTGTGTGGAGTACGCAAATGTAGGGTCCATTGGAAGAGTTTGAGAGAATTGACTTCAAAATGATAGTTTTGTTATATTAATATTTCAAAAAATCAGATATTCATTGAATTTAAAAGAGCATGATTTACGGTTAAATTTCATTCAGATTGATAGTAAAGTTTATAATATATATTTTTTATATTATAAAATAGGATATATTAAAAATTGAATATATAAAATTATTTAAAATAAAAATAATTAAATAGTACATATTAATATATTTAAATTTTTATGAATAAATCTATTATATATAAAATAAAATTACATTTTTAGATGATATAATAGTTAATAATAGTCATTGCAATATTACTTTTAATTACAAAAAATATTGATATTAAATAATGAGTTAAAATAACATTTTTTTGAGTTACAAAATAAAAAATAATAATAAAAACAGTGTCATTTCAAAAAAAAATTAATAAAAGAAAATAAAAATAAATTCTTTGTTGGATCCCCTTTTTCTATAACAAATGGTGATAAGGGGTTGGTCAAAAAAGTTTACTTTCTATGACTGTGGATTAAAGTTTAAAATAATTTATTTTGTTAACTTAATTAATTTCTTAAGATTATGCAGAGATTTAGTCTTAATTAATATAAGTAAAAGAAAAAACACTATTGAATTTTAGGTTTAGTCTCAAAGAAAGTAAGCTTTTCCGCAAAGAGGAATAAACTTGTTAGTAAGAAAAAAAGGTGCTTTCTCTTTATTTTATTCATATTTGGCCCACATGTAAATTGTTTTCAAGTAATAGTAAAATTTATTATTTTCCTTTTTAAATAAATAGCAAAGAATTTGAAAGTAAAGTTAAAAGTTGAAAATTTTCTTTAAAAAAAACCCTCATCAAGAGTAGAAAATTTCAAGCATTATACTTGGATTTTTTTAATTCATTATTATGGTTTATTTTTGGACTAAATTATTATGGTCATCGTTGCTTCTATAGTTATTATAAGAATAATTTAATAATTTAATTTATAAATTTATTTATTTTTAATTTTTTTAATATAAAAACTATACTATACAATTATTAATATATTGTACGTTTATTAATTTATTAATTTTTGAAAAATGCTTATTCCAATAAAATAAAAAAATATGTATTTATAAATTCCTATTCAATAGAAAAAAAAAGTTGGCTCAAGGTTATCTAATTATATCATTATTTTCCACACAAAAAAACTTAGGAAATAAAATTCATATTTAATAAAAAATTAAGTTAATAATTATCAACTAGACTATTACTTAGAAAAACACCTGCTTATTTAAAGGGTAATTTTATTCTTCAAATTTATAAATAAACTCAATTAATATTTATAGTTGATTACTGTAACTATTTTATTAAAACATTACTTAATTTAAAAAGTTAAAAATTATTAAGAGTGTGTTTAATTTGTGAAAATAATTTTTATTTTTATTTTTTAAAAATAATTTTTATCTTTTATTTTTATATTTTTAAAAATACATTTAATTTATATTTATATTTTTACTATTTTCTTATTATATAAATATTATTTTATTTTATTTTATTTTTATTTTTATCAATTTTAAATTATATAAATAATAAAATATTATATATATAATTAAAAATAATTAAAAAAATATTACTGTTATAATTTACGACAATATTAAAAATTTAAAAAATCATGCTTTAAGGATAAAATTTATATCCAATATCCACATATTCTTCCTCGTACATACATGTCTTGACTTGAGCTGGGCCGAGTTGAGGTTGCATTTCTCAACAAATAAATAAATAGATAAATAAATGGGAAAAACAGAAGCGTGTACGAAGAGTCAGTGAACCCGACCGCAGAGAATCAAACAGTGTTCAATAGGCGTCAACTTCGAAGTAAATAATGTGACGTCAAAGTCAGTGAAAGAGTCAAAGAATGCCAGCTTTTTTTTTTTTAGTCAAATTTCACAATCAGACACGTGGCCCGATGAGATCATCAGCTCCACCTCATATGCCTTTCAATTAAATTAAAGAATCCCACCCGACAAGTTGCAGCCGTGGCCTGTAAGTAATAACATTAATTAATGAAACCAATAAATCAAGGTTAATAATAGATTAATCAAAGCAATTTAAAAGTGGGGCCCCACCATAAAGTTAAAAGTTAAAACTCTCCATTCACAATTTTCTTTTTTTTTAATTAGATAATTACAAAATTAAAATTGTTACGTAATTTTAAATAAATAAATTTATTTTTTAAAAAATCCAAATATTTACTATTTATGCCAATTTATATTGTTCAATCTTTATTTAAATACAAATTTAACAATGCTGCCATTTTTTTATTGTCTCATATTTAATAATATTTAAATTTTTTTAAAATATTTGAATTTAATATGCTATTATACAGAATTTTAAATAAAATTTTAATTTTAATTTTGTGATATTTTATATCACTCTTAAGAATGTCACATAACACTTTTTTGAATTTAACTACCCTTCATAAAATATCAATTATATTATTTTAATAATAGATTTTAAATACAATAATATTAAATAACATAATATCTTTTATATATATATATATATATATATATATATATATATATATATATATATATATATATATATATATATATATTATAAGAATTAAAATTAATATTTTTCTTTGGAAATAAATATAGAACACACAAAATTTTACAATAATTCAAAATTATTTTGAATAGCTTCAATTAGTAGTTTTATGCTTATTATAAATTAGTTTAAATTACATTTTATAATAAAATATTAAGAGACATAAGTGTACTAATAATTTAACAAAAAGTTAAGATATTTTATTAATAAATATTAACATTTAAAATTTTCTAATAATCATAATTTTTAAGGGGAATTTATATTTTTTTAAGTAGTTCATATTTTTAAAATTTATGTCAATTTATAATGTACAGAAAAAGATATTGCACTTAAATGTATAATTTTTACTTAAAAAATAAAAATTAAATCAAAGTATTTTTTATTTTCTTTTTCCTCGTATAGTTGAAGGTTAGGGATTTATTGATTTTATTTTTTATTTTTTATTTTTAAAAATTATGTTTAAAAATTATTATATAAAATAAATAAAAAATTTGTTTAATACATTATTTTAAAAATATTTTTTTTGTTTTTTTTATGTTTTAAAAATAAAAATAAAAAAAATAAAAAAAATTTTATTTTTATTTTTATGTTTTAAAAATAATTTATTTTTAAAATAATAATATAAAATAATTATCAAACGGATTTTTTTATTTTAAAAATAATTAAAAATAAAAAATAATTTTTAAAAATTAAAGAAAAATAGACTCTAAATTTTTTTAAGTCAATAAATTTATAAAAATAAAAATTAATTAATTTTAAATTCTAAATTTTAAAATAAAAATTAAAAATTAATTCGTTCATTTAAAAAAATTAAAAGATTAGAACTAATAAATAAATTTATAAATTTGAGAATTAAATTATTAATTTATATGTTATTAAAAATAATTTATTATATATTATACTTTTTAAAATGCACCGTCCATTCTATTTTTTTTTTCAACCTGTTAGACTTTATGCACGTATGGAACGGTGTAATCAAATTAATGGGCTCTAACGAAGGCTAATAGTTGCGAGTGAAAGTCCTCAACAGTTCATTGTTACGAGCGCAATTAAGCTTTTATTCCTTTTTTTTACAATTTTTCGAAAGTTATCTCTCACTTAACAAATAGAAGACTAATTTTTTCAAATATACAAACATATAAATTATAACATTCTCTAAAATAATATTTTTAAGATAGTGTTTGATACAAGATATATTTTAATATTTTTAATAATGTGAAGTGAGAATAAATTTTTTTTAGATTTGATATCAAAAATAAAATTTTATTTTTGGATATAAAAGTTTCTTAAAAATAAAAATTTATTAGAAAAATGAAAAAAAATGTCATCTAAAAGGATGAAAATAAAATATTCTCGGGAGAATAGAAAATTTTTACTACGTGAAATAATTTAATTATTTTTTTTCATATTTATTATTTATTTTATTTAAAAAAATTATTTTTAAATTATTTTTAAAAAATTAATTTTGTTACAAAAAATATTTTACGGGAATCAAATATAAAAATAAAAATTTGATAAAAATATAATAAATTATTTTTAGAAAAATAAATTGATAATTAAACATATATTTTTTTAAAAATGAAATATTTTATAAATCAAATATTACTTTAGACTTACAATTTTTTTTATATCTTTAAATTCAAGCAATTTTTTTTTTTTTTTTTTTATACATTCACATGAGGTCATACGCCCACCCCACCCAAGCCCTGCCAATCTTCAATAGAATTAATGCCTTTTATGAATGGCTTTTAATGACTGTGGAGTGTTCCCAAATCCACGCATATTTTATTTTTACCACTACCTAGATGGTTTTCCTATGTTTGACTTGAACTTAGTTACTTTATTCATAAATTAGTACTTCAAGAGATCAATTATCCACAATATAGACTAAGAAGAAGGCAGGTGGGAAACTTGGAATTTTGGAGGATTTTTTAGTAAACTATATACCCATTTTATGATATTTTAAGTTTACACTTCTTTAAGTTCACTTTATATAAAAATATTATTTAAAATTATTAATAAAACTCATACTTCATATATTTTTCTAAAATTTTATAAATATTTTTAATACAATATAAATAATTTAAAAATTAAATTAATATTTATACAAATTTATCCATATTTTTAATCCTCAATATTTTTTAGTAAATTATATACCCATTTTGTGATATTTTAAGTTTACACTTCTTTAAGTTTACTTTATATATTTTTTAAAAATTTATAAAAATTTTAATTTAATATAATATAAATTATTAAAAAATTAAATTAATATTTGTACAAATTTATCCACATTTTAAATTTTAGATATTTTTTGTGAGATCTCAATAGTCTTTTATTATCTTAATTGACACTTAATGTCTTAGATATTAATATATCAAACAAGTATTTTAAATATTTTTTTCTATATTGAAGAAATAACATACCAAACACCTCTCTATATTATTAAACTCACCTTAATTTTATTAATATTAATTTTATATGCAGCAATTCAATATAAATTACTCACATCACTTAACATTAAACAATTACTTACTTACCTCAACAACTAGGTTGGTAAGTGTTTGATATATAAATAAACTAAAATAGTAATTTTAACAAAACTACCTTTTATAAAGTAATATTTACTAACAAAGTAACAACTTGAGTTAACTTAAAACTTAACTTAATTAAATAGTAAGTTAATCTCAAATCAAATTAAATATATTAAATGTGTCTAGTTCAGCTATAAATTTAATATTTAAATATTATATATATATATATATATATATATATATATATATATATATATATATATATATATATATATATATATATATATATATATAAGAATTGAACAGAAATTTTTTAAAAATGACAAGTTAATTGGCCAATTGTTTCAGTGAGATGGGTGGGTGTACCATTGTTTCTAAAAAAACAAAATGTGAGTGGTGTACCAAACACACAGAAACCAACAACACTTATAATATATATGTATATATTTTTATATCAAATTAATTTTTTTAATAATTTATAAAATTATTATTAATTTATAATCATACTAATATTTTAAATATCAAATAACTAATTTTTGTCAATAATTAAATTGATAAATTAATAAATAATTATATTTATACCTAATCTAATTTTTTGTACAAGAGGTATTGTTTGTTTTTTCTTTTATTTGTCATGGAGAATTTAAATTCAATTTGTGCACAATATTTTTTTTTTATAAAATAATTTATCAATTGATAAAAAGCAACTATTGGTTTATATTATATTTATCGTGTTAATAATTTTTTTCTGTGTACAATAAAAATATTCTTTAAAAAAATAAATTTGTTTAAATATTAATCTTAAATTTGAATAATTAAAATATTTTTTTTTTAGCCATTACGAAGTACGCTTCTTTTGTCCTTTTACAAGTATTTACCGAGACATTATACAAGTATTTAAAATTTCCACTATCGTCCTACCAAAAAAACAAAAGAAGCCGCTATCATGCGCCGTCTACGTGTAATACGCACACCTTTTGCTTTCACTTTCTCGTCCCTCTAAAGTCACCCACACAATGCGTTATGCGCACTTTGCGTATCAAAGTCCGACTCTCTCTCCGTCAGTGGTTAAACTGCGTTGACTGAGATAAATCTCGTTCTTTCTGTTTTCTTTTCCTTTAAAAAATTTTCCTGATATGACCGCACCGCCCATACCTTGCCCTAACATTCCCACCCCTCTCACCGGACAACCGTCGCCGGGAACATCTCCGTTTCACCGCCCCCGCGCCCCTCTTTCTTCTCTCTGGTAATTTCCCTTTCCACCTTAGTTTTCCTCCTCTGCAGGTCCGGCTACTGCCTTGTTTCGAAGCTAGATTTCCGGAAACCCTAGCTATCTTATTTGCTATTTCTGCAAGTGTACGATGAGCTTCGGAGATATATTTGGGAGTCCTCCAGCTCATTGGCTTAGATAAGCATATATCTTCGTTCGGTGATTAGGTGGCTGTTTTCGTGGTTGTTATTTGTTTCGAGGTTTTTTTTTTTTCGATATGAAGAGGCTGAGGTCCAGCGACGATCTCCATTCTTACGGAGACAAAAATGTCTGCAAGGATTCGAATCTGAATCGGTCGTCGTCTTCTTCACACCGAAGCTTTTACTACAAAGCCGATAATGTACGGAAGGGATTGCTTTCTTCATCGTCTTCGTCGTCTCGGTATGACAGGGATCGATCGTTGGATGAGGATCGGGAGGTTTCGAGGTTGGTTCGGAAGCGATCAGACCATGACTTTGAGAGTTTTGATCGGAGAAAGGGGTTTGATCGTTATAGGGACATTGGGGATAGTAGAGGTTATGGGGCTGGAGGAGATAGGAGTTTGATTCAGAGGTCGGAGAGTTTTTGTGGGTCTAGGAGGGATTTTCCCAAGGGCTTTCGATCTGAGAGAGACCGGTCACGGCGGGAGGGCAGTGTGTCTTCGTGGCGGAGGTTTGGTGGCGGCATAAAGGATTTTGATGACAATGGTAGAGGAAGTAGGGTTGGACTGGAAGATAGAGGAGTGCGGTCGCCCAAGGGTTTGAAGGATGTAAAATCCCCGACGTGGTCAAGAGATTCTGAGAGTGAGCAGTCTAAGATGAGGTCTCCTCCAGGAGGGCTAAGAGATACGAAGTCAAAGTCGAAGTCACCAACTTGGTCCAAGGATTCAGAAAGTGAGCAGTCTAAGAGTGAGCAGTCCAAGAGTGTCGAGGTGAAGAAAACTGAGGAGTTGCAGGTTGAGAGTCGGAGTAGTAGTGAAATGGAAGAAGGAGAGCTAGAACCTGAACCTATACCTGAAACTGAACCGGAAACGGCTCCTAAAGTTCCACCTGAAAATGAAGACCAGGCCTCTATCCCAAGGGACGCAGATGACAAGGAAGTACAGATTGAATACCAGCTCAATGATGCGGATACAGCTATGCATGAAAAAGCAGAAGAACCAAATAAAGAAGAGATAAAACCAATTGAGGACATCAATTCTGGGGAAAATGACGTGGAAAAAGAAGCTGATAGGCTGTCAGATGTTCAGAATGGTCCAGCTGAGAAAATGCATGATACTGAAAATGAAATTGAAACTGTGGTTCATGATGATAACAAGGAAGAAGAGAGTTTGAAAGTCGATACTGAATGTAAGGATGAAACGAAGGAAGGTGCAGATCTGGAGAAGCCATTGTTTTGTGAAGAGGAGCATAAGTCAGACAAGGGTGTAGATCTTGAAACCAGGGTAGACTCTGACAAACCAGAGTTAAACGAGATAGTTTCAACAGAAAATGAAGTGAACAAAATAGATAGAGAAATGATGGTGGAGACAGTGACCAGCAATGCGAAGGATAAAGGCAAAAGCGTCTCTGTTACACCTTCTGATGTTGTTCATTCCTCAGAAGATGGTTTGTGGATTGATAGAGGATTGAGAGATCTCGCAACATGCTCTGATGATGCTATGGAAGGCCCAAGTACAAGGGGCTTTGAGTTGTTTTCCAGATCTCCTGTTAGGAAAGTGGAGAAAACTGACCAATCAAGTCTTAACAAGCAGAAGGATGGAAATCTTTCAATGGAGGAGCTTGATCTCTCTCTTAGCTTGCCAAATGTTTTGTTACCTATTGGTGCTCATGAGACGCTTTCAGTCCCTAGATCCCCCAGTCAAGCAAAGAGTATGCAATCTTTAAGTAATACATTTCGTACCAACTCAGAGGGGTTTACTGCATCAATGTCTTTTTCAGGTTCCCAATCATTTTATCACAATCCAAGCTGTTCTCTGACACAAAATTCATTGGACTATGAGCAATCTGTTGGCAGTCGCCCATTGTTTCAGGGAATAGATCAAGTTTCTCAAGGAGGTTGGCAAGGCCAGTCTCAGAATGATCTCAAGCAGAAAGAGATTCCTCTTTGTCAGGGAACTTTGATGAATGGAAATGGCCATTTTTGTCAGACTCAAGCATCATGGGGCATTTTGGAAGGCCAAGCTGTGAAAGGTCAACATTCTAGGGTTCTAGAAGGGAGCTCAAAAATGGCCAGTGGACTTGAGAAACAATTAAGTTTTCATAAGCAGTTGTCAGGGCAGTCAAGGCGCCATGATGATGTGAGGTCTCCTTCACAGAGTGTTGGGTCTCATGACATTGGATCAAGTTATAGTTTTGACAAGAAGAGGGAAGTGAGAGACAGGAGTACTGGTAATTTATATCGAACTACAAGCCAGAAAGAACAAGAACAATTTCAGATGGGTGGAATTGAGTTTGTTGAGACAATCATTGCAAGAATAGTTTCTGAACCAGTGCATGTAATGGCTAAAAAGTTTCATGAAATGACAGGACTATCCGCAGCATGTTTGAAGGAGAGCATACGCGAGATTATGCTTAATTCAGATAAGCGAGGGCAAATACTTGCTTTTCAGAAAATTCTGCAGAACAGGTCTGATATAACCTTGGAGGTCTTACAAATGTTCCACCGTGTTCATTTGGAAATATTGGTGGCATTGAAAACTGGTTTAACCAATTTTCTTCAGATAGACAACAACATTTCATCTTCTGATTTAGCTGAGATTTTTTTGAACTTAAGATGTAGGAATCTTCCATGTCGAAGTCAGTTGCCTGTGGATGAATGTGATTGCAAGGTTTGTGTGCAGAAAAATGGTTTTTGCAGGGAATGTATGTGTCTTGTGTGTTCTAAGTTTGACAATGCATCAAATACATGTAGTTGGGTTGGGTGCGATGTTTGTCTTCATTGGTGCCATACGGATTGTGGATTACAAGAATCTTATATTAGAAATGGGCATAGTGCATCTGGTGCACAAGGGGTGACTGAGATGCAGTTTCACTGTATTGCCTGTGGTCACCCTTCCGAGATGTTTGGCTTTGTCAAGGAGGTATTTCTGAATTTTGCACAAGGCTGGTCAGTTGAAGATCTTTGCAAGGAGCTTGAATATGTGAAGAGAATTTTTTCTGCCAGCAAGGACATGAGAGGGAGACAGTTGCATGAGATTGCTGATCAAATGCTGCTAAGGTTGGCAAATAAGTCTAAACTTAAAGAGGTTTACAGCCACATCATGTCTTTCCTTTCTGGTATGTATCAAATTTCTTTGATGATTACATACTTTTACTGTTTTTGATAATTAAATGTTTATGGTCTAATGCGTGGCAAATAAAATGCAAGTCATGCTCTTGTCCGCAGAAAATTTAGTGGGATTTATTGAGTAAATGGCTTTTTGCTATGTTGCAGTGAGAAGTTTATATTAGCTTTATATATAACTGAATTGAATATAGTGGTTCATCTAAGCTTTGGGGAATTGCATTTGAAGATGCCTTTGGTTCTTTTGGGAAATTTTAAATGTTTACTTAGTTATAAATACCTGTAGTCTCCTGTACAGTATTTTTCACGTATTTAGTAAATATATAGAAAGAATATTTTTTTTTTTTACTGTCTGCACGAGACAACATGATTTTTACTGAGAGTTATTATTGCTGTCCCTGTCTGTGACATCCACAATTATATAATGTTGGTTAAATTCTCAATTGAGTAACTTCTGAATGAAGTGAATTAAACAACTTAAATTTACTTTTTCTTAAAGCTAAAATTCTGAATGAGTCATGATTCCTATCCAATTTTGCTGCAATAAGTCATTCTATTAGACTGGAGATTTTTTGGATTATATGGAATCCCTCTACTTATGTTATTTTCAAAGTCAGTCACTACTGTACATGAAATCATACTTTGATGCATACATGTTGAATATAAAAAGTTAGGATTTTACCAAGAAAAAAAAAGGTAGGCAAAATATTGCATTCTTCCCTCATTTCTGCTAATCCCCGAATGGCTTATTTTCTTTTCTTTCTTTTAGTGCAAGCCATTAATAAGTTGAAAGAAGGGAAGGTAGTCATCTTGTTTCCTGGATATGTTTAATCTATGAGAAACTAAGAAAATACAGATCTGTAACACATGTTTCTTACATATTGTGTGATTCTTGATTAGCATGCCCTTTCATCTTTCAATTTTTAATGCACTAGAATTTGGCAAAGCAAAAATGCATGGCTGCTTATTTATGTTTATTATGGTTATTGCAGATGGTGATTCTTCTAAATTAGCCATGACGCAGAATTTTTCTGGGAGGGAACAAATTAAAGAAAACAATGGTGTAGCTGGGCCCAGCCAGGAAACTGCTTGGATGAAATCTGTTTATTCAGATAAGCCAACTCTGTTAGAAAGGCCAGCAAACATCCTTCCTAGCTATGACCGGAATGATAAACGGACTCCAGCTCAAGAGTTACAGATGACTGTCCAAAAGGACTATTGTTTTGATGAATTGGAGAGTATAGTAAAAATCAAACAGGCAGAGGCTAAAATGTTTCAATCACGTTCTGATGATGCCAGAAGAGAAGCTGAAGGGCTGAAGCGCATTGCCCTTGCAAAGAATGAGAAAATTGAAGAAGAGTATGCCAGTCGAATTTCAAAGTTGCAATTGACAGAGGCTGAGGAGCTGCGTAAACAAAAATTTGAAGAACTCCAGGCATTAGAAAGAGCACATCTGGAGTACTTCAATATGAAAATGAGAATGGAAGCAGACATTAAAGATCTGTTATTGAAAATGGAAGCTACAAAAAGGAGCCTGGCCATGTGATAAACTGTTCAAGAAGATTTGCTAGTATAGTTCAGTTAATTGTAATGTTTGATTCTGAAATTTGTAGGTTATAGTGTCACCTTATTGTTGTGAGCTTCTGTAGTTCTTGATCTCTAGGTGTATCTATTTGTTGTAGTAGTTCATTTTTATTTTGATGTTGCTAACCAGAATCTGCACAGAGATCACAGCAGTTATTAGTCTTCTTATAAAACAGTTCAATTTATGAAAGCAATTTAAAAGACATGATTATGAATATATACTTTAAAAGCCACCCAGCATATGGCTGGACTTGCCGTACGGGCTGTCATTCTGACTGTCAGTAGAGGAACATTGTGGATAACTGGATATTGATTTCAAAGTTTCCTTAATGACTTCATTTTGCTCTTATACTTAAAGATGACTGCATGGATTTCACTCTACAAGTCCGAACGGGATGTCCTTTTTCATCCTTTGCTATTGGAATACATGAACCTAGGATCTGGTTTGATCCCTACTACTATTAACGGTAAATGAGTTGCTTGTTTAGCCAGTTCAAGAGCAACTTTCGAAAGACTAGCATGCTATTTATTGCAGCATGGGGTGTCTGTAAAGGTTGTTATGAAAATGAAAGAAAAAAGACGACTATAATGAAGCACTTCTGTCCAACTACACCTGCGAGCATGTCAGAAAGTAACCGGTCAATGAAGTACTTCGTTTGGTTTCGGAGCTGGATAAATTTTTACACACTATTTTGCAGTCAGCTTGTGCCAGTCAGTGGAAGCACACCGAAATGGGTATTTCAGTGGATTCTATCACTTGAAATATTTATTTTGGCAAGTTTTCATTGCTTTGATGTACAGGTAGCTGATACATCGTATGTATATAAGGATTTGGAATATGCTTGGCTGCTTTAGAGAGAACACCTCAGGCTGTATTTATGTCTATGGGTTTATCTCAGAACATTGGTATCTCTTTTTCCCTTTGGATTCTAACGTAAACCAGCAACATAATATCAACTGACATTTACCAGATTATTGCTAACTTAATTTATGGAAATCAGAAGGAATCCAAAATGGAAAAAGCTACCCTTTTTCTTAGTTTCAAACAGATGAGACAAGGTCCTCTCTTACGACGCGGGTCGTGTATAAGAGATCTGGGAAGCATATTGGATTTGCTGCTTGTTACATTCGTTATTCAAGTCCTAACATCCTTATAGGTCTAAACCTTCAGTGAACAGTGATTGACACGAAGGTTAGAGATTTCTGCGTTTCACAGTCACAGTGAACTGCTGTGGAAGAGCCAAACTCAGGAAGGGGACAAAACAATTCTTCTGAAAGCGAGCTTAGCTTGAATCCATGTGGATCTTTTCTTACTAACGGGTTTTCTTAAAACTAAGTTTTCTTCCTAGATATATACTGAAAGAAACGAGTCTTAACTTGGCTCATCTGTAACATATTCAATTCAATGTTGTTGCAAATGGAACACTCAATTAAGTACAAGTGATGATGGCATTTAAAAGTTAAAATCCGTGAGATACAGATCAAGTTATCAACAAATTTATTTGATAAAGATCGAGATTTTAGCTTAGGGACTAGCCTAATCTTCTTCCTCATCAAAGTCGGAATCTTCAGTAGGGTCGTCCTCAGGTTCATTGTCGCTCTCAGTTTCACTCAGCACATATCTTGTCTGCCTACGATTAGCTGCTCGCTGAGGTCTAGCTCTTGTTGCTGCTGGTGCAATTTCAACCACTTCATTCACACTAGACGAGGTAGAACCAGAACCTGACAGTTCTTCACTTTCAGTTTCATCTTTGTTAGCACCCCTGGCCAGCAAAGAACCACTTTTCTTGTTAAAAGGGGATTCTCTCATCTTCCTCACTTTCTTCTCTGGTGAAGTCCCCAAATTTTCCGCTGGCTTCAACATCTCAGTTATAAATTTCTGACCCAATATCTGAGATTGCTTGTTGGCTGCAACACCTCTCTTCCTGGCGGCTGCAGGCTGCTTCTTGGCATTCTGAGCTGCAGGTTTCCTCCCTCCCTTCTTTTTCCCTGTTTCTGGGGCAGGATTCTGCAGTACGCCAAAGTCTTCATCATCATCATCATCATCAGCACCAACGTCATTTTCATTATCACTGTCAGAATCCAAAACCGTGACAGATGAGGACTTCTTTTGTGCACCCGCCCTTTTGCCATGTTCCTTCTTCCCGGCAGGCACATGGGGTTCTTCAGTTTCCATGACTGAGGAAGCAAATAGTTAGTATGCTAGGATGAGCAATGTGTGGACTTTCCTGAGAATAGGGAGTCAGGAAAGGCTATAATTTACCTGCTGATCTATCACTAGATGATCCAAGGTTATATGCAGCAAGGCGTTCTTGAAGGGATAGCATTTCACCATCTTCATCGTCGTCCTAATAACAGATATCTTGACAATGTAAGTGCACAGGACCATATAACTGGGGTAGCAAAATACAGAAACTCCACATACCTTTTTAGTCTTAGTAGCTCCTTTCTTGGAACCTCCTCTGCCTCTTGGTTTAGGGATGTCAGCAGGTTTCTCTGATGAAAAGCGGAGACAACTCATAAATGACTTTCAAAATTCTCAAGTTTTCCCATGACATTTATGAATTGTATCAAAATAATACTAACAATCCAGACTTACCAATTTCCATTGAAGAATTAGTTATGGTTTCAGTTTCTGGCTCAACATTGTTAATCTTATTATTCTTTCGCGGTTGTGGTGGCTTCTTATGTGCTTTTGTAGGAATAACCCGACCAGTTTTTTTATTTCCTTGACATCTCTTTTGGAACTCCTCTGCCTCTTTGCTATCCAGTTCCTGAAATGAGGCAACATTATCAAATGAACACACAACAGATTGAAATATAACAAAACAAAAGGAGTTCAGTTACTATCTCCTACATCAAGCTTCTTCTCAAGCTCATCGAGATCTGTCATCCACATAGACTTCGGTGGTGTTGCTTTCAAAATCTCATACTCCTTGGTCTTTTCATCCTTTTCATCTAGCAGTTTCTGAACACTTTCGATGGTCAAAGTTCCAATTGACATTGACAACAGATATTCGTAGTCGCCCACTTTTGCTCCTTCAACACTGACAGACCCTGAAGCAGTTTCCTGCTCTTCTGAATTGTCATCGTCTGCTCCTGCAACTTCTGGTTCTGCCGATTTGGCTTTCCTTGGCATGGGAGTGAAACCTTTCTGCTTCAGCTCCATCAACAAATCAGCTTTCTTCCTGTTGCTCACAACAATCTCTCCACTCACAACCCCTAATATAAACCTGACTTTATTGTCCAATACAAGCAAAAGTCGTTCAAGATTGCCCAATTTATGTATCTGCATTCACAACCAAATTTGCTTACAAATTCTTTCTCAATAAATACCTGAATATAAAATAGACCAATTTCCATTACTACTATGATAACTCACCTTTCTCCTCTCATAATACTCCAGCCTAAGTGGAAAGAATTCCTCAAGAACTGCAAAAATAAAGACACACAATTAAGTACGAAAGCACCAAAAATATAGAACTATACCAAATAACCCCACTTTCTCAAGGTCTAGTCATACTTTGTTCTGGGTTGTCATATTTCTTAATCTTCCCTTCTGCATCAAAAAGGTGCATGTTACTTGTGCTAATAGTACTAGTCAACTTAAACTTCTTTAGCAGGCCCTCTTGCATGATCGCCATTATCTTGTCCTGCTTCAACCTGACTTCCATGTCTACAATTGCGTCATCACCGTTTTGCCTGAAATCCTGCATACAGAAATATTTCCATATGTAAAAAAATGAAACAAGTAAAATTATAGCGTATATGTAATGTAACATTATATCTAGGTCAGTTTACCTCAATGAGAGTATCCTTGGCATTAGGTGTCCCTTCAGTGACAGATTCAAGGAACTGCTTATAATCTTGGGTCCATCGACGGATAGGCAGCTCTGTAATCCTGAAAGTTTGCTCATCTACTTCCTCTAACATACCATTGACGTTATATCCACTTTCCTTGGCGTTTTTCTCAATGACTCCTTTAAATCCTTTGTACCATGGATCCATCGGCACTAATGTCTCATCATTCAACAAGCGCCTAACGTTGGCAATAATATCTCTTGGATTATAATTAGGAATGAAAGAACTCCAGCCAGTGCCAATTCCTTCACTACCATTGACAAGAACCATAGGTATAATTGGCATGTACCTGTATGACCAAAGGGAGAATGATTACGTCATACGCATATGGAGTTCCCAAGTTACTTGCCAAAATTAAAATAATAAATCATTACGAAAATGAGGAGAAAACATAATACCAAGTGGGTTCGATTGATTTCCCATCCTCATTCAAATAATCGAGAAGCTTATCATCATCCTCAGAGAAGAGACACCTAGTAACAGGACTTAGTTCAGTATAGATGTATCTAGCACTTGCATGATCTTTGCCACCCTGTAAGAAGAAATATTATATCAAAATACAGAATATGAAGCTAAAACAAGCCTAAAGAATACTGGAACAAGAGTTTAGATCTTGGATTTGAAAAGCAGGTTCGTCTCACCATGTTTCGAGTACCAAATTGACCGTTTGGTTTAAGAAGGTTGATGTTGTTACTGCCCACAAAATCCTGTGCCATTCCAATAATAGTGCTAGAAAGACTCTGCTCACCATGGTGGTATGCTGAGTGCTCAGACACATAACCAATAAACTGGCCAACTTTTATTTCTTTGAACAACTTTTTCTTAAAAGAGCAGAAAAGAATCTTCCTCTGACCAGGCTTGAGGCCATCAACCATTGAGGGAATGGACCTCTGAAGATCTGCCCTAGAGAACAATATAAGCTCTTTGTTGACAAAGTCTCTGTAGTTTATATATTTTTCCATATGATCACGGCAAGTGCCAGGCTGCAAAAACAATGGTAGAAATCATTAGAGGACACTCCCTGGAACTGATGTCTATCATAAAATGCACAGAATTTTTTTTTTTAATTAGTATCAATTCAAACCTCAAAGTTACGTATCCAGGTCTTCCTATCTTCAGCTTTCTTCTTACTAAATGCCAACTCAATTGCATTCCCATCGTTGTCATCTTCCCAGACAAAGTCTTTCCTGTGCTTATCAAGATCTCTGAAGTACTCTCTTCCTTCTTGGGGAGAACTTGTTCCCAAACCCTAGAAGGTCCAGGAAGCAGATCAGCGCACACCACAACAAAAAATGAGACCAGAAGCAGGAATTCTAGACTCTTTAAGAGAGTTTCATGCTTATAAATCAGATCGGACATCAAACCTTATAGTACTTTAACTTCCATCCATTGGCATTATTCCCCAAGCTTTCTTTCCATGATTCAAAATCTGGCATGGAATAAAATGATAATTTTGTCCCATTAGAGTGAGAAGCCTGTGGAGATTTGACAACCAAAAAAAAAATTAATAACCAACCCAACAGAAAACTTAATGTTCGCATGAATAATATACTGCTGATTTATCTCAAGTACTAACCTTTATAATTGGAGTAGTAAATTCAACCAGGAAAGATGGAACTTTTAGCAATGATGGCCAGAACGAATGAATGAAGTTTATCAGAAGCCCTTTGATGTGGGAACCATCATAATCCTGGACCCATAAAGTTAACCACTCATAATCTTAATAATTAGCAATACCATATTACATGCTTCTGCCTGATGAACTCTCTAGGTTTTGTAGAAAGAAAACAAGAGACAAAACGATAATCCAAAGCAGCTGACCTGATCCGTCATAATCATCAAATGACCATATCTCAGAGACTTGACGCTGGTATACTCTTTGTTCTGCTGCAGACCAAGAATCTTCTTGATATTTTGAATTTCTTCATTCTCAAGTATCTGTTTACTGCTGGCTTCCCGTACATTGAGCAATTTTCCCCTCAATGGAAATACACCATAATGATCACGACCCACAACAGAGAGCCCAGCCATCTTCATATAAGCTAAATTATGTCACAATTCTTGAACAGAACAACTTACTTTGAGAGAAAAATGACCGGTATTATGAACAATAACAACTTACAGCAAGAGCTTTAGCAGAATCCCCCTCTGTCAATATCAACGTACATTTATCGGAATACCTTCCTCCTGCATCATTGGCATCTTCTAGCTTTACAATCCCACGAAGCCTCTGAGTCTTAGTTCCGTCTGATTTCTTCAGATCTTTGCTTTGCTTAAAGTCTGCCCAAGATAGAAGAGTGTCCACTATTCCAGAATTTGCAACTGCAAAGGTTTATGAAATATAAGAGTTAGACACCGATTCTTGTTAGTGGAATATACTAAAAATAACAATATAGCATAACGAACCTTCCTTCAGCATTGATTCTGGAACATCACATTTCGAACCAAAACTAGCTTGGCGAGTGGTAAGAGTTTCTTTAGTTTGAGAATCAAAAGCTGGGTTGTCAATCAGAGAATTGACAAAAACCCATAAATGATTCTTCACATTGTGCGCTTTAACGTTGGCATCCTTCTTCTTCTTGTTTACTTTATTCATCACATAAGCTGTGATCTGATTGGTAACGTAATCAACATGAGTTCCACCCTTGATTGTAGCAATCGAGTTCACGAAGCTGACCTGATAAAAACCAATTTAGAGTATAAGAAAAACAGTATTAACAATGAATTAACTAGTAACTTTCCTTCATAAGTTCTTCAATTACCTGTTGAAACTGTCCATCACTTAGACTCACACAAATCTCCCACCTGTCACCTACTTTTGCATGAATCCTAATAACATAGCGAAGACAAGTGAGCATGGTAGAGGAGTAAAAAAAAAGTCATTGTAATTTTCAAACCAAACTTGACTAGGAGAACCTTGGAAGGGGTACTGGTCTGGATTTCTCAGCAGATTTCAGATAAAGGTCAGCATAGTCACGAAACGACTTTAATCGAATCAAGTGCCCATTTAGTTCAACCTTCACGGCCTTTCCAAGACATCCGGCTAAGTCCACAACCCGCTTTTTCATTAGAGCAACAACATCTTCTTCCAGATAGCTCATTTTAAACTTTTCTAAGTCAGGCTTAAAGGAAACCTTGGTCCAGTTCTCACTCCCTTTGCATTTTGTTATGGCAGGCTCGGATTTCTTCCCCATATTGTTGGAAAATAGCTTTCACCAGAAAAGAAATATTGAATTCAATAAGAAGGATACATACTAATGGTCGTAATATGCTTCAATAAGGACTTAAAAACATCTATACAGAACGTGAAATGTTTAATCACTGTAAATTTGCAAAGAACAAGAATGCAAAGAAACAAGAAATCATAGGAGCCAAGATATAAATTTAAGAACAAGAAACAATTTCAATGCAAAGAACCACCGATAGATTTAAATTTCACATATTTCCACCAACGAAAGCACCCATGCTGTTCTACCAATGTCAACCAAGTTCACTGTAGAAGATGTTAATTTGAACACACATATAGAGCATTCCAACCACAACAATAATAAATTCTTTAGCCTTGAGCAAAATGGAGAACCAAAATCAGTAAAATGTTATAGATTCTGAGAATTGATTAGAATCCATAGTACCTGTTTATACTTCCTCTGGCGTCTACCGTCAGCTGTCTCGATCACGAACTCCGTCGAGAATATATTGGTAAGCTTCGCACCATACCCATTGCGTCCACCGGTCGTCTTCTTTTCGTTATCATTATAGTTACTGCTGGTTAGCAAATGCCCAAATATCAATTCGGGCACATACACCTTCTCCTCTTGATGGATCTCCACAGGAACACCATCCCCATTGTTGTACACGCTGATAAAGTTCTCCTCGGCATCGATCACAACTTTCAAGGAATCCATGGACGGATCACGCTGCTTGTTGTCGGCTGCATTGACCAAGATCTCGTCAAAGATCTTGTACAGACCCGGGACGTAGGTAACAGGGCGATGGACCATCTCGTTGTTCTCGTAGACCCAGAGGGTCTGTGTGTGCTTCTCTACGGAACCCACGTAGGTATCGGGTCGGAGAAGAATGTGTTCGAGCTGGGTCTTCTTCTGGTACATCTCCTCGATTGTTTTCCCAGCGGCCGCAGTAGCAGTGGGCTCGATGTTAACATTGTTACTGGTCTGCAAGGGGCGCTTCTTTTGCACTTCCATGGCGATCGCTACAGGGGCAACAGACACAGAGGAGGTGTCTGGTAGATTTGAAAAGAGAGAGAGTGAAGGAGTGATTCGAAACGCCGAGAAGGAGAAGAGGGCGTAATATATATCAGGGTTTAAAGGGACTAACGGTCAAGTGCCCAGGCGACTTTGAATTTGAATTTGCCTTTGAGCGGGATTTTGAAATTTGAATGATAGGATCTTACAGGTTGAAGGCATCGAACGGCTGTGATTAGTTTTAGGTTTTGAGTCTTACACGGACATGGTTATGGGTAATTCCTAAATAGAAAATATTTAAGAGAATTATTTGTAAAAGCCAATAAACCTATAAAATTCTCAAATTTATTACACATTAATTCTTTTATCAAATAAAAAAAAAGTACAAGAATTAATTTTTGTCTTTATTTAAAAAAAAGTAAAATAAACAAAAATAATAATTTTTGGCCAATTTATAGCTCTCCCATAAATAATATTTTATTATACAAATGGATTTGAATTGAACCATATATATAGAAAAGACTTTATTGGTAGAAGAAAATTTTATTTTTGATGATTTTTACATTTTGAAGAGAATTAATTTTTGACCGTCAAAGAACACTTATTTAGTGTTTATATTTTAAAAATATATAAAATTTCAAAAAATACAATCAATTATGAAAATAAAACAACAAATTCTTTAAAAAATTTATCCGCCAAAACACAAATGATTTGATCATCATACAAAAAGAAAGTGATGTGGAATTCATTTTATGCCTCAACTGCTTTCTAGAAAATGATGAATGGAGATTGTCTCTGCTAGTAGAAGACTAACTCTTTACAGCTCTCCCACAGATGCCATAAAATGAAACATGAGAGTTCTAAAGAACCCTCTTCAACTAGTGAAGATTGTAAGAGAAAGAGAATACAATCACTCCTTGAAGTTAGAAATAGGAAGATTACTTGAGCACAAATTCTAAGGGGAAGTAAACCTTGTTCACTAAAGTGTCATAATAGATTCCCCTTCCTGAAAACATGATGGGCATTTGGGGTTCTTAATGGAATGGCTCTTCCAAGCAAATTAGATTTTAGTGTCAAAGCATTATGCATAGCTTTCTACAGGAAAAGTTTATTTTTCTAGGATTTGTAAATGCCAACACTAAAAAATCATAGTTACAATGGTGAATTTTCAATAACCACTTTAAAGACCGTCAATGAAATTATAAATTTATTTATAATTTTTAAAATTGTCACTAAAAATGTATGGTACTGTATTTTTAGTATTAATATTTTAAAGTCATAATTAAAAATAAAATTTTTAATGACAATGTTAAAAAATCTTTATTGAAAATTAAACTTTTAATGATAATTTTAATAAATTATTGATAAAAATATTAAGTGACGACATAAATATTTCTATTCAACATAAATGTCTCCATCTAAAAGAATGGATGGTGAATGTCGTCACCTAGACCTATTTTTATTTTATTTTAAACCAAATTATTTTATTAAATTTTTTAACTGTTAAGAAGATTGGTGACAATTTTTTTAAATTTTTTTTATTCTCGTCATTTAGACTTTCTTTTTGCATTTATTCAAAAGTAAACTTGTTTATTTGCACCTATTCTGCCATTATTAGATGCTTCTCTATACTGATGGATTCGTATGACTTTTAAATGTTGAAAATTACTTTTAGGTTCTGTTTGGTTAGTAATAAAAAAAAAATAGAAAAAAAAAATTAAAAATGGAATAGAATGAAATGGAATAATATAAAAAAAAATTATGTTTGGTACACTATGGAAATAAATAAAATTTGTATTACTTTCCTACGTTTGGTATATTTTAAATAATATAAAAATAGAATAAAAAGCTGATAAAAAGATAAAAATATTCTTGAAACATAAAAAATAATAAAATAATATTATTTAACTTTAAAAAATTATTTAAAAATGATATAAATACAAAAATAATTAATAATATTTTATTTTTATTAAAAATATTAATAAAATTGAAAAATAATTTAAATATTATTTTTTAATTTATTTATCAATAATAAGCAACTTATAATTTGCAAAGAAAATAATATGAAACTGTGTTTTTTTATTCTTCCTCTTAATTTTTAAATCTTTGAGAATTGTATTCTTTACAGAAAACACTTCAAAGAATCACAAAAAATTCTGTACAAATTTTTTATGATTTATTTATTACTTTTTTAAAAAAAATACTTATGTTACCTAATTAATGAAAAATATTTTGATTTTTTAAAAATAAATAAATTTTGATTATACATGATAACACAAAAAAATTATTATAATTTTTAAATCCTTTTGTATGAATTGTAAATAAATATTATTCATATAAAAAAAATAGATATGGTAGACAATTTGCTGATTTAATATAATATAACTTACCACGTCTATTTTAGCATGAGAAAATAACATAATTTACAAACAATTTATCCCTTCATCCATAAACAACACAAAAATAGCCAAACACAAAAGTTAAACAACTAGTAAACAACAGAAATAATTAAGTATAAAAATAACATAATTAACAATTACATATAACAAATATCATCAACAGATTATGTCGCGGATCCACTCTGCTTTCTCTTCGTCTAGTATGGATGGAAATCCAATCAGTAAGCGATCATTTTGTGATATAGTAATATGAGCCATACGACGCTCTTGTCTCATCAAGTCCCCGACTTTTTCCAACTCCGAATAGAGACGCTCTCTTCTTGCATTCAGCTCAGCATCAACAGACACCTTCTCCACACTTCTAACAAATTTGTCTGTTGCTAATTGAAATGCTTGAATAAAAGGGTCCAAGTCCTCATGTCGTTTGTGCCTTTTCTTTGAGCTTGAACTTGCCTCATTTGCAGGGTTGCTAGGAGCTTCAGAACATGCCATCTCTGCTAAAGGATCTTGGAACATATTCATGTCCTCTAAGTCTTCAAGTTCGGCACCCTCATTTTCAACAGCCATCTCCTCAATGACGTCACATGCAGATTGGGCATCTTTATTAGTTGCACGATCCTTTCCCCAAACGATGCATAGATCCTCAAAGTGATGGAAATTCTTGTTTCTAAAAGGTGCAGCCTTCTTGTGTGTCTGAAGAAAACAAAAAAACATAAACTGAAACAATCAACAGTCTTTAAATATTAAAATATAAACATATCAGAATAAAATATAAATATGTAAAATATGATATAGCATAACTTTAATAACATCATTTACCTAGATATATGTATCCCAATACTGTTTTATCTGCTGTGACACAATGAGTATCGTTATCATATCCAAATCCATTGGTACTTGTGCCATATACCATATCAAATACGATACTCCAGCTGGTTTTCAGTATTTTTAACCTTGATTGTATATGAGGTATCCTTTTAAGACTCCAGCCAGGACACATCTCCTGTAACACTTTCCAAGGCTTGTAAATACCTAGGTTTAAACCCATTATTATCCATATACTTCTGCTCAACCTTCAACTGAACAAGACATTGGACGAGTAACTTATCCTCATCCACTGTCCATACATGTTTTGCACTTTGAGAACTACCGTCTGAATATTGTGACATTGTACAAGGCTATTGCTAAAACAAAAGTTTAACCAGTGTCACAAATATGCTTGCAAAACATCCATCATTTATAAAAGTGTAAATATTAAAACAAATGTCATCCATAGTTATACTTCAATGTTAAAGAAAAACAAACCATAGAATCAATATTAAATTCAATATTAAAATACAATCACATTGCAGTAATGTAAAAATTAATAAAAATGTAGCACATAAATTTCCATTCAAATGTCAGAATACACATAACAATGTCAGAATACACATAAAAATATACAACATCATTCATCTATTCTCCCTAAACTTATTAAACATTTGATTAGCCAAATTATCTCGCCAATTGCTCCAAGCATCTGTTGTCTCCATTGTTAATATTGGAATGTTCTCTAAATTTTGTGTGCCAGGTTGAGTGTCATCCAATTGATCTTCTAATGGGTCCAGTGTATTCTCCTGCCTAATAAGATTATGAAGTAGGCAACAAGCAATGATGACACGATTATGTGTTCTAACAGGATACCAGGAAGGACTTCTAAGAATTGTCCACCTTAACTTTAACAGTCCAAAACACCTCTCAATTACATTACGTGCAGATAAATGTCTCATATTGAAGCACTCACTTGAGGTTGTAGGTTGGTGACCATCTCTCCACTCGTTCAAGTGGTATCTTTGTCTTCTATAGGGTGCTAAAAAATCCTCACAATTGGTATACCCAACATCAACCAATAGTAACAACCTATAATATACATAATTGATATTAGTAAGCCAAATGTTTGTACAAAAAGTGTTATATAAATATATATTTACATGAACATATGATCGAATTAAAAGCAGAACATATTCTCTCACCTTGTGGTATTTTCAGCCTATTTCTTCTACTAATTGCATCACGTAATACCCAGCCATCAGCTGACGACTCTTCCCATCCTGGCAATACATATATAAATTGTCCTTCTCGAGAGCACACTCTTAATACATTAGTTGTGATATCCCATTTTCTATTACGATATCTAGTTTGATCTTTTAGTGGCACTCTTATTCTTATGTGTGTTCCATCTAGAGCACCGAGACAATTCTAGACAAAAAAAAAAGTAGAGTTAATATTATTTAATAATATGTAGGTTATGGTCCAATAAATTAGTCAATATAATTATTTACCTTGAACCATTTCCATTTATCATCCATTGAATCATCAGGAATCGGTTCAGGTGTTTTGAATAACTCCCATTGCACACGTATCATAGCGTTCAATACTAATTTAAAATATCTACTAATCGTTTCTCCCGATCGACCAAATTGAAATTAGATTACCCTATTCTTGACGTGATGAGCAAGAATGTGTAGAAACATTGCTACTTGCTCATCGACTAACATATGTTTAGTAGGTTTTAAACCCCCTATAGAATCCAACATAGAACATAGCCGATCAAATGTTACTCTGTACATCCTAAGTTGGTTAAAACAATTACTATCACTACTATATACCAAATACCTAAGATGTGCTCTCTTGGCATGGAAGTTTAAAGTGAATGACTTATTACTAGTTATCCGCCCCCTACGAGACATTGTAAAATAATATTTCCAACAGAAATTCACGACATTCAACCAAAACATGAATACAAGAAGCAGAATCTGTCTTCTTACAGGGTCCATATATGTACCAAAATTAATTAATAAAAATTTTACATATCAGATAATATATAAACATTAGTTGTTTATCAACTGTAATGTTAGAACAAATGTAATAGCTAAATTAGTTAATAATTGCAAAATGTGTCAATTTACATTAAAACAGAAGTTTCAATGAAAAATAATAACAAAGCATGCATGATATATAGATGCTCAATCAACCTAATAAAAAAAGTGCCACAAGATTGAAAACTCCACCATCAATTCAAGTAAATCAATGATCTCCCCAAGAACCCCTATTCAAACCACCATTTTCATTTTCATATGCACCTTAATTCAATAAACATTTCACTCTCATCACATGTTAGCATGTATTAATGGATACTTATAAATAAGAAATTATTAATAAAAATAAATAAATAAACTTTTTACTTCAACATAATTCAATTTTATTAATTGAGACAAACTTTATTAAATAAAAGCTCACAAGTTGAAATCAACACAAAATAGAAACTTGAAAGTATCAATAAAGCAAAAGAGAATAACTGTTTAGAGGTATAAGTTTATTCATTCTTTGACAGGCAATGAGGTAGATAAGAGGATATGAAAATGTAGAAGCTGCAGAGAACCAGGCCAACAATCATTGATGCTGAGAGCATTTTCATATGCTAATTTTCAATTATGCTTTATGCAGAACATAATGCAAAGATCAGACTCAATCAAACCAGGAAATGCAAAATGCAGAACATAATGCACAGATCAGACCCAATCAAACAAATCAGAAAATCTAGCACAAATAGGTGAATATATAATCAACAAACAATTATTAAAATACTTAATCATATCTCAGTTGTATAATCTAGTATTGGAAACATGGTTTGACGTGTTAATAAGCAACACAAACCACTATGAATACAACAAATGATGACATCATCCTAAACTGAACAACATATTCAACAAAGTAATGAAGGATGTGTGTGCAACGGAGATGAGCAGGGTGCTTGATCTCCTAGCATGCATGTGTAATTGATCTTCATCAATTTGCTCATATGCAGCCACTTCAAAAGGAGGAACTGAAGCTGCTTTAAGTCAGAGGATGGAATCTCATTGCAGAATTATCAAAGACTTAGAAAGTCCCCAGTTTCTGAAAGAACTGCTGGACATGATAGGACTTCTACTTTAGGTAACTTTCGTGGATTCCACTGTTTGATGGTGAATAAGCTATTATTTGCTTGGAATGTACTTATTAGAATTGGATTTTTGTATCAAGCACTTCATTTTTTAACTGTTTATCTTTAAAATGAGATAAGTGGTTAACCTATTGAATAGAATGATGCTCATAATCACTGGTCTGGGCATAATATATGAAATGAGTACATTGTGCTTGTGAAATATTTGGATTTGGAGACATGATTATATTTTCCTAGATATATTTCTACCTCTTAGGATACTGAACGTGGGGAAAAAATTGAAGAGCAGCAATTGATGTGATTAAAAAGATAGTTCTGTAAAAACTCAAAGTTCTTAGAATGGAGGACAGTAACTAGCATCAGAAAGCAAAAGAAGAACTAGGAATTGTTTCTGTTTTTTGATATCACAAGTTTGCACTAGCATCCCATGAGGAATCACGTGATACTTTTAAAATATGATGGGACGATAAAGTATAAGTCAAATGGAGAGTTAGGGATAGGAAATTTTATTCTGGCTTGCTGAAAATCAATTTCATTTAAATCCACATATGAAAATATGGATAAAGAAAAAGAAAAAAATGGAAGAGGATTGATATTGTTTTATCCAAATATGTAAAGGTCATATTTTCCCAGACTACAGGTGTGGCATATGACAGTTGGTGGAAGAAAACCATATACTCAACTCAACTCAATCATTAATTTGGAAAACTTAGTTTAAAGTAATGTGATCAAGATACCAAATTTTGAGACACTGGCTAAGTATTGTGTGGGGTGATTCTACTTGTTGTCTTGAATTTTAGCATGGTAAGATATCACATTCCTTATGGACAGGACTTAGTAGAGTCCTCATTTTGGTAACTTTCTTTGGCAGTTCCATTGGTCCCTCTTCTGGTTGCCCTAGGCAGTATTTGAAGCAATCAAAGAGCCCCAATTTCTTAAGTTTAAAAGTCAAAGGAGTTTTGGCAAAGAGTGTTTTAAGTGAGACTCTTTGTTTCAAAAGAAACCTTTTGATTTACCATTGACATTTGATAATTTTTTTACTAGGGAAATAGTGTTATATTTTGTAGTGGTTTATGCAAGAATGAAGGAGTATCTTCTATCATCTGTAGCTTCATTTTCTTGTTTCTACAATGTTGTTGGGTCTGCTTGTCTTTGTAGTTCCTCATTGTCATGTACATAGTCATTAAATGTGTGCGTCAAGTGCAAGACACGTGGTGCATGCAAGGTAACTTGGATAATAGGAAAAAATAGGGTGAAAGATGAAGACTTTTATTTGTACATCACCTTTTTACACCACACACCTCTTCTAAGATGTCTATTTTATTATCAAACTTAACTTAGATGGATCATTTTTCACATGATAAATTAGTTTTAGGCACATGTTTTAAGCATGGTGTCAAAAAAGTATTGCACAAATAGACTTATTTAGAATTAAAGATGAAAGGCAAAGAGAAGACCTAGCCTTCGATCAACGAATCAGGTAAATTGGGAATGGAAATAAAAAGTTAGAATGGATACATTAGGAAAGTGAATATCTATAGAAACATATTGAAAATAAATCTTTTAATTGATTTGGAAACTGAGTTGAGGCAAAAAAATTGATAAAATTAGAATATTTGGCAAAATGTTAAAATTTGTTTTCTTTTGTTGATGTGAACTGTTAAGGTTGTTTCATAGAAAGTACTACTCTTTTGTATAGTTAAAACATGTAGAAATATCATTTATAGTTTTGATGCAAAAGTTGAGTAGATCATGTGCTCTATAAAAGTTCTCTTGTGCAGCAAAAGGTAGTAGAATTTGCAAAGCAGCTTTAAGGGAAGTCATATTACTATGCAGGTGGGCTAAGTGCAGAAAACAAGAAGCTGGTCCTCTATGCTTATAGGAGACCAGAAAAATCGCAGAGCAAACCAAAAAAATTAAACACTAGGAAATGCAAAATGCAGAGTAAAACTAGAAAAAGTAAACACTAGAAAAACCAGAGCAAAATGTAGAAAATAATGCACAGAAAAATGCAGAGCAAACCAAAAAAATTCAACACTAGAAAATGCAAAATGCAGAGGAAAACCAAAAAAATTAAACACCAAAAATCACAGAAAAATGCAAAAATATTCAAGACTAGAAAATGCAGAGAATAACCCAGAAAATGAAAGATCAATGAATGCGCAGTGCAAAGGAAACTCCAAACAAATTCACATCCAGGAATTAGAGAGAAAAATGCAAAAAAAAAAAACTGTAGAGGACAAAGTATGGAACATCAAGAAAAGCAGAGATTCAGATCGGAGATGCTAACATGTGCCGCAGAGAAAAACGTAGATCGAAGTTGTTGCTTGCAGATCAGAGTTGCTCTTGCAAGAGGTCGCGAGAGGTAGAGGCGGAACGAAGTAGCGAGGCCGAGAGAGGAAGGAACGAAGTAGAGAGGTTGAGAGAGGGAGGAATGCAGTGAGAGGCCGAGAGCAACGAAAATGAAGGGAGAGAGAACCGAAAAAGAAAGGAAGGCTGAAAAAAGGAGGGGTATTTCGGGAGGCCGAGAGAGAAAGGAACGAAGCAGAGAGGTCGAGAGAGGGAGGAATGCAGCGAGAGGCCGAGAGCAACGAAAATGAAGGGAGAGAGAACCGAAAAAGAAAGCAAGGCTAAAAAAAGGAGGAGTATTCCAGGTCTCTTTCCACGCCTTTCAGCCTGATTCCCTTGCTTTTGAGAGGTAATAAGCATTACCTCTGATAAAGGCAATAGCTTTCCGTAGTAGATAAGATTTTGCCAACCAAACGTGTAAGATGATGGAATGGGAATGCAGATTCCCATTCCATCGCCTTATTTCCGTGTAACAAACGGGCTCTTAGAGACTCAATAAAAGAAACAAAATTCTCTTTTTAAAAATTAAAATTTCATTCATTCTTTGAAAGTTATTATGAGTGCCTATATTTAACTATCAAATATAAACATTGTTAAATGTTAGCCTTGTTACAATCAAGTGGGTTAGAGTCTTTATTCTACTTATCAAGAGTTTCTGAAGTCTCTTTGCACATAATTTATAATGTAATTCCCTTTCTTAACAAGTGAATTTTGGTGCCGTGGTACTTGGATCTACATACTAGTTTTGATAAGTAAGTCTTTTTGATTTTGTAACAAAAGGGACTATCAATCCAATCACTCTGGTGGTTAATATTATTTTATGTATAAACTCGTGTTATAAATTTTATATTGATAAGATAATTCATTGTGGAATGATATTTAAACTTGAGACTCTGTCATTTAATAGATCAATTTTTTGAGTTGAACTCTCCTCTTTGACTTGAGTTCTAAAATCTTGTGTTACAAGAAAATTGGTCATCTCTGTATCTTAGAAGGCTCTAAAATTGATTTGCAAAAACAGTTAGGTTATATTTAGTAAAAATAGCTGATAAGTTAGCTGAAAACTAAAAAGTTAATTTTTAATTGAAAACTGTTAAGTTAATTTATTGAATTAAAAATATTTGGTAAAATTAGCTATTGAATTAATTGATAAATGTAAAATGACATAAAAGAATATATTTATATAAAATTTATCATTTTTTGTTAGTAATTACATTTTATTATATAATTTTAAAAAATATAAAATAAACATATCATCTAGCGTCTCACAATAAATTAACAATATTATTGCCAATTTTTTTATCTCAGTAGATGCCTTTAAATTTTCATTTCTTGTATCACTATCAATAATATTTAGAAGTTCATTATGAAATATGTAATTTGGATGTTACTCGAGCATAGTAAAAATAATTTCATTTTGTGAATAAAATAGTATTGAAATTTGAATAAAATAATAAGAATAAAAAAGAAATAAAATTATAAAAACTATTAGTTAAAAGTTATACGCTATTTAAAATAGTGTATGATAAAAAGTTATAAATTACTCAAATAAACTTATTTATCAAACACCTCTAATTTGATCAAATAAATTTATAAGTTAGTCAAATAAGTTATAAATTAACTTATTTGACTTGCTAAATATATTCTTAATTGAACGTTTGAGCTTCTTTCACTATTTCTATTACATCAATTTGCAAAAAGACAGTTTGTTTGAGATTGAGTTTGGAGAATTGTGAAAAGAAAAGTTTGTTTGGTGACTCCTATGTGGAATTATGTATGGTTTTGGTGTTGAATAATATAATTCCTAGTAGCAATTTTGTGATAAAATTGGCCAAGCATAATAATGAACTTAAATTAATTGGTTCGGGGACTCTTATGTGAAATAGAAGCATAGAAATTCTACGTTCTAAATGTTATGATTGTATTTTGTTAAAATAAATATAAAGGTTGTGATTGTATTTTGTTTGATACCTCCTTGGTGGAATATACTAGATGTTTTGTAATTAGTTTGTTCAAAATGTGAATAAACTATGCTACATTATAATTTTAGTTGATTTGTTGCAGTATGAATCAAGAAGGTCAGTTGCTCCAATCAGATGGATTTTGTTGATCATGTTGGTCAGAGATACACAAGGACATAATTTTGTGTTTGTATTAATTTGACTTGCATAATTTTAAATAATAATTATACACTAAATCTTGTATAAATTGAAGATTTTGTATTAGTACATTTGGATTTTAATAAATGATGAATTTTTATTTTTATTTTCGTTGCTTCTTGATTAATATTGTAGGCAAAAATATTTAACTAATGATGAAATTTTAAAAAATTTGAAAATTATATTTCAACTTTTAGTGACAAACTTTTTTTATCACTAAAAAAGTTTGTTTAGATATTGAAAATAAGATATTGAGTAACATAATTTAAACATTTTTATTTAAAATTATTTCACAAAAATTGAGACTATTTGTGATAACATTTAAATGTTGTCACCAAAATTATAATTTTTTTAGTTTTACCAAAAATAAAAGTTATCATCATATATTTTTTTAATAAAAATTTTAAATATTGTTACTGTAAACTTCAGTGATTAAATACAAAGTGATCTCTCGTGACAACAAAAATTTATAATAAAAAATTATTAATAATTACTTTTTGAATTTTAGTGACAAATTTTAGTGCAAATTATATTCCAAAGTTTCACTTTTTCTCTACACCCATTCACATGTAACTCAGAGGGGCAATTAATGGAGAGCTAACTTGTACTTTGAGGCTATGGTATGGTGACCTTTTTATGAAAACGCAAACAAAATTTATACTCAATTGAAGAAAACTGAATGTGCAGGTCAACAACAAAAAAATATATGCACAAGACTTTCATTTCAAGACCCTGTTTCAACATTTACAAGCTGCCTTTCAAGACTCACTGCCTGCAATGGATGTTCTGGACTTGAAACTGTAAACGGAGGAGATGTAGGAAGCCTTGGGCAACCTAAAATGTTGAGAGAATAAGCGAAGCTTGTCTACAGTAAGCTTCAAACTTGATAATTTCTTTTCCTGCTAAGAAGCTCGCCAAGCCCAAGAAGGATTCAACCCAAGTTAAGCATCAAAGAAATGGTTGCGCGGGAAGTAGATGGATTTGAAAATTTTGTATTTATTTAGTTTGCAAAAATATTTTTAATTTTTTATATTTTAAAAAATATGTTTGATTTATAATTTTATTTTTATTATTTTTTAATTATATAATTGTATTTTTACTATTTTATAATTATATAAATAATAAAATATTATGTATATAATTTAAAATAATTATGAAAATGTTACTGTTATAATTATAATGTACTATAATATTAAAAATTTTAAAAATATTTTTTTTAATATTTTCAAAATTTTTAAAATTTTAAAAAATATTTCTTAAAAATAAAAACAACATTTTTATATTTATTTTTAATTTTCAGTAAAAATAAAAAATAAAAATAAAAAAATCAAATAGACCATAAATGTCTGTTTGATTTAAATTTTTTTAATTTTTATTTTTATTAAAAATTAAAAATAATTATAAAAATGTATTTGATTTTATTTTTATTTTAAGAAATATTTTAAAAATTTTTAAAAATATTTTTTAAATTTTTAACACTACAACAAATTGTAACGGTAATATTTTTTAAATTATTTTAAATTATATAAATAATATTTTATTATTTATATAATTAAAAAATAATAAAAATAAAGTGAAAATATAATTATATAATAAAAAAATAAAAAAAAAATTAAATATATTTTTAAAATAAAAATTATTTTTAAAAAATAAATTTAAAAATATTTTTACAACCCAAACGTACTTCAAGTGATTGGTTGCTAATTTCCAAATCTATTTATCAAGAAGGGCAAGATTAACTGCTTGCATGTCACGAAAGCTCAATCTACCTTTTTTTTTTTACTTAGACAAAGCTTAAGCAAATAAACCCAACGTATTCCATTTTTAGAATCTTTGGGATTCTTTGATTTTGTTTTATTTAAATTAATTTTAAAAATTATTCTGTAAAATAATAAAAAAATTTGTTTAATAAACTATTTTAAAAATATTTTATTTTTTATTTTTTTGTATTCTAAAAATAAAAAAAATTATATTATGTTTCTATTTTTTTATTTTAAAAATAATTTATTTTTAAAATAATAAAAAAAAATTATTTTACTCAACGAATTTTTTTATTTTACAATTAGAAAACAATTTTAAAAAATTGAAAACACTGCCCTTGTTACTCCACCAGAAGTCTCTAATCAACCGGTTAACATCATAGTAGAGAATGCAATTTAGTATGGAAGCAATCTCTAATTTACCTTCCTTCCAATCCCCATCACTATTCTTCAGTTTTATGATTATTATTTTTTGGGCATTTCGTCAATTTTTTTATTTATCTGAGCATGGAAATAAGCCGTATTTTTATCCCATTCTTTAAGCCATTGAACCCAGATTTTTTCTTCCAAAAGATATCCTCATTCATCCCTCCATGCAATATTTAACTCATTCTCTAATTCTTTTAACTCTACCTGCGTAAACTTCACCGGTGAAGCTTTTAGAGTGGTAATGTGACGGATAGAGTTACAAGAATGGGCTTTTAGAGCTTTTAATTTTGAAGCTACTTGAAACATCTTGGATCCATCAATATTCCTTCCCCGAACATCCTTAATAACATTTCTTAACTGAACATTATTCTTGCACCGTCCCTCATATTTGAAGCTTCTTTTAGGACGAAATTCTAAAGTTAAAGGACGAAGAAAATAAGATAATGATCTAATCTCATTCTATCAAGATGAGTCACAACCCCCTATTACCAAGCCAATTCTAGCCTTTAATGTTTCTGACGAAGCTATTAAAAATGACGTATTCCGACAGAGAAGTCTCGAATGTTATATATATAATATTATAATTTTTATTTTATATGTTAATTTTTGAAATAGAGTTACATGAATTTTTTTTATTATTTGTACAAATTAACAATAGAGTTAATACAAGGATGTGCACTCTAAAAAATTTAAAAATAATGTGTCTTATATAACAAAAATATATTTTAGAAAATATTTGGTATACGGTAAGATTTTTCATTCTTAAAAATTATGTTTCTTAAAAAATATATTTCTTGAGAATGATAATTACTGAAAATGTATAAAATGTGTTTGGTTGACTTTAAATATTTATTTGAGAATCTTTTATTACTATGTTTGGTTATAATAAAATTTTTCTGAGAATTATAGTATTTTTTCAAAAATATCCTTACTTATGTTAAGGTAAGAGAGAGAAAATGAGTGCAGAGATAATAGAGAAAATGATAGAGAAGAGAGAAAGATTATGAAAAAGAAAATAAGAGAAAGATGGATGAGAAAGAAAGAGAACGACAGATGAGTAAAAGAGAAATAAAAAAGAAAGTGAGAAAATAGAGAATATTATTGTTTTTTTATATTTAAAAAAGATTCTTATGGCATAGAAAATTTGGATTCTCACCCTCCCTACATGGAAATTTTTTTGTAAGAATCTTACTAAAAAATTATTTTCAGGAATCTATGAGTCTGTTTGTTTTCTGTTTTTAAAAATTGTTTTTTATTTTCAGTTATTTTCAAAACAAAAAAATATGTTTGGTAACTGTTTTCTGTTATTGTTTCGGAAACAAGTTTTGAAAACAAGTTATTTTTAAAACAGAAACAATGAAAAGTTATTTTTGTTTTCAATTTTTGTTTTAAAAAAAAAGAGAGTAAAAAAATAACATGTTTTTAAAATAGTTTATCAAACAGATTTTTTTTTTACTCTTTTTTTTACAAAACAACTTTTAAACATAATTTTCAAAAACAATTTTTAAAAGTAAAAAAATAAAAACAAAATTAAACAAGCCCTATATTTTTTAAAAATTCTGTTTTAAAATTTAGAAATCAAAAATAGAAATTTAATTTTTTTAAATTCAGTTTCTTAAAAATTGTAAAAAATTTCTCTTACTAAACACCTCGTTAGTGTTGTATATATAAGTTCATAGTCTCTCTTATAAATTAACTTTTGAGATAAAATTAAACGAGTTTATATAAAAAAATTTGTTAAATATTACCTAAATTCTACTATCTATTATTCAAAGTAAAAGGAAGCCTATTCTTTTTTAATTCAACATAATCACCATGCAAAAGAAAATGTTACAAGCCTGTATGGAAAGCTGGATGAAAAGGAGCACCTCCTATTTTTTTCTCACCTTGAATAATCTCATTAAAATCACTTCCCAATAACAATATCACCATCAAAATATATTTGGCTTTCAATAAGAGTATTATTAAAAATTTATATTTTAGACCACTTCACTTTATTAATTACATTGTAACTTTCAAATAATGAAGAATGTCACCTTCCTTTTTTTCATTATTGACAACCAATGGAATGAGGACTCTATCCCTTCCCACTCAATTCCATGAATGAATAATCTATTTCATTCTCTTCAAAACTTTCAAACTCACTTTAAATTTTCAAACTATTTTTTCATTACTTACAAACAATGAAATAAGAACTCTATCTCTTTCTACTTCATCCAACTCTACTATGTAAATGAATAATCTATTTTATTGACACTTAAAAGGGAAAAAAAATTCATCTTTTCATTTAACTCTATTTCACTTTATTAATAGACTTGATCACGAGTCGAATAATTTACTTAATCTTATCAAACTTAATTTTCGAAAAAAAAATATATAAAATGAAAAGCTCATATTAAATTTGGACCGAGTTTGGATTCTATTTCAAAATGAGCTTTAAGTTCGGTTTGGTCCAAAAAGTATATTTTTTAAAAGAATTTATTAATTGAAAAATATATTTTAAACTTTTTTTTATTATATATATATATATATATATATCAATATTTAGTGTTATAATTTTTTAAGATTTATTGATTATTAAAAATATTTGCTTTTATCCATAGATTATGTGTATTCGGAGAAGCAAGAGATTAATCGGCGCTTAAAAAACCCCGTAAGTGATGAGAGTATGTACAATTTTTATTTTTATTTTGTTAAACTCAATTTAATATGCCATTCATGGACTTTATTTACAAATAAGTAAAAGTGAATGATCAATAATTAAATTTTTTATTAGAATCCTATTTTATTTTAATAAAATTAAAATTTTATTTGAATCCTCTCAAATACTCATTTTATTATCTAAAATATTTTATTTTAATTTTTATATCAAATTTTAATTTTATGTTACTTTCGTTTCTCTTTTCAATTTTCCATTAAACAATAAGTTTTGGATTAATATATAGTTATAACATGTTATTAATGGTGATTTATTTTTATTGGTATAACTTATCGAAAGTTTCTCTTTATTTCTTGTGGTGATTTAATTAATATATATAATAAAATTTGAAAGTTGAAGTTTTGTTTTTATTTTTTGAAAAAAAAAATATGCTAAAAGTGAAACATATTACATCACTTACCAAAAAATCTCTAAATCGGTAAATATATTATCAGAATTTTTATTTTTATTTTTAATTTTTTTAAAATCTTAATTTTAAAAAATTTATTCTCACAAAATTAAGATTTCCAACAAAAAATTTTAACAATTTTTTCATAAAATAATTTTCATAAAAAAGAGAAAAAATATTAATTTTTTATAAATTTAAATTTTTTTTATAATATTAAAAAATAAATATATTATTATTAATATCATATTTATAACAATAAAAAAAAATTATTTTCTATCTTTGTTCTCAATCTCATATTTTTTATTTTAATAAATATAAAAGATAATTTTTAAAAATATATAAATAATTTTTAAAAATTAAATATAACTAAATATAAAAATAACATATTTTTATAAAGTATTATTTAAATTTTTTAATAATTTTAAAAATTATTATTTTTATTTTTTAAAAAAATATAATTTTTAAAAGCAGAAAATTTTAGCCTCTCCTCAGGGGTTTAAAAAAAAATTTACTTATCACACTCTCAGCACAGTAAAAAAAAAGATAAAAAAACAAAAAATTCAACAATCAAATTTTTTTTTATTTTAAAAAATTATTTTTTATTTTTAATTATTTTAAAATAAAAAAATTATTTAATAATTATTTTTTATTATTATTACGAAAACAAATTTTAAAAATAAATTGTTTAATAAAAATAAATAAAAAATTATTTTTATTTTTAAAATATAAAAAATTTAAAAATAATATATTTTTAAAATCATTTATTAAATATATTTTTTTATTTTATATAATAATTTTTAAACATAATTTTTTTAAATAATTTTTAAAAATAAAAAACAAAAATTAAATTAAATAAACCAACCACAAATTTATTAAAAAAAAAAAAAAAAGCCATCGATCAAACCAACAGAGGAGTTCTAATATTACCAATATTTTCAATATCTAGCTCTTCTTCCCCACACTCATACATGGATCCAAGCAGAAGCAGCTGATCCTCCAAGTACCTATGGAGCAGCCCCTTTTCCTCGTCTCCGCCGCACTCGCAGCAGCACCCTTCCCCGCATCTTCGTAGCTGCTCGTCGTCGCCGACGAGTTTTCCCCAAATCCGGCGGCGAAGGCAGAGCTCAGCGGCACAGAGGAACGGAAGGGCAGCGCACAAGAGGAGGAGGAGGAGAGGTGAGAAGAGGAAGAGGACGAGGCAACGAATCCGCCGGTTGCGTAGCCAGGAGTAGGTGGCGGCTATGGCTGTCGCCATGAAAGGGGGGGCGATCGCGGCCGAGGGACGGCGGTGGGCCTCATGAGCGTACGGCGGAAGAGAGGGGATGAGCAATGGAACGTCGTCGTTTGTGAGCTTTGGTACAGCAGTGGTAGATCTGCCACCGCATGAGTGGGAAGTTTTAAGCATGAGGGAGCATGGGATGTTGACTGTTAGCCTGCGTGGGTGTCACGCTTGGCTTTCGCTCTCTGACTGGGGAATGCTTTTAAACCGTTTCTGTTTTTTTGGACAAGTCCGTTTGTGTTTTCCACACGAAGTGGGCTCGATTATGGGTTAGAAGACCCATAACCCATAATGATCACCCACTAGCTTTTTAGTGATTAATTTTGTTTTTGTAGCCCAATGGATTTTTTAAAGGAATTGGGTTGATCCAAAAGTTTTCAATCATAATATTACTTTTTTTTTATTCTGTTGAATTTGAAATTTAAATTTAGGTAATTTTTTGTTTGATCCTTCAATGTTAAACTTTCAATGATTTAATGTAATTTTGTATCAGGCCATTAGGCCTCTGTGGTGTAGGCAGAGCACTAAAATGCCTTAACTTTCTCTCTCCTCTTTTCTCCTAAAACCTAGCCTCTAGTGCAAGTTCCGGGGAGGGGGCTACCATGAGGTTGTTAGGCCTCTATCTTGGGGGCACAACAGTAGAACACTTTTGCATTCTCTCATTTCTTCTTCCTTAAAACTTAACCACCAGTGCAAGTTCTGGTGGTAGCCGGCCTTCTCCATTTCTTTCATTTTTTATTTAACTTGTTTGTGTTGTAGTTTCCTATTTTTTTAAAAAAAAAAATTTAAAAAGAGTTTTTTTTCTTATTATAAAGATATTTCTTTTTTTTTTAGAAAAAATTCTAAAACTTTAAAATTTTGTATCTCTTAATTCTAAATTTATAGTTTTGTGTTCAAGTTTGATTTTAGATTTAGATTTAAATAGAAAAATATCATATTTATAATCTTCTACTCACAAGTAATTAGAAGAAATTTAAAGAGAGTTAATTTTAAAAATAATTAATAAATGTATTGTCTCTTTAAAAATATATCTCTTTTTTTAATATTATATTAGTTATATATTAAAAATATTGAGATGTAATATTTAATAAATTAATATTTATAAAATATATTATTTTATATTTTCTAATTATAATATTTTTTTAATCTTTTAAAATTATATAATTTATTTAACTTTTCTTTGTCATCTATTCGATAGTTTTACTATCTAAATGTATTCTTTTTCATGTAGAAATTGTAGTTTTCTACTTATCCCAAAAATAAGGCTAAAAAAAAATTCTTATAAAAAAAAGGTTGAAAAAGATATAATTTAGAATTTTATATTTATACTTGCAAGATTCAAAATTTTATTTAATTGATAATCTTATTTGGTGATTAACTCTTCTTAGAGAGATTCACTGATATTTTAGGATCAAGTGAATTTTTTTTTTTGAATAAATAATTTTTGAAAGTTAAGCCTTTGTCTGTCTCTTTGGAATCTTACAATCCCTAGACATATCATCGCATTGATAGTCATGAAGTAACATATAGTTACCATAATTTGAATTACTTAAAAAAATTGCTTTAATTAGCGTAGAAAATGCAAATACGTTGAGTGTTGAAGTTGAGAAATAAAAAATTGCTTTGTCCAAAATCCAAAAAAAGAGGAAGTTGAAACTCGTTGAAGGTAAATCATACACCCACCCATATATAAAGCTTCATCAGATTTTATTTGTACTTGACAGCCAAATGTTTCGTAGGAGAAAGAAATATAAAATGGCAAGAAGTGGGAGACAACTAGTGGTTTGGTTAGAAGTACCAATGAGAAATATAGGCTTGTTTGTTTTTAGATATTTTTAAAATAAAAATTTCGTTTGATAATTATTTTTTATTATTATTTTAAAAATAAATTATAAAAATAAATTATTTAAAAAAAAAAATTAGGTTTGATTCTGTTTTTATTTTTTTATTTTTAAAATTTTTTTTAAAAAATTATGTTTAAAAATTGTTTTACAAAATAAAAAAAATCTATTTAATAAACTGTTTTAAAAATATATTATTTTTTATTTTTTTGTGTTTTAAAAATAAAAATAAAAAATAAAAATAATTTTTTACTGTTTTTATTTTTTTATTATAAAAATAATTTATTTCTATAATTTATTTCGAAACAATAACAAAAAAATAATTATCAAACAAATTTTTTTATTTTAAAAATAATTAAAAATAAAAAAATAATTTTTAAAAACTACAAATAAATAAGTTCGTTGTTTATATTTTTAAAATATAAAAAAATGAAAAAAAATATTTTTAAAATAGTTTATCAAATAAATTTATTATTTTATTTTTATTTTATAAAATAATTTTTAAACATAATTTTTAAAAATAAAAAAATAAAAACAGAATCAAATAAATACATAATACTCATTTTTTAACTCAGTGACAGTGAGATTCTGGTTTGGAGTTTAGCTATTGTATTAGAAGTTAATTAGCATAAATTACAATGCAAGCAATATTAGCAATTTTTTATGGCCAGCTTCTTACATTATCTTTTCATGCTCTTGCTCTCACATGGCACCATTGTCAAAAAGCTTAACTCATAATCAAGCAATCTCAATATCTCGGAACCTTCCAATAGAATTTAGGGCTCATCTTTCATTGAATAAAATGTGTTTTATAAGCTCTTGAACACGCAGTGAACTTGTCAGAACTAAGAAAACGTTTGAAAATTATAAAGCAGCTTAATCATGTTTGTCTCGAGATTCTAGATTGCACAAATTGTAAACCACAAGATAATAATGTACCTCCCTCAAGAAGTTTCAAAGAACAACTTCAAGACTAACAAAGTCTGGCACAGTTAGTAAATGGTTGAATCCCTTAAACATATTGTCCCGAGTTTGATTTTAGGCCGTGTGTATAAAAAAAAACTTTATTGATGGAAACAAAATTTACTTTAGTGATCTCTACGCCTTAAAAAAATTAATTTTTGGCCGTCGACTGAAAAACACCTACTTAGTACTTATACAAAAAAAAAAATACAAAATGATAAATAGTGTTTGACATTATGCAAGCATGGAAAATAACATATACATGGGATGTGACATTGATACGGACACTGTAGTGATAAAATTTGAAGTATTTATATATAATTTTAATAATTATATCATGTTTATTATAAATATCTAATATATGTTAGACATAAATAAAATTTATTTTTTAAAATATAATATTTTATAGATTCAAATTTTATGCATACAAACATTGAAATAAGCTTAAGTTTTATTTAGTAACTCATTTGAATTTTAATTATCTCAATTTTCAAGGGTCGTGTTTTAAAAATATTTTTTATATAGACGACTTGTCTTTAATAAAATTAAAAAAATAAATTAACTTATATGTATACAAATTGTCATAACACCACTTAAAAAAAGGGTCTTTAAGTAGAAAATTGAGAACTTAATCAATGGATAAAATAGAATTCATTTTCTATAATTACTAGAACAAGAAATATACAAGGACGGATGGCATTGACAAGCATACTTGAGCCGATCATTGTTCCCAGAAACTTATCAAACAAGTCCCCGATGAGTTCAATCTTTAAGGTTAAGATGAACCTGATGTCAAGAGTTCAATTGCCACCTCTATTCATTTCTCCACTCTATTCTCAAGGTCTTAAAGGCCTCCTTTGAGAGAAAGAAAAAAAAAACCAGGAAATTGAAGTCTTGTAGATCAGATAAAGAACTCTCTGAAATTCTAACTAGAATGGAGAATAACAAAGAAACAGTATGGAACATCTTTACTGCATTTATAAACTCCTGGGTTTGCCCATGTGAACCAATAAAGATAGATTTATGGGAGAAGTCATTTCTGGCGAAACAATAGAAAAATCATGTTTTAATGCAATAAATATTTTTTTATTAAATAGAGTCAATTATATAAATCAAACGATATCACAAACCATATATTGGTACAAAACAAAAATATAATAGGACAAAAACATTTTACACTTAACTAAAATTATACTAGATTTAAGAGTATTTTTGAATACAGACAACCAACATATTATTCTTTTTCATCATTATTACTATAGTCACGAGTGTCGTCCATCTTAGCCCAAAATTAAAACTTTTTACTCAAAAGGATATTAAAAAGATACCCTTCCCTGCATCAACTTGGTGTATTTCGTACTCCCAAAGTGCTCCTAGAGAAATTGAACCAATTCTTTTTGTATGTTCATAGTTCATACTAGCATTCTGAATAATTTTTGTTTTGGTCAAGTAATCCTTTCAGATAAAAGGTAATGATATTCCTTGCATAATGGATTATCAGTGATAGGTTTAATGGGGCCTGGTAAAGCAAGTAACTCCAAAATGATCAACCTTAAATTACAGAAAAAATGCAGATAAGCCCAGATCTTTTCAGGGTCATTTATTAGGTAAACTCCCTGGAGTTAAATCCATCTCATGAAACAGAAACTAAGTTCAAGTCCAAGTTATATTTTCTGACTCTATTTTTGACACAGATTTTGAGCTGGCCAAGTGTTTTAGTGATCATAGAGGCAGCATGCCATGTGCCATCAAGCTCAAATCTTTCAGCAAACACGTGTTCTGTCAGACTACATCGCATGAAACCAGTGTAATTCGTTGGAAAATGATGAGAATGGATCTCCTAAAACTAAAACCAATTACTGTCGCAGGTTCATGTTTACAATTCAGTACACCCACTCTAGGTAACATTTTGATATGATGCTCCCAAATTTTGCCCAAAACTAGATCCTATTTTGTGATTTTAACGGGCGTATTTTGAATTTTACACTTGGAATGCTACCCGAACAATCAAACCATGTGTAGAAGTGTAAGGAAAAATTTCATCCTCTCTTAATAAGAGATAATAATCTCTTTGGGCTATAAAGACTGGGCACTTCAAAAACTAAATCGTGTATGAATAGACTCTTCAAAAGGTAGTCTCAAATCTGGAACCATTTATGAATGAGTGATGGATAGCAACTTCACCATGGATTGTTGAATCAGGATAACAATCATGGGTATCTCTGTACTGCAGAGTTTAACTCAATTAGAATAAGATAATAATAGCAATCCGGGAACTCTTGTTTTTGCTCAATTGAATTGATTTCTTTGATACAAGTTCAGATAATTACAATAATCACAGCTCTATGGAATACATACCCAAAATTTGACTCTCAATTCAGTCACATAAGGGCCAGTTTCAATTAGCAGAAATTGTGAAAATAAAGGGGAAACCTCAAGACCTTATTTTCAAGCACTCCCAGATTAACCCTTTTCATCAATTTCCCTCTCTGCTTCAGGGATTCTTCAATCAATCTCATAATACACGGTCCCGTTTGCAGGAGCCCTCCGTCAAAGATACCCTCTTCTTCATCTTCGTCATCCTCCACTCTCGGCTCGTTCGTTGTAATCCCTTGATCCAAGAAAGCAGCAAAAGCAAGAACCTGGATGGGTCCAAAACGTAACCGTTTGGCTGAATAAAATTCCGATTTGTTCTGAAACGCAATCCATAGGCATCTAATCGGAGATAGCGTGGTCGTGCCAGCAGAGTAGCATAGTTATACAGCGTCCGAGGATGTAGAACCGCGTCTTCTGCTGCTTCGCCACCTGAAAACACCGCTTTCGGAGGCTCTTATCCCGGTGGGATTTTGGGGTAGCAAAGTGGGAGAGAGCCATGGCTACAGAAGAAGGAGAACTTGGACTTGTGGAACGAAGATCAGGTGGAAGGATAGCCACAGAGACGCAACCGGGGGCTTATTTATAATTATAAAAGCGAACACGTTGGGGGGGGGGGGTCCCACTTATTCCTATTACAAAATTTATTATTCCACGTTGTGGTGGTCCCACTCATGTAGATTTAATGTCCATTCATGCATTTTGTAGCATCTCATATTTTTCTCCACGTCGGAAAGGAAGTTTATACTTAAATGCTAATTAAATTTGATTTTAATAATAATTTACTTTTGTAAAAAATATTTATTAATTCTTTTAATATTTTAAATAATATTAATTTATATTTAAAAAATTAGAAAATACTTTACTAATTAAAGAAAAAGAAATTTATCGTTCTTTAAATATAAAGACAATATAAAATTATATTTTTAAGAGAAAGAATTTAATCTTACTTTATATATAAATTTACTTAAAAATATTCTTTATCCCACAATAAAAAAAATAGATTAGTGAGTATTAAACAAGGAAAAAATTATATTTATTCTCTATTTTCATAATGTAATTTTTTTCCTAAATATTTTTAAAAAATTATATAAATTAGTATAGAGATGAAGTAAATGATATAAAAGAAAAAGCTTATGCTACAACAACAATATTTTAGAGTTTTGTAAAAATTAATATTATCTTTATATCTTATATAAATAAAATTATTTTCATGTCATTGATGCTCACTTATGTATCAAGAGTTAGTAATTATTAATTATTTTAAAATAATATCTTCACTTATTAAAATTTTAGGGTAAAGTCATTTTTTTAAGTTATGATAGTTGAAAAGTAAAATTTGATTTAATTTCAATTTTTTAATTTATTTAAAAACTTCTCAAACTTTGCAAAGTGTCACTTTTAGTCCTTAACATTAAATTCGTCAATTTTTTAAACCAAAGTATCAATGTTATGCCACACTTGGATTGCTAAGGTGAGTTTGTTTTGTTTAAGAATATATTTAATTTTTTTAATTAAATCAAATTTTACTATAAACATCAAAAAGTTGAAAGAACTTTATTCGTAATTTTATTAGAAAACTTTATAATAAATACTAAAAAATTAATTGTAGATTTAATATCAAGAGTATATATAAAAAATATAATGAATTTGTTTGATAATAATTTTTAAAATTATTTTTTATATTTTCAATTGTCTTTAAAATAAAAAATTTATTTAAATTTTTTTTGTTTCAAAAATAAATTGGGGAAACAAGTTATTTTTAAAATAAATAATAAATATTTTTTTTATTTCTAGAACATCTAAAAAATATATTATATTTTCAAAATATTTTTAAAAGTAATTTTTAAAAATAATTTTAAAAAAAATAAATAAGTCCAATATCTCAATTTTTATTTAAGAAATTAATTGTTTACAATTCTTATTAAAAAGAACTATCTATTTCAACTAATTTGATAAATAAATAAAAAGAAGTAAAAGTGAAATTTGCTAACAATTTGATTGAGGGTTACCTAGAATGAATAAAAATACAGTCAACATGAAAGGGCGAAGAATCCACGTTGGTCAAAAAGGCAGAGTAGACAAAGCTGAATGGGTGACAAGGACAAGAGGAAAAAGGGAAATGCGTGTGGGGTGAGGGCATATATAGCCCAAATACAAGCCCCCACCACAGTTTCTACCTCCCACTGAATTATCTCACGTGGCATTTGTCCTTATTTGGTCACGCTCTTTTATTTATTTATTTATTTTTTAAAAAATAATTATTCTGATATTTTCTGGTGGGTTGGTTACTTGGCGGCCGATCCATCACTTTCCTTACCGACGTGGAAAGTTGTTAGTTTGTGATAAGATTGGGATCTAACCAATCAACGTCAGGATGACATATCCTGCCGACTTCCTCCACGAATTTCTTATTTTTTCTATTTAAAAAATAAATTTTATATTCTTTTTTATTTTATTTTATAACTTTATATCAATTATATTAAATTATTTTCAATTCAAATGATCACTGCTTTAAATTAAAATAAAAAATAATCTTAAATTAATATGACAGACATTATTCATAATTATATTTCAAAAGAGTAGTACTATTTGGCCTACGGTGAATTGTTATTTTGATATTGGAAACTTTTAATTTTTTTTAAAAAACGTGTTCATATTAATTTTATTAATAAATTTAGTTACTTAATTTAATTTAAAACTCACTCAAATTAATTTAGTATACTTCATTTTATTTAACATTTGAAATTGACTCAAAAAAATTTCATGAGTTTTCTTTTTTAAACAAACAATTTTAAATTTTAAATAAAATGTAGTATATCAAATTAAATAAAATAAATATTTAATAGTCAATTAAGTTCCACGCAAGTAAGTTAAATTGAATACAATTTTGAAAATATAATAATTTTTAAAGAATTAAAATAAAAAAATAAATTTTGATAAATTAAAGACTTGTTTGATTTTATTTTTATTTTTTTGTTTTTGAAAACTATTTTTAAAATTATGTTTAAAAATTATTTTGTAAAATAAAAAAAATTGTTTGATAAATTGTTTTAAAAATATGTTTTTTTTGTTTTAAAAAAAAATAAATTATTTTTTATTTTAAAAATAATTTGTTTTTAAAATAATAATAATAAATAGTTATTAAACAAGTTTTTTTAAATAAAAATTAATTTTTAAAATTTAAAAACAAACAAACCATAAATTATAAAAAATGTTTTTTAAATACTGACAATTAAGCTATTGGAAAGGTCATAGAAGTTGCAACTTGCAACTTCCAGGAAACTCTTGCAGCTACCCAGACCACCCCAAACCACGACCTCTTGGGTTGCGAAGGGCTAAAAGTTTGTCATCTATTCAAATTTTTTTATTATAAAACAAATAATTTACGTTCATAAACAATACAAAGTCTATAAATAATTAATATTCAAATTTAAAATACTAAATTTCCTTTTTGGGTCTGTTGTTAAACAAGGATTAAAGTTTTGTTTAAATTCAACTATTAAATTTAATTTTTAAATTCAAACTCTATTTTCTTTTTTCCATACCCGCAACTAATTATGTGGGGGGTTTTAAGATTGATACATGGAATAAAGTTATTTGTATATTTTTTTTTCTTCACAAACTCATATAATACTAGAATTTTTTTTTACACAATTCTGTCTGTCAAATTTTATTTATTTATTAAAATTATAAGTTATTATAATTATTCTCTTATAGTATCGTAATGAATTAAATGAATTAGTTTTTCTTTATAATTTTAAAGGAAAAAGATGACAATAATTTAAAAAAAAAAAAAAAAAAGAATAGCGGGCCCCATTATCCTGTTCAAAAGCTGACTGTAACTGTTAATTTGAATTGAAAAATATAGCTGGCAAAAATGAATATTGCAATACATTGAACATGTATCAAACTCCACAAAATTTGGTATGAGTTGTTGGGGATGTCAAGTTCTTAGTGGGGATTTCCTAGCTCAATGTAGTAATACTGTTATGAAAGGCTAGGAAAATCTCTCACTTTTATGTACTTTGACTTTATGTTTCTGAATTCTACTGTGAGAAAAAAAAACACCCATTATCGTTTAAAATTAATCATTATTTTTAAATATTTAAATAATCAACTTCATCATTTAAATAACTTAATACTATCTTTTGAGTAATTATTCACCCATTATCTATTATATATATATATATATATATATATATATATATTCATACACCTAAATGTCCAAAGTTATATATATTAGTAAAGATAGATAGATGTTGGAGACTGTAACTCTTTCACCACAAATTACATTAATAGAAACTTTATTTCAACACCATAAATTGACATTTTATTTACATAGGCCATATTTCAATCTAAAAGGTTCTAGGGATATTAAACGTAATTTGATAAAGTTGTTTTGTTTTTTGCTATTATCAAATTCAACTTACATTTTTCATAACTTTAGCTCACCCCCATGAACCAACCTTTTGTTGACATGGGAAAAATTTCTCCACCCAACTAGATCTTGGCTGAGAAGTTACTAATACCAAACCTTAGGTCCTGCACCCAAAAGTAAAAAGAAAAAAAGGTTTTCCATCAAATGACCGTGAACAAAGGAACCAAAGCAAAAACAAGCAGCTGGATCTGAAGCCAGGAGAAAATATACACAAACAAAGGAGTTTTATTCATAAATAGACATCAATAGCTAAATTGAAAATATTACTGTTTTTGGTGGTAATATTTGTCAAGCAGCATCTCTGAATACTCTCCAAAAGTAAGGGCAGCATTTGATGGTATAAGCTGCAAAATATAAAGAATCAGCACAATCTTGTCTTTACAACTCCCCCATAGTCCATACTAATTTTGTAAGCAAGAGGCAGCAGGTGGAGGCATTCTGATCTGGATGTGGAAGATATATTATGCAAAATGCTGACTCCACGCCACTCTACTGGGTTCAGAACCCAAATCAACTTGTAGGAGCCTTTGATGCAAAGTTATCAATTTATCCTTGCCTGGTATCTTGGATACCAAGGTGTAAGTTATCCCACTATTTAAGATTTTCATACGTGGTATGACAAAAGATAATGTTATTTTATATTTTCTAGTATTTTGGATTATACTAGATAACTTGAATACTTGTATACCAAACATAGAAAAGCCAAATTTGTCCTATGGATTCATATTTCTTTTCAGAAGAAAACAATTCCCTGCCCCACCTTCCCCTGACCCTAAATATTTGGTGGCACTGAAAATGTTATCAGCTGACAACTGCATTCCCTGCATGAAACATTTCATTGTCTTAACTGCACTCTGGAGATGGACAATCAATGTTTGTTTCCTCTTAACTCCACAAAGTGGGCCGATATTGAGAAGTCTAATTTTATATTCTCTAATGGCGCATACTGAATACGAAGGGATATGGCTTCAAAAATGCATACCTCCTTATGAATATGAACCTCTTCAGGAAAATTGAGCTTTTCATCCCTGAAAAGCAAAATTCTTAAAGCATTATTAATATAAATTCACTGCTAACCTCAACTTTGTCAGACATTCAAGCTGTTCAGCATGGTCAACTTGTATTTCTATTTTCTACTACTAAAAAAACTCCAGACATAATTTAACCAACACAAAATAATCAAGCATCAATAGCTGATGATACATACCAGTCAGGTTGCATGAATAATGCAAATGATGAACGTTCAATACCAGAAGCATCCTCTCCCTTAGGAGCCTAAAAGCATCAGAAATTCCAGATTTATATCAGACAAGACGCCAGTAGAAACTGAAAATCTAGATATGATCATGCTACCATATCCGAGACACATGAAAGGTACAAGATACCCAAGATATGATAAACATCAAGGAGATATTCCACCCACGAATATCACAAAATTACTTGACATCATCTTATATTCAAACCACCACCATCCCAAAGTTCTCCTCCCCCACATACCCAAAAAGAACATACATAAATGGGAAATAACAAAAAAGATCTTTCCACTGAAAGTAACCAGAAAGCATTACATTAAGCTCATACTAAAAAAGTGACAAATGACAACCACTCCAGAAGAACAGCACTAACTGAGAAAAATATAAGACTTTTTTTTATTATGGATAAAAGAGAGTTATAAGTTTGAAATCAACATTTAGCATTAAAACAAGAAGCCAAAGATGTAAGCTATAAAAACCGGAAAAGGAATCTATAAAACATAATTTGCTATAATATGATGGCCAGAACATAAAGTATGCTTTAACTGTAAGTTCAGACAAAATCATTCTGAGTGGTCTAGAATTTCATAATTACCTGAACACAGTGAGGTGTTGCACAAAGATAACCTCCAGACAGAATTTCAGTGGTTTCACCAATTTGGTATGCTATATCATCTTTTCCAAACACAACCTAATAGATAAAACATACAATGAGTACATAAAATGTATTGAAGCATAATAATTCTAATTGCTAAGCTTCATGATCTTTCTTTAGGAAAAAGCACTAAGCAAGCTTAGTTGTTGGCTGAATATTTATTTGCATATTCTCACCCATTAAGAATAATGCTGGAGTCAGGTATCACAGTTTTAAACCCAAAAGAAGGAAAAAATCTGACTGATGCTTTTATAGTTTACAAGCAACCATTATTCCTAGTAGCTCTTGTCTGTCATTATATGATCTTCTATGTAACTTGTTCATCACCAAATTACAAAATATTATGCAATCGAGTTGTTTATGCTAAATCATGTCATGTGCCCCTATGTTCTTTGATACTCCACTATAGCTACTAGGAATTCTGGACATTTAAGGATTCTGGAGTTAGTAGATCAGACTTTAAATATTCAAAAACCATAAAATATATTATCCTTTTTAAATAAATGAAACCACCTCATAAAAAATTTACTGTTGAAAATTATTCAACATTATTAAAATAAGTTTGACATTTTACTGATCAATCTCAACATTTGGTCTAGATATCCAATAAACTGGCACAATTTGAAGAATTAACATTGTCTATAAGTTCAATGAAAGGATGAGAGGACTTTTTATGTTCAAAGAAAAATGAAACAAGAACAAATTTTAGATTAAATTATTAACATTTCTTATAAACTATGGTATCTTGTGCTACTTGCAATTGCAGAAGAAGAATGTATACTTTGACGACTTCATCACTTCGTGTTCGAATGTATAAGCCAGCAGCACTATCAGGACAAGGTATTTCTACACCATCTCTCAAAAACATACCACAGGACAGACCTGCAAATTGAATTGAAATGGAAATTAGACAAAGGATGACATGTGAAGAACAACAATTGGTTCCCTCTGACCATTTCTCTATGGGCTCGTCTTATCAATTTTACAAGAGTATATGAAATTTCAATGAAAGCACAATAGAACACAATCTTTATGATAATAGATATATGATGATCACCTGTCAGTGAACCATGGTCCGTATGCCACCCACACCAAGACGATACAGAGTTACCATCTGGAGTGATGTCACTGCAAGTCACTCACAACTTGTTAATATTCTGTCATGCATACATAAACTGATAAACTAGCAATTATTGCTATATAAAAGTATAATTATATTAAAATTTAGAAATATAATGTTCTCTAAACAGCATTTTTTTTGTAGAATTTAAACATGAACATAGAAGTTCAGCTCTGAACTGAAAATTATTCAGGCATGTAAACAGAGTCAAAGATATTGGGGAGACAACTTCCATGTGAAGAAATGGTGCGCCTTTTAACCAACCATCCCAAATGTGATTGTTCTTCCATTACAATCAATTTGGTGTTTCAAAAGGAAGTAAAAAGATGTTGAGCTAGTTAAGCTCCAGTGTCAGACAAAATGTGTCAAGAGTAAGTTTTGAACTACAAGTTTCAATCCTCAAGCTTTGGCTTGGTCTGGTTTCATCAGATATCGATATGGAAAACTTGTAATGAGCAAAAAAAAAAAAAAATAGTAAATCAAACGTACCCTTGTTGTGCAGGAAAATAATAAAGCAAACGCCCTTTTTGACAGCGGGAGCGGCGAAGTATTGATTCCAGACCTTCATCCTTGTGCATTTTCATCCCTTTAGATACTGACAAGTGGATTGAAGGAGACAGTAGATGATGATAGCAGCATAAATGAGAATAAAAATGTACAATAGGTAAAGGACCTTGATTTACGAACAAGAGGCAGCAGTTAGAACTGCCATATCACCTAAGATTAAGTGCAACACCACTCATAAATGATGCTTAAGGCCTAAACCTGATCAAGGCATACATCTAAAGTCTTACCCTTTGCCAATCTTAAGAATTTAAGGCCAATTTCCAGCTTACTAAGCAATGTGAATGGGGAAAAAAGGACAAAAATTTACCCAAAGAAAGGGACAAAAGTCATTTTTAGGAAATGCACCAAATTACATATATAACTTTGTCAAGAAATTAATATTTTTCTGCAACGTAATATGAATTTTAGAAAATAAGATCAGATGTTCTTATTTCAAGAGAAAACCTCCAGCAAAAATTTTTCATTCCCATTCTACATAAAACCAAAAAGTGTTTCACATATTGTACAAAATTCCACGTTGATTAGCAAAGAAATAGTTATTTGATTTTAAAACGTGATGGAATATTTGCTTTCCCAGGTAAAAATTGAGCGGTAATAAAGTATTAGCAATATCCACAGATAGACATAGAAGGCTTGGAACACAAGAGGCAATTGTTAGTGTCTTTCTTTGAAGCAGAACATTCATGAATATTTTTCTTACCATATTGATCGCAGTGATACGCCAACATCAATCCGACATCAAACATCAGCTTCCCAAGTGCTTTAAAAGCTACATAGCAGAAACAAATGAAGACTGAGCAATCATGTAACAATCTCGCAAAACATAAACATCACACAAACCAGGATGCTTTATTAATCACTGCCACAAATTATCATGATTTACAAGATAAACATATACATAACATGCTCTTAACCTTCTAAATTAAAATTTAAAATCTAGTAAACAAGGAAAACAAGAGCAGAAAGGTTGCTTCATATATAATATACTGCCACAGAAATGATAAAGTAGCATGTAGGGAAAAGTATATGGCTATCTGCAACAAAAAGCCACAAAAAATTGATTTAGATGCACACAAGCAAACAACCTAAGTTGATAGTGCTGCATGCACATAGGCAAAGAGCAACACGAGAAAATCAACTAAGGTCTACATCATCAATTATACAATGATTTATATAAAACCACAGAAAAAATATACAAGCTTTGCAATCTTATTCCACAAAAATCAGATAGAACACAACTGCACGTGCAGAATTGGTTCAGGGCTTACCCACTTCAAGTTCTCGTAATGCACTGCTGGGCCATATATTCGATCCACAATACGATGGATACCTACATAACATGCAAAAGCAGATGTGATACACATGATCGCAAATACAAATTTACAAGCACTTCCTGTTTTGGCCTGACATCTATAAGTGTTAAAAACAGGCTTTTTTTGAAGTGAAAAGAATACCAAACTTAATGATTGAGTTGATAACTCAATATAATTATGTAACATGTAGTGTTAAGGGTATATCTAAGAAGTAGAAAAATATTTATTTATTTGAATAACCAAAAATTAATAAAGAAAAATTTGACTCCATATCAGCCATATAAATTGTATAAATGGCTAGAGCAAGAAACAACTGAAAAAAATAAAAATATGACATGTTCTTATCCACTTTTACCGTTGTATTAGAGATGCCTCTGTTGTAGGCTTATCTAGTATAGGATTTGCATAGAAAGAACCTTTTAATAAATCTGCATTTGGGAAAGAAGAAAGTATATAAAGATAAGCATAAGCCTCGTTCAAGAAAAAAATGTAAATAACTAACCAATTTTCCCTAAAATGCACATGCAACAAAGTACTAGCAATTACATCTCCATTTTCACAGATACAAGTAACACAATGTTTCGAATTCTGAAAAGAATCAAATAATTGAATTTACATCTATCCATTAAAAATTAGATTCACATTTAGAAAGAATCTAACCAGATAGAATATATCTTTTGTAGTCCGAAATCATCTACCCAAAAAGGTAATAATCTAGCTGTTGTTTTGATGTCAGAAAGTCACTTTCAGAACATAATACAGCCATGTCATATTACATATCCTTTGATATGTTGAACCCTTATGCAAAGCAATCTAATTCTAATCAAGAAGTTGGATCACCACATTGGGGTTATTTCATGCCAAATAAAGCATGCCATCTCACCATCAACCAAAGCTGTCTTACCTGCTTCTCATTTTAGATCAAAGACTAACCTGGCAGGAAATTCATAGGGTGTTTTTCCGTTGGTTGAGAACCATATATTCCCAACTTAAACTTCCAGAAATAGTTTGTTCACTTCTGAGCATCAGAGGCTTGGATAGAAGTAATGCCATGGGCAATGGTAGAAGTACTCCAAGTCTCCAACAAACAAAAGAGCAATGTAGTTTTTATCCTACTTGTGAGGAATTAAGAACTTCATTTTCATTGAATTTATTTTAATAAATGAATGAATGAATGAATGAATGTATGTATGTATTATGTATATAAGTGTGTTGGTTTGTATACAATACATGTAATAAAACATAAAAAGCATTTGTCACTTCTATCCCATCAAGCATCCTTTAGAAGAATATAAGATAACCTTAACATGTCCAATCCATATATATTTTTATACACACCTACTTCAAAATTTATTTACTAATATATATTTCTCACTGAAATAATAAAAGATATTGGTATATCAGGTCTCCCTTTATCACAACTCCCGAGTCATTTTAAAGCAAAAAATTTCAAAGCTTGTTTAATTGTTCATGTAACAGATGAAAAATTTACCAGGCTTCCCAGATTCAAGCTTCTCTTTCCCATGACTCCAACCAAAATTGTACCTTTAAATTCATGGTGGATAGAAGGAAAAAAATTTGTTATTTTCCTCTATCAAATAGCTAGAAGTACAGGGAATTGGATTAATAGCAAATGATAGAAACATATGTGGGCAAATGAGTAAGTAGAATATGTGACAGGAAGTAAAAATCTAAAAGTCAGAAGTCTTACTAACAGAAAGTTACCTACTATGAGGATCCTCAAGTTCCTCCTTTACCTTTTCGGGAAGACTGGCCAATCTTACATAAGGTAAGGAAAATATTATCAGCAGCAAAATAACATGCTTCTATTGGTCATTATGATGATAGCACCAGTAATATATGTTGAAATACTATTTTGAAACACTTACCTTGGTGCAAGATGCAAAAGATTTGATCGCAGTGAAGAGTATCCTGGGACCTAAAATCATTAAAATGAAGAATTATGAAGACACAAAGTAAAATGCATCCATAAAATAAAAACACCAGAATATCCAATTCCAGCATGATTAGCTAAACCATATTTACAAGAATCACGTTGAAAGACAAACAGAATAATTTATCACAAGAAATGCAGATAGATCAACACAACCCCCTAGCCTCCTTATTTGCCACAATGAATGATCATTTGAAATCATAGACAGAGATGGTTTTAACCAAGAAACTCCTCCTAATAGAGAAGAAGTGTTGCCCTCAAGCCATACTTAGATAGCAATTTATGAAACACTGATTTCATTATGTGCATAAGCAACACAGCGAATGATATAATACTAACTAAATTAACATCTTCAACCCCTACAAAATGAAAAATTGTAATTTATCAAGGCTTCAAACAAATTTTATAAAAAAAAAAAACAGAGAGAGAGATGATATTGAAAGCAACTTTGCACATACGTCTGTAATCGATAGAATTCCCAGCCCATTGGGTCCGAACCCTTCTTCAATCTTCATCGACAAGTCAGAGTTCTTATCCTGCCACAATAAATTAAGAACAACAAAATCAATAATCAAGAACATATATGCATAACACACTCAGCAACATAGTTATACCTTGAAATTTTTAAGTATTGCACAAAACTAAGGATCAAACCTGCAATAAACGCCATACACTCACAAGCACAAACATTCAAAATTTCAAACCACTTCAGAGTTATTTCATTCACTATAAATAATAGTCAAAAGGTACCCATAGAACATTATATAGTAATAAGAAAGAGACGGAAAGAGAAATATACTTTGAGCTCTGAAAAAGATATGGTGACAGTGTGGAGGGTAGGGAAGGAGGTTTGGGGGGAGCATGACATCTTCTGGCACAAAATTCGGCAGCGTTTGGTGGAGGGAAATAAGGAGGAATAGGAAGTGGGAAGAGAATCGCCATGAGAGCGAGTTTTAAAGAGAAGGGACGTCGAGGACGAGGTTGAGAGGTGGGAGTGGGAACACATTGTATTGATTCTCAATTCAAATCCAATCAAATCAAATTACGCATCATAATAAGCTCTATTTCTTTAAACAGTGCAAGTTAACGACCTCGCGTCTATCTATAAGTCAAACCTCTTGATTATTTGATTTACGAGCAAATTACTAATAATATAATTGTATCTTAATTTAAAAAATATTATTTTTTAAATTTTTTTAAACATGTTTAATAATTGATTTTAAAATTAATTTTCTGTTTTCAATTTTTTTTTAAAAACAACTTATTTAACTACTTTTATTATATTTTTGTTTTTTTTTATTTTTAAAAATTATTATGTAGAATAAAAAAAATTGTTTGATAAAGTATTTCAAAAATATATTGTTTTTTATATATTTTAAAAATAAAAATAAAAAATAAAAATATTTTTTTTATTTAAAAAATAATTTATTTTTGAAATAATAATAAAAAATAGTTATCAAATGAATTTTTTTATTTTAAAAATAAAAAATAATTTTTAAAAACAAAAAATAAATAAACTTAATTTTTATTTTAAAAACAAGTTATAAAAATATTTAATTTTAAAACAATAAAATAAAAAATAAAGGAGAATTATAAAAATAACATATAATAACAATTTTAAAATAATTTATCAAACCAAATTTTTTATATTTTTATTTTGTAAAATAATTTTTAAACATAATTTATAAATTTTTAAAAAATAAAAACAAAATCAAATAAACTTTGTTTTTATGTCTATTCTTAATTTTTTTTGGATTATGAAAAAATATTTTATAATCTTTAAATGTGAGACTGATTTTTCTTTAGGCCACCAAGACTGATCTTTAAGTTTATTCTATGCGAATTCAGTTTGTTTGCCATTAAATTATACTCTTGTGGCCCTGTTGATTTTTCATTGTTGCATAAAATAGTATACAGCTTTAAACAATGCAAGTTGATGCTAGCCAGACGCTTGTCGTCTATTTAAGTCATGCTTCTTAATCATCTCACTTTACGAGCAAATTACTAATAATATAACTGTATCTTTTTAATTTTATTTTGATTAAAAATAAAATTATTTTAAAATTATTATTTTTAATTAAAAATTTTATTTCGTCTCTAATTTGTTTCTTTCACTTTTTTATTAATAATTTTTAAAATTTTTTTTCATCATTGTCTTTTTATTTTGTTTGAATATTAAGATAATTAATTGAGAATATTTTCATCTTTTTTTTTTATCATACTTTCTCTCTCTTTCAAATTCCTTAAGTCAAATATTATGGAAGTAAAGTAATATTTTAGTTCTTTTAATTTGTAATTAAATTAAATTAAATTTTCAAAATTATTTTGTATTCAAATATATTCTGATTCTTAAATGTATTTTTTTATAATTAATTTTATAAAAAATTAATAAAAATATTGTTTAAACACATATGACGTTTAATTTATTAAATTATTTATTTAAATAAATTATTTAATTTAATTTTTTTTTGTCATCCTAAATGATAATATTCAATTATTTTATCTTTAATAGTAAGTTTCGATTGAATTAGTCTACGTAAAATAATAAAATGCCATTGTTTTATGGTGACAATTTTTTTTATCGAATTAATTATTTAAATCAATAATTTAATAAATTAAAATGTTACATGTGTCCGTATCAATAATTTTTATTACATTTTTTATGAAGTTAATTTCATGAACTACAATTTTTTTTATAAAACTTTAAAAATATATTAGAATAAAAAAAATTAAGGACTATTCATTAAATTATTTATTGAAAGATTTTTTAGATAATTTTAATCTTGATTAAAATATAAATATGCTCTATATTTATTTCAAGAGAAGAACCATGTATTGTTCTATTATTTGGATATCAAAATTTTATATTACGACAAAACATTTGTGAAATATTTAATCTTGACGTCTTTTGCGCCTTATTTGTTTATTCGATTAGCAATGGCGGAGGGACTCTCGTAGTCTTAGACCAATCAAAAGTTTAGAAGTGCCGTGAAGAATACCAAGAAGGAATCGGATGCACGCTAAAAGGCTAGCTTCCAGGAGATTGTTTTTTTTCAGAGGTGCAGTACTATTTCGGAACAAAGTCTAAATTTAATTTGTGCTTCGTTTTTAAGATTTATATTCATATTTGAATTGAGTGTATTATACATATATTCGTACTTATTTATTATATTAAATATAATAATGTTAAATATTATAATATATTACATCATGTTATTTTATATTATAATATTTAAAATATTATGAATATAAAATCATGGTGTATAAAACATTTTTTTTCTTATTAAGAGGAGGACGTTTAGTATATGATAAAAATTTTTATTTTTAAAAATAATATTTTTTAAGAAATAAGATTGATAGAAATGATAATTTTTGATAATGTATAAAATATGTTTAATTAATTTTTAATATTGTTGAGAATTTTTAAATAATATTTTTTATAAATTTTTTATTTTTATATTTAGTTATATTTAATTTTTTAATTTTTTTTTTATATATTTTTAAAAAATAATATTTATTCTTATGAAAGATAAAATTAGAGTAAAAAGAGAGGATGAAAGATAAAATAAAAAAGAGGATGAGAGAAAAAAATGAGACAATAAAAAGAAAAAAAGATGAAAGAGAGTGAGAGTAAATTTTTGTTATTATTATTATTATTATTATTATTATTATTATTATTATTATTATTATTATTATGTCATTAATAAAAAATATTTTTTTTAATATTACAGGAAATTTTTTAATTTTATGAAAAATTAAGATTCTCAACTTTTTTTATGAAAATTATTTTGTTGGAAGTTGTTAAAATATCATTTTTGAGAATTTTAATTTTTTAAAAATAAAATTTTTAAAATTTGTAACAAATATGATAATTTTATTTTCTTGATTATCAAAAAAAAAAAATTCGTGTATAAAATATCTTTTTAAAAAAAAATTGAGAACGTTAAAACAGATATATATTTTTTAAACAATTTTACTCCATAAACATAGTTTGAACTCAAACCTAGAATAGCATTAACTCAAGGATCTACTATTTTATGTCAACTTGTGTTGGTAAAACATCCTTTTTATATATTCTTTTATTTTTCTTCACACCTTTTATTTATTAAAGTCTTACTTTAAATTTTGATTAGTTATCATTGGTTCGGCCACATGGTAGTTTCTCTTAAATTAATGAAAAGCATTAAATTTAAGATAATAATAATTACATTCCCTTTAAAAATGAAAATTCATTAGTTTGTATATGTACTAGTTTCCTTACATCTTTGATATCCTCTTTTTTTTGCTACTTACAATTTTTACATTGTTAAACAAAATTTACAAGTCTGTTTGCTTTTCGTTATAAAAAATTGTTTTTTATTTTTAAAATAAAAAAACTCGTTTGATAATTATTTTTTGTTATTATTTTAAAAATAAATTTTTTTAAAAAATTATTTTTAAAATAAAAAACAAAAACAGAAAAAAAAATTATTTTTGTTTTATTTTCAAAACACAAAAAACTAAAAAATAACATATTTTTTAAAAAATTTATCAAACAGATTTTTTATTTTTATTCTGCAAAATAATTTTTAAACATAATTTAAAAAAAATAAAAACAAAATCAAACAGTTTTTATTATGCTATCTTATTTCAGATTTTAAATTACATTATCCATTTGTTTCTTTTTGTTCAAATCATTTTAACAACTCTATTATATATAATAAAAAAATTCATATTTTTTCGTGATATAATACTTAATAATTAATTATAATCACTGTAATACAATTTTTAATCACACAAAAGAATTAAAATGTATATCTAATTATTTCATTTATACTTAGAAATTAGTTATAACGACATTATTTTGAATTTTAAAAAAAATTAAAAATAGTTTAACACTAATAACAAAAAAAAGTAATTGTTGAAACCATCGCAATTGACTAGTTTTGATAATTTTTTTATTAATTAATGGATTCATTGACTAATTTTTTGATTAAACAATTTAAAGAGTTAAACCAAACTAATTCCTCCGTTGATTCAATAATTTTTTGATCCAAGCAACCAGTTTAGTTAAATTTTTAAAATAATGGAATAATAATTTTTATGTATTTTTTTTTCCTTTTTTATTTTGTTCATTTTCAAATGTCTAAAAAAATTAAGAAATCTTTTATCTTCTTTATTTATTTTTCGTGAGTATATATTACCTCAATTTATATCTTGTCTCATGATATGTATTTTTAAAAATTTTATTTATTTATTTTCTATGTTAACTTTTCAAAATAAAATAAGGCTCCGTTTGTATAACAAAATTTATAATTTATTAAAATTTATTTATTAGTATAAGTATTTTTATGTTAAAAAAATAGTGTTTTGATAAATTTAAATAAATAATTTATTAATTTTTAAAAAATTAATTTTAACTTATTTTATAAATTAATTTTTTAAATTTATTAAAAAAAATTTCTATAAAAACTCAAATTTACGTTATCAAAAAATTATTTTGCATATTTATAAGTTAAAATTTTATTAAAATTATACCATTTAACTCTTTCCTTCAATTAAAATTATATTCAAATATTTTAAAAAATATTTATAAATTTAAAAAATATTTTTTTAAATATGTATTTAAATGTTAAATAATTTAATTTTTAATTTTTTTTATAATACTTTTTACATAAAAATTTATTTTATAAACATTTAAATAAATTGTATATTCAAACTAAAAAAAAAAAAACTCAACAAATTCAACTACTGCCTTACATCTAATTGAACACTTTGACACACACCCTAATTTAAAAAAAAAAAAAAAACTGAGTATAAAACATGTAAAAAAATTATTACAGCTATAAGATATATAATATATAAATTTTATTAGAGGGGTTTATTCTAAAATTAAATTCTGTTACAAGTTTCAGTAAATTTTAAAATAATACTTATAATGAGTTAATTAACATCAATAGAAAAAAAAAATATAGAATGAAAAAAAAACTTAAAAAAAAAAGAGAGTATAAAATTGCAATTTAAAAGTTACGGGAAGCAACCAATTGAAACGCGGGAAAATTAGAATAGAACCGTTTGAAAATATAAAAGTCGGTGCAAGCTGTGGTTGCATAGCACTAGCGGAGAGGGAGAGAGCGTGGGAAACGAGCAATGGAGGATTCAGGAGCAATCCTTTCTCACATTTCATCTCTGAAGGACATGCTTGACCAGGTTCTTCTGCTCTTCCTCTACGTCTGCTTTCAATCGCTTCGTTTTTTGAAGAAAAAAGATAGGATATTATCGGCTAATTCTTCGTTCATCCAATTTTTCTTTGAGATTCAGGTTAACGAAGAAATCGAGGCTAATATTCAGATCACGCAAGAGATAGAATCAGGGATCGTGAAATGTGCAGAAATTGAGGGAGGCTTGGTGGCAAGAGAAGCGGAGTTGATGAGAACAAGTTACATGTTACAGTTCGAGCTGGTTGGATATGTCACAGTCGCTGGTAATTTCAGTCCTGATTAGTTGTTTGTTTCTGATTGTTGAAGTTATATTAGGTTCCATTTGGATAAATGAAATGCATTGTAAGGGCTTTGTGTTTCAAATTATATCATTTATTGTTTTGATTGCCTGAAACGTGAATTTAGGGGGAAAAGAACTCACAGGCGAATCAAATACTTTTAGGAGCATATTTTGAATTGTTTTTCTATAATTATATTATTCAGATTCCTAATTTAACAATACATCAACCCATGCATGAAATTGTCAAAAATTAATGAAACTTTACTAGTTGGATGAGATTTTATTTTGGTTTTGTTAGGATTTCTTCTTTTTCTTCCACTAGTTTGGGATTTGGAATATGATTGGGAAGCGTAAGAAATATAATGCATATTGAACTTGCAAAGAAAAATAAATACATAAAAAGGATATATTCATCATTTTGGATATCAGATAGAAAAGTTGATTTTGGTAATTCCGTAATATTCTAAAGCAAATAGGTATTCTATTTTATCATAGCATGTTGGATGGAATGTACAAATTATTATTTCTTCTTGAAAAAAAATTAGTTTAAGCACACATCTAATAACCTTTTATTCATAGATATAAATAGGATGTTGTGTGATGTTTGCTTTGACCTTCAAGAGTGATCTGTGAAGAAAATTTATGTGGCAGATACTATTCACTTTCAGATAATTCATATACAGGATCTTTATAAGTTGGAATCTAGGTTAAATAATTGAGTGTGGTTTTTCTTGAGCAATGAATTGGTTAGTGATTTTGGCTTTGCTGTTCCACTTTTCTTGCTCCATGTGAGGTATTACATTTTCTTTTTTCGTGTTTAGATAATTTGAGGGCCTCAGTAAGTTCCTTGGAGAAGGAGCTATGTTGTCTTAAAATGAAGCAGGCTGAGATAGTTAAAAGAATGAATGAAAAGAGGTATTGAAAAATTCCTCATATTTGTAGTGTAGATATTGATGTCTAATTTTTTTTTGCGCTTTTGATCTCTGGCATTTTCTAACTATGTCAGCGAAACCTGAAATTATGTTACATAGGTTCCTGCATTTCCCTTAAAAGAAGCAGGCTGAGAAGGTTCTCTTAAAAAATCTGCTATTTTGTCCAAATATGAAATGGGCAGGGATGGCCAAGAAATTGAGCGAAAAAGAGTATTTAAAAGTTCTTCGTATTTGTAGATGTTGATATTGAAGTCTGATTTTGTCCATCTCAGGCATTTTTTAACTGTGTCAGCAGAGGCTGTAATTATGTTACCTAGAGGCTTACATCTTTCTAAAATGTAGACAATCTCGGGATTTATATTGCGTGAGATGTCACTTTTGAACTACTTTTTGGCCAAAAGTTAGCTATATGCCTATGATTTTATGATAACTTGAAGATTGGGGATACAAAAAATTGTACCTGGATAGTCGTTTGAAGTGGGGATCTTATATATGTATAAGATCTCATTTAGTGAAAACTTATTCAATTCTATTGCAGACTGTATACAGTTTCCAAAATTCCAACTTAGTTTTCATTCTATCCTAAACTAAGTGTTTCTTCAGCTTGTGGAACTACATACATGATATAATTTTATATATGTGAATGTTTGGATGTATATATTCTATGTATCCGTCCTATTACTAATGTGAAGTTCCTGCTTTCATATGACTTATGCAATCTGCTAGAATCTAAGATGCAATTATTGTTGAGTTGGCATCTATGAAGTACGGACACTTCGTCTTAAGACATGTCGACGCGTTGGATACTTTACGGATACCGACACTCCTCGGACACTCTTGGGTCACATATCCAACGCGTGTCCTGTGTCCAACTTTTTTTAAACAAAATATATAAAAAAAAGACTCGTGTTGGACATATTTTTAAACGTGTCCGACATTTATTTCAAATATTTTAGACACAAATCATTCGTCTCTTTTAGATTTTCATTTGCCTTTCGAACACAACACCGACGGTTTGTATCCCGATTATAGTAACATGTTTTCCATTGAAATTGGATCCCTATCGTCTATCGTAACTTGCATTCCGATCATCATATCTTTATTGTTTGTTTTTGTTGACCATTGACAGTAAGTTCCTCTTATTGAATTTGTTTGTGTGTATGACCATGTGCATATTCTTTTTCAACAAGTCTTCGAAGTTTGTTTTTATGCAAGTATATATACCTATTCAAAAATTTGCTTTTGGGGTTCAAGTTTTTCTATAGAGGAAAAAAAAGCCAAATTCTTTTGATTTTTATGTTGTCTCTTAATGTCTTACATAAACACAGTGGCAAAAATCTTAAATAGTTTTTGTCTATAGTGGAGGAGTTAAATTATAATAATGCACATATAATTTTTTTGGAGTTGTTCTCTTGCTTTTTTTTTGTTATTGCTGTATATGCACATAATTTTTGTATTTTATTATTTCTTTTTGTTGTTGATGTTGGAATTTTATAAGTTGCAAATCTATCTTTGTATAATTTAAAATTAGAAAGTTCTTTTTACAGATAAAGAAAATGAAAACAATAGTAGTGGTAAATAATATTTTGAAGAAAAATGAATATTAATTATATTATAAATTTATGATAATTTTTTTGAGATTAAATTGTGAAGTGAATTATAAATATTATTGTTTTTTGATTATATATATATATATAATTTTTATTTTTTAATTCACGTGTCTTTAACGTGGCGTGTCCTACATTTTTTTTAAATTTATGTGTCTCGTATCCGTGCTTCATTGGTTGGCATTATCTCATGCAGTAAGACAGCTTAGATGTTGATGACCGAGTAATTTGTTTCTATGCAGGGAAAGTTTCACGACAATATGCCTAGAATTTCAGAGTGACATTGATGAGAAAGAAAATTGTGAAGTAAGGACTTTATTGTCAGAGAAAGATTCCCTTGAAAATGAAATTCGACTCTTGGATAAGAAAAATAATGTTTTGAAAAATTCAGTATTGGCATTTGTGGAGGAAATTCTTGGAGATCTTCATAATTCCAACTCAGGTAATATTGTTTTCCATTTTAGTTCTGTCAATTTGCTATCTTACTGTTGACATCAGAGTAATGAAGTAGTTCATGCCCTTTAAACCTCTCTTTTGATGTCTGTGTCTAAGTGTATTTATGTGTGCCTAAAATAATTTCTCGGACTAATTATGTACTTTCTTAGATTTCTTGTCTTACACCAATCCAAAATTGGATCACATATATAGGAAGCTAATGCAGCTGCTGAAATTTTGGCAAAAAGTATTTGCAGATGGAAATTACTAGTCGTAGTGTTTTAACATGTTAGTGCAATATTTAACACTTAAGGTGGGGGGGGGGGGTTGATATAGGAGGACTAGGAAATCACAATATAGGAAGGCACTCTAGCCTTTATTTACCCAACTTAGGGAAAGCTTCAAGCTTTTACAAACCTGTCCACGTTGTGTTTTTCTTAACCAAGAACCCAGCCAAACTCTCTAAAACTGGGAGACTACTCAAGCCTTCATAAACCTTATGCTAAGGCAAGCTCAGCCATCATTTTCAAACATTTATCTGCTAAATTTTTCTCCCAAGAAATTAGTAAACTCTAAACACTAAGTGTTTCACAAGAACTTTGCAAATTCACAAAAAAGGATTTAATGCACCCAAGATCCCCTCACAAATAATTCCTAAAGAGTGTTCAAAACCCAATGACAACACTCAATAACATAATATGAGAGAATGAAAAGAAGAAAATTAATTTCAGCCTTATTGAATGTACTTGTCTTCTTGTTCTTCAATGCTTTAGTGGATGTTGTATTTATAGATGAAATAGAGATGTTGGAGTGCATTCAATGTTTCCATCAACCTTTCAACGGTCATCTACAGATGCATTTATGTTTTATGATCTTAGCTTCTTGAATTTGAACTTTGTCATGTCCTGCTTACTCATATAGGCCTCTTCCTTTACTAGGCAAACTTTTTGGTACCATTACGTGACCTGAAACACCACTTCTTTAAGAACTTTTAATCTTTTAAGAGAACTAGGTATGCATTTTGTGATATCTGATTTCTAGAAAGTAAATGGAACCTTGTACAGAAAAGAGATTACTTGTTAATCTAGGTTGAAGGCTCAAGAAACATTGTTTAAGCCAGAAAGGACAGAGTTATCTTGGAAGTTAATGCTTTTGTCCTTACAACATGATTGGCCTTTCTGAAAGTAAGAAAGGAGGTAATTTAATTATAATATTAAACAAGTAAAGCCTTGGAAGATATGATGTGATATTTGTATTTATCAAAACCAAGATTGTAAATACTTCATGCTAAGTAAGATTTAAACTGCAATCTTGTTTTAGTTTCACAATCTGTGTTGAACCAGAATTTTTGAAACTAAACCAGATTACGGAAATAAAACAAGATTTCAGTTTACTCCCTGATAGGTCAAAATTGTTTACTTGTTTAGTGTTACATCTTGATGAAGTCAACTATCACATCACATCTTCTAAAACTTCATTTGTTTGGTAAAATATTTAAAACCTGTTTTCCAAGGCCTCATTGCCTTAGTTTCTGTAATAACTAACTTTGCTGTAGGTAAAGGACAAAAACTAAACATCTAAAGGGGCTTTATCTCTTTCTCGCTTGCCATTTGAGCTAAAAAGTAGCCCTTCTTGTATTAGGTTCCTTTTGCTTGCTTCGTAAAAACGAAATACCACAAAAGGGAACAAGCAAAGTGATGTGCATACGTAGAGCTTTGAAAGGGATAAAAAGTTCTGAATAAAGTTTTAAGCCATTAAATTGTATAATAAAGTTTTCCTTGTGAAGGAAGAGGCTTGAACGAGCAAGATGGTAAAGTTCAAATTTTAATAACTGAACCAGAAGCAAAAAATGCCACTGAAGAACTGCGTTAGAAGGTTGGTGGCAACATTAAATACACTCCAACAATTATATTTCCATCCATAAATACAACTTCCATTGAAGCATTAAAGAAAAAGAAGACAAGTGGATTAGATGCTAAAATTAATTCTCTTCCCATTCTCTAATTTTCTGTTATTGGGGGATGTCATATGTATTTAAGGAGTTGTTTGTGAGAGGCTCTTGTGGGCATTGACTTCTTTTCTTGTGAGTTTACCAAGTTCTTGTGAAAACCATTGTGGTTAGAGTTTTACTAGGTTCTTGGAAGAAAAACCTAGTTGGATGAGGTTAGTAAAAGTTGTTGAGCTTGTCTTGGGATAGGGTTTATAAAGGCCTGAGTTGGCTCCCTGTTTTAGAGAGTTTGGATGGGTTATTGATTGAGAAAAACTTAATGTGGATAGGTTTGTAAAAGCTTAGTGAAAATTTCCCAAGGTTGGTTTAGTAAAGACTAGAATGCCTTTATGTATTGTGATTGCCTATTCTTTATAAAATTCTCTTCTTTTGAGTTTAAGGAGAGGATGTAAGATTTGATTTCTGGATCCGAACATTCATGCATTGTGGTGTCATTTTTCTTCTTTCTTTGCTCTTTACTTCTCGGAAATTTAGCCTGTTTGATCTGGTTAATCATATTGGCACAATTCTGTTTAGACAATAAATTTGTTTTGAAAAAGATATTTACTAATTTCAAATGAGCAATCAAACCATCTGTTTCTAATATAATTATGAAACCTGCAGTTTGATAAAAAAGCTTTTGTTGTAGACAAGCAAACAGGTGCACTGGTTTTAAATGAGCAAGCATATAATAAAAAAAGCTTGGAATTTTAACTTAAATTTTTAACAAGCAAGCAACCATCTTGATCAAAGTTTCCATTTGCTCTTTTAAATAAGTTTTTCTGAGTTTCCTTCACCCAGTTCTTTGGGGATAATTATTGTACTAGCAATCTGGTTTAGTTCTGAAAGTTTGGTTTAACATAACATGCATATTCTGAATTGCACATCTTTATTTTTGAACTATGTAACACACATAGGCTTTCGGGGAATTTGTTTTTCTTTCTATCTGTGTTCTTATTATAGCTCAAGTTATTTTTTATGATTTTTAATATTTAGTTGGTTTTTAGTGTTTCTTTAAGTGGAGGACTAGATATGAGGTCAAGCATCAGTTGTTAAAAGATGACAAAAATTGACTTCCAGCAACAGGAGACGAGTGATTTAGAATAACTTTTCTTCTTTCCTTTTATCTCAAGAAATGGGGTACAAGTTCAGACGATTCAACTTTATTTGCTTGTTACAGTTGCATCTAAATTACATTTTTATGCCCTAAATGTTAGAATCTCAATAATAATCTAAACATGTTTTCTTAAACCAAAGTAACACATTTAGATTAAAAATGGAATTTAAAAATCAAGACTAATCTCCCGCCATTGCTATTGTTGTTGTAGGTTTTGAAACTGTAAAGGAATGCTTTTGAAACTAGATAGAGTCTAAGTGATGGTGTATAAAATCGTTTTTCTTAACTCTTTAGTTCAGGGACCCTTTATTTTTATAGCCAAACTTTTCCAATGTCTCTCCCATCAAAGAGACGTTGGACGTAGGATAAGTGGGAGGAAAGCTGACCACCTTTCCATTGCAGCCACTAGTGAACGTTGCCAACGTTCATATGAACGTTGGCAACTACTCATGAAATGCGGCGGAAGTTTCGGGCCATAAAACAGCTTACATTCTCCCACTTGTACCGAATATCCTTAAATTTTTTAAGAAATCCAAATGCACAAATCATGGTGGTAGGTCCTCTATATGTGAGTATTACCTTCCATGTATTACAATGCACTTGTTTTCTACAACTTAATGAATAAGCCTTATGCTTATTCTGGGTCCTCTTAATGTTGATTTTTCTCTAAACATAAATGTATACACAAATGAGAAATCAACTTCAACTGAATAATGCTTTATTACAAATGATATATAATTTATACATCAAATACTCAATATGGAATTAAGTCCAACTCTTATTACATGATCCTTAAAACTTGTGGGTGGCATGCCTTTTATTAAAGGATCAGCAATCATTAGCTCAGTCTTAATATGTTTAATGGAAATTTTATTTTCCTTGACACGTTCCCGAATGGCTAAGTACTTAATGTCGATATGTTTACTTCGACTTCCACTTTTGTTATTCTTAGCCAGAAAAACTGCAGCTAAGTTATCACAATACATTCTCAATGGCCTAGAAATTGAATCCACAATTCTAAGCCTAGTAATAAAGCCCTTAAACCATACACCATGTGAAGTTGCTTCAAAACTTGATACGAACTCAGCCTTCATGGTAGAAGTAGCAGTCAATATTTGCTTTGCACTTCTCTAAGATACAGCTCCGCCAGCAAACATAAAGATGTAACCTGATGTTGATTTTCTAGAATCAATACATCCTGCGAAATCCGCATCTGAGTAGCCGACTACCTTAAGATTTTCAGTCCGTTTGTACATCAATATGTAATCTTTAGTACCTTTTAGGTACCACATTACTTTCTTGGCAGCTTTTCAATGGTCTAATCCTGGATTACTCTGATATCTGCCTAACATTCCAACTGCGAAAGCAATGTCAGGTCTTGTGCAAACCTGAGGAATGTTACGCATCTGTTCCCTTTCGAAATCATTTTGCGGGTACTGGTTCAAGTAGAACTTATCACCCTTCACAATAGGTGCTATACTCGGTGAACAGTCTTTCATTCGAAATCTCTCAAACACCTTATTGATATAGATTTCTTGTGATAGACCCAAAATATGTTGAGTTCTATCTCTATGGATCTTAATGCCAATGACATAAGATGCCTCATTCATATCTTTCATATCAAAATTTTTAGAGAGAAATTGTTTCACCTCATATAACAATCCCTTATCGTTAGTTGCAAGTAGTATATCATTCACATACAGCACAAGGAAACAGATTTTGCTCCCATTGACCTTTTGGTATATGCATTGATCCATGATATTCTCTACAAAGCCAAATGAAGAGATAACATCGTGAAACTTTAAGTACCATTGGCGGGATACCTGTTTCAATCCATATATGGATTTTATAAACTTGCACACTAAATGCTCACTAGTACTAGAGGAGAATCCTTCAGGTTGTTTCATATATACCACTTCCTCTAGATCGCCATTGAGGAATGCTGTCTTTATATCCATCTGATGCAACTCTAAATCAAAATGTGCTACTAATGCCATTACAATATGGAGAGAATCTTTCTTAGATACAGGAGAAAAAGTCTCCGTGTAATCGATTCCTTCAACAACAACAACAACAACAACAACAACTAAGTCTTTTTCCACTAGGTGGGGTCGGCTACATGGATCAAACGGCGCCATAGTGGCCTATCATGGATGAGATCAATAGATAAGTTATTAACTATTAAATCATTTTTAATAGTTTCACTTATTGTTTTCTTTGGCCTCCCTCTACCTCTAATTATTGGACTATTCTCCATCCGATCAACTCTTCTCACTAGGGCTTCTGTAGGTCTTCTCCACACATGGCCAAACCACCTTAAGCAAGTTTCAACCATCTTCTCCACAATAGGTGCTATCCCAACTTTCTCTCTAATGTACTCATTTCTAATTATATCTCTTCTGGTGTGTCCACACATCCAACGCAACATTCTCATCTCTGCAACGTTGAGTTTATCTTCATGTTGTCTTTTAACCGCCCAACATTCCGTACCATACAATATAGCAGGTCTTATAGCCGTATGGTAGAATTTTCCTTTAACTTTGAGCGGCACTTTTTTATCACAAATGACACTCGAAGTTTTCCTCCATTTCATCCATCCAGCTTGAATCTTGTGGTTTACGTCCTCCTTTACTTCACCGTCATTTTGTATAATGGACTCAAGATATTTAAAACTTGTAACTTGTTTTAATATATAGTCTCCAAGTTTCACGTCGACATTCGTATTTGTTCGTCTCTTATTAAAACTACATTTCATATATTTTGTTTTATTTTTACTTATCCGGAAACCGTGTGTTTCTAAAATTTGTCTCCATGACTCTAACTTCATATTTATTTCCTCTTTCGATTCACCAACTAAGACTATATCATCTGCAAAAATCATGCATTGAGGCCCCAACTCTTGTATATGTTCAGTAACTGTGTCCAAAATCAAGTTAAAAAGATACGGACTCAGAGAAGACCCTTGATGTAGTCCAATAGTTGTGGGAAAATCCTTTGTATCCCCATTTTGTGTTCTCACGCAAGTCGTTATCCCGTCGTACATGTCTTTGATTGTTCGAATGTACGCAATACGTACTCATTTCTTTTCTAAAGCATTCCATAGGATCTCTCTTAACACTCTGTCATATGCCTTTTCCAGATCAATAAAAACCATGTGCAAATCTTTCCGTCTGCTTTGATACCTTTCCATCAATCTCCGTAGTAAATAAATTGCTTTCATAGTTGACCTTCCTGGAATAAATCCAAACTGATTCTCTGTAACTTGAGTCTCTTGTCTTAATCTTTGCTCAATGATCTTCTCTCATAACTTCATAGTGTGACTCATGAGTTTAATCCCCCGATAGTTGGAACAATTCTGTATGTCTCCTTTATTTTTATATATAGGAATTAAAGTACTTCTCCTCCATTCATCCGGCATTTTCTTAGATTTCATTATCACATTAAATAACTTAGTGAGCCAACTTATACCCTTCCTTCCTAAACTTTTCTACACCTCAATAGGTATATTATCAGGTTCTACTGCTTTGCCATTTTCCATTCTCTTCAGAGCTTTCTCTACTTCAAACTCTTGGATTCTACGATAAAAAGTATAATTACGGTCTTCTTCTGCAGTATTAAGTCTGTCAGAGGTGTAGGTTAACTCATGCCCTTCGTTAAAAAGTCCTTGAAAGTAACTCCTTAATCGTGCTTGGATATCATGCTTCCTTACCAAAACATTACCCTCTTCATCTTTAATACATTTCACTTGATCTAGGTCCCTTGTCTTTCTTTCCCTACCCTTCGCAAGCTTGTAAATTTTTCTTTCTCCCTCCTTAGTTCCTAAAGATTGATATAATCCCTCAAAAGCTCTAGTTCTTGCTTCACTCACAGCCTTCTTAGCATCTTTCTTAGCCGCTTTATATTTATTCCAAATTGCCTTATATTTACATAAGTGCCACTCTTTATAACACTCTCTTTTAAACTTAATCTTATCTTGCACCTCCGCATCCCACCACCAAGATTCTTTACCCTTAGGTCCAACGCCTCTTGATTCTCCAAGTGTCTCTCTTGCTATATACCTAATCCCTTTGGCCATCTCGTCCCACATATCATTAGCATTTCCTTGGACCTCCCAAAGCCTTTCTTCCTCCACTCTTCTTTAAAAATTCCTTTGTTGCTCATTCTTCAAAAACCACCACCTAATTCTAGGAATTGTTTTCTTACTCTTTCTTTCTACTCTTCTCATAACTCGTACGTCCAAAACTAAAACTCTGTGTTGGGTAGCCAAGCTCTCACCGGGTATGACTTTACAATTTGTGCAAAACTTTCTATCTGATTTCCTTACCAAGAAAAAATCTATTTGAGTACTTGCTCCTCCACTCTTGTATGTGATAAGATGTTCAATCCGCTTTCTAAAGCAAGTATTTGCTATGGTAAAATTATAGGCTAAGGAAAAATCCAAGATAGTTTTACCCTCTTCGTTCGCATCTCCTAATCCAAAACCTCCATGTATACCCTCGTATCCTTTCGATTCCCTCCCAACATGACCATTCAAATCCCTTCCTAGGAAAATCTTCTCTCCCAAATGTATTTCTTGAATCAAACATTCTAGATCCTCCCAAAAAGTTCTCTTATGATGCTCCTCTAATCCAACTTGGGGTGCATATACACTAAACACATTAAAAGTGTCTCGCTCAACCACAATCTTTAAAGCTATAATCCTATCTCCTAATCTTTTCACATCTACGACATTGTTTCTCCACTCCTTATCAACTATTATACCTACACCATTACTAGTTCTCATCTTGCCGGTGTACCAAAGTTTAAAACCTGAAGAATCTAATTCTTTTGCCTTTTCTCCTACCCATTTAGTTTTTTGCAGACACATGATATTGATCCTTCTCTTAATCATGGTATCAACTATTTCCATTGATTTTCCTGTGAGAGTGCCTACATTCCAAGTTCCAAAACGGATCCTACCCTCATGAACTAACTTCTTTGCCAACACCCGTTCATTAAAGTGTGGGAACCCTTGCCTATTTTTCACTGCATCCAGGCGCCGATGCAGCGGCCCTTGCTCTTTTGACACTGCACGCGAGCCATACAGCGCGTTGCTTCCGGACAACGACCTAGCTTTAACACTATTGCTTCGTTTGTCCATATTCATGCGGTTACGACAAAGTTTTACGTTGGCTGTCGCACGCCTAACACAACCTTCCTTTTGAGTAAATCCCTTGACCACGAGTCTTGCCTTATATCTTTCGATATTACCTAATGAGTCCCTTTTTGTCTTATAGACCCATTTACATCCAATGGCTTTACAACCATCAGGTAACTCAACAAGATCCCAGACCCTATTAGACGCCATGGAATCTATTTCTTCTTTCATGGCATTGTACCACAATTCTGATTGACTGCAATTGACAGCTTGTAAAAACGTCTCATGATCATTTTCATCTCCAATATTGTAGTCAGACTCTTGTACGTACACAACATAATCACTAGGGATTGTTGACCTTCTTAATGTTGGTTTAACATTTTCTTGCGGATCATGTTGCTCAACTGGTTGCTCAATACGTTCTAGTAATTGTTCTGCAACCGGATCAACTTGGTCATAGTCAACATTTTGTGGATGTTCAATACCTATTGGAACTTGAGGGGTATGTATAACAACTAATCTTTCGCTTGATGTGGAAGCCTTTTTACTAAGATGATCATTTTCAAAATGTGAGTTCTGAATTTGATCACTCCCACTAATCAAGTCATTCTCAATAAATTTTGCATTTCTTGACTCCACAATTCTAGTGCTATGTGATGGACAATAAAACCTGTATCCCTTGGACTTTTTAGCATACCTAATGAAGTAGCTACTAATAGTCCTTGGGTCTAGTTTCTTTTCTTGTGGATTATAAATTCTTACTTCTGATGGACATCCCCAAATGCACATATGTCTTAAACTCGGTTTCCAACCTTTTAATAACTCAAATGGCATTTTTTCAACAGCCTTGGTTGGAACTCGATTAAGAATATACACAACCGTCTTAAGTGCTTCAGTCCACAAAAATTTAGGAAGTTTAGAGTTAATCAACATACTCCTCACCATGTCCAATAATGTTTGGTTTCTTCTTTCTGCTATACCATTTTGGTCCGGAGAACCAGGCATGGTGTATTGGGTAACAATCTCATTCTCTTGAAGAAACTTAGCAAATAGACCAGGTGCTTATCCATTTTCAGTATATCTACCATAATATTCACCGCCTCTATCTGATCTCACTATCTTAATTTGTTTTCCATACTGATTCTCTACTTCTGCCTTGAAAATTTTAAAGGCATCAAGTGCCTCATGCTTATTATTAAGCAAGTAGAGATACATGTATCGTGAGTAATTATCAATAAAGGTGATGAAGTATTTCTGACTATTAGAGTCCAAATCTGGACTACAAATGTCAGTATGTATGATTTCTAATAAAGTAGAACTCCTCTTGGAACTTTTCTTAGTCTTATTAGTCTGCTTTCCTTTAATGCAGTCTATACAAGTGTCAAAGTCAGTAAATTCAAGAGCATTAAGTACTCCATCCTTTATTAACATTTGCACCCTCTCTATTGAGATATGACCTAATCTATGATGCCACAATATAGAGGATTCTTCATTAGTAACACTTCTCTTAATACCTATGCTACTAGAAACATGCAATAAATTACTTAAAAAGTTGTTATTCAATTGAATTTGGATTAGACCATCACAAATTGTACCATTTCCAACAATATCAGATTTATAAATCAATTTAACCATAAAAAAAAGGGCAGCCCAGTGCACGAGGCTCCCACCTGGTGGCAAATTTGTGAAAAAATGCCCTGCATAGATTTATAAATCAATTTAACCATATTATTCGAAAATTCAAAAGAATATCCAAATGGTACAAGTTTTGAAATAGAAATTAAGTTTCTAGAAAAACTAGGTACATAAAAGTTCTTATCCAAAATCAATACAAAACCAGTATTTAATATTAATTTGCATGTTCCTATAGCCTCTACTCGTGAGCCCATCCTATTTCCCGAATAGATGTTTTGCTCACTGCCTATCGACTTCCTTTGGCTTAAAAAGCCCTGCAAGGTATTAGATATATGAATTGTTGAATCAGAATTAATCCACCAAGTGTTACTATTAACATCTACCATATTAGTTTCATAACAAAAGTAAGAGATTGTGTTACCTTTCTTTTCAAGCCATGCCTTGAATTTGACACAATTTTTCTTTGTGTCCCATTTTCTTACAGAAAAAACACTTTGATTCTTTTTTGATGTTGGCTTGAATGGGAATTTTCCCTTTTCCCTTTACTTTGGGCTTGTTTTGATTCTTTCCTTGTATTACCATGTGTATATTTTCACCCATTTCAGCTATAAGCCTTTCTTCCTCTTGAACACACATGGTCAGAAGTTCATTTATGGACCATTTTTCTTTATGTGTGTTATAAGATATTTTGAATGGCCCATATTGATTTGGTATAGAGTTCAAAATGTAATGTACAAGAAAAGAATCAGACAACTCAACCTCAAGCATCTTTAATTGAGCTGCAACATCCCTCATTTGCATGATGTGCTCTCGCACACCCTTTATCCCAGTGAGCTTTATCAATGATAGCTTTGTTATTAGGGTACTTGCTAAAGCCTTATCAGAATATTCAAATTGTTCATCAATGGCTTTAAACAAGTTTCAGACATTTGTATGCTTTCCCAATGATCCCCGAATATTAGTAGATATTTTAGTTTTAATGTACATAATACTGAGGCGATTAGATCGTTCCCAGCGTTCATAAAGAGCAATTTCTGTTTGACTACTAGTATTCGTGATTGTTGGCGGTTCATCTTTTCTTATTGCATAATCAAAGTCCATACACCCTAATTGGAGGAGAATTTTCTCCTTCCAAACTTTATAGTTATCACCATTCAGTTAAGAAACTTGAAAATCAGAGAAGTTAACTGTTGGAAAAGCTGCGTAAAAGTATATACATGATTAATAATTGAAGCAATTTTAAATTACAAATCATGTTTTACCAATACAAAACATGTTCAATTTATGAATCTAGTGATATAAAATTTGCCTGTGGGTTAAAGTTTTAATTCAATAAGATTCATCTAATACTTTATGATAAAACTATTAAATTACTTACTAATTCATAATTCCTGTGGGTAAATTATGAAAATAATATGATATTTTATCCCAATTAATTATATACATATAATAAAATTTTCTGTGGGAAAAAATTCATTATATTAAATATAATTAATCACAATTAATGTCTAAGTCCTTATGTGATATTTTTCTAATCTTAATACATAATTTTAATTAACTAAAGACGCTATGGCTAATCTTTAATCAATTAAAATTATATAGATCACTAAATATTAAACTTCATTTTTATGAGAATAAACTTAAATTACATAGTCTAACACATATATAAATTGATTTATATGTTGTCATATGTAAATAATATTCTCACAAAATTGCATAATTATAAAACACAATATTATGCTCTTAATGTGATTTTATACATAAATTGAGTATATAAAATTAATTGCATACATATAAAACAAACATATATATGCCATAATCTCAAAATTAAGTAAATAATCACATAAATTAAATTAAAAAATGAAAATATGAATTTACTGTGAATAATAGGTTTTCTATATTTTCAGTGCTACAATTAGCAAGCAACACGCCACTGGTACAGTGGTTAAAACTCTGCCCTCTTCATGGTTCCGTGTTCGAATCTATGCAGGGCAACTTTTCACAATTTTTTTCAGCATGTGCATTATCCAGGTAATAAATATAAAAACCAAGACTGAATGTAACGAAAGTGCACCTTAGGCGCTGTGGTCACAATGCACATCCTCCCTACAGAAGACCCGTGTTCAAGACTGAGAGGGGCACATAAATATTTTTTTTTTAATTCGAAAATCACTGTAGCATCGTCTTCCTCCTTAAACCGGGTTTGTTTGACCTGATTTAAACCCAGTTACAACCCACATGGAAAACTCGCAAATTTCTCACATTTTTGACATCCAAAAATTATGTATTTTATATCAAAATTTTCAAAAAAAGATTTCCTAAAGCTTTATGATATCCATACATGTAAAAAATGTAAGAATATTTAATCAAAAATTTTACAATAGCATCCACAAAACATGAAACATAGAAATAGCAAGACAGAGGCTTAACCATGCTCTGATACCAACTGTTAGAATCTCAATAATAATCTAAACATGTTTTCTTAAACCAATCTAACACATCTAGATTAAAAACGGAATTTAAAAATCAAGACTAACCTCCCGACATTGCTATTGTTGTTGTAGGTTTTGAAACTGTAAAAGAATGCTTTTGAAACTAGATAGAGTCTAAGTGATGGTGTATAAAATCGTTTTTCTTAACTCCTCTAGTTCAGGGATCCTTTATTTTTATAGCCAAACTTTTCCAATGTCTCTCCCATCAAAGAGACGTTGGACATATGATAAGTGGGAGGAAAGCTGACCACCTTTCCGTTGCAGCCACTAGTGAACGTTGGCAACTACCCGTGAAATGCGGCGGAAGTTTCGGGCCATAAAACAGCTTACACTAAATGGATAATATTAATGATTAATTTGATAAGAAATGTATACATGAATCTGCAAACACGTTAGAACATGTTGTTCTGATATGTGATATCAAAATTTGTGTATGAATTTGATAGGAAACTACTTCCACCTAACAAGATAACAGAAATTATGCAGAGTTAGGGAAGAATAGTTACCTCTTTGTGTGTTCTAGCTAGTGAACTGCTCCTTAGCTCCAGAAATTAAGAAAACCAGAAGATGAAAATGCAGCAAATGAAAGATAGTCGCCGGCACTGTTTGAGAGTGCTAGATGCCTCCCCAAAACCCTTATAAGAATTTCCCTGCCTTCCCCTGCCCTTCCACCACCTCCTTGTCCAGTCTCATGACTGAATTCCCTTGATGCCCGCCTTCCATAACCGTTTTGCCCAGTTGCCCAATTCCCTCTTGACACCCGTCCCTCTTGTAAGTCTTACATGCTTCTATTTTATTATTTTCTACTGGTGAATTATTTCTCTTATTCCTCCTTCGGTATACTATCCTCACAGCAGGTCTAATAGAATTTATCTGAATGAAAGAAACTATGCAAACTTCTCTGCTATACCTACAGGTTTTTATTATGGCCCCAAATGGAATTTCTATTTTTCTTAACTAACCAGGATTTTCATAATTGTAACACTAGTCTGTAAGCTGTTGATGTGGGCCAAATATCCCACTTAAAATGGGAAGTTGCCAACGTTCATATGAACGTTGGCAACATGAAGATAATGGTGGCCCACACCTATGTCCAATATCATTACTTTCCAAAGTCTCTTTGATGGAAAGAGACGTTGGAAAATTTCATATAAGAGGAAGGGTCCCTAAGCTAAATGGTGAGATTCAAAAAAAAATTCCACACCATCACATAAAACCATATATAGCTTAGAAGAATTCCTTTTTGCAATTTCAGAATTCACATCAAGAATAGCAATGGCTGGAGGTTAGTAATTGATCTTTTTCTTTAAGTTTAAGTCTTCCAGTTGGTATCAGAGCAGTATTTAGCCTCTGTCTTGCTATTTCTATATTTCATGTTTTGTGGATGCTATTGTAAAATTTTTGATTAAATATTCTTGCATTTTTGACATGTATGGATATTATGAAGCTTTAGAAAATCTTTTTCTGAAAATTTTGATATAAAATACATAATTTTTTGGATGTAAAAAATGTGAGAAATTTGCGGGTTTTCCATGCGGGTCGTAACTGGGTTAAAACCAGGTCAAACAAACTCGGTTTAAGGAAGAAGATGATGCTACAGTGATTTTCGAATTAAAAAATATATATTTCTGTGCCCCTCCCGGTCTTGAACACGGGTCTTTTGTAGGGAGGATGTGCATTGTAACTACTGCACCTATGGTGCACTTGCGTTACATTCAGACTTGGTTTTTATATTTATTACTTGGATAATGCACATGCTGAAAAAAATTTGTGAAAAGTTGCCCTGCATAGATTCGAACACGGAACCATGAAGAGGGCAGAGTTTTAACCACTGTACCAGTGGCGTGTTGCTTGCTAATTGTAGCATTGAAAATATAAAAAGCCTATTATTCACAGTAAATCCATATTTTTATTTTTTAATTTAATCTATGTGATTATTTACTTAATTTTGAGATTATTGCATATATATGTTTGTTTTATATGTATGCAATTAAGTTTATATACTCAATTTATGTATAAAATCACATTAAGAGCATAATATTGTGTTTTATAATTATGCAATTTTGTGAGAATATTATTTACATACGACAACATATAAATCAATTTCTATATGTGTTAGATTATGTAATTTAAGTTTATTCTCATAAAAAATGAAGTTTAATGTCTAGTGATCTATATAATTTTAATTGATTAAGGATTAGCCACAGCGTCTTTAGTTAATTAAAATTATGTATTAAGATTAGAAAAATATCACATAAAGACTTAGACATTAATTGTGATTAATTATATTTAATATAATGAATTTTTTCCCACAGGAACTTTTATTATATTTATATAATTAATTGGGATAAAATATCATATTATTTTCATAATTTACCCACAGGAATTATGAATTAATATGTAATTTGATAGTTTTATCATAAAGTATTAGATGAATCTTATTGAATTAAAACTTTAACTCACAGGCAAGTTTTATGTCACTAGATTCATAAATTGAATATGTTTTGCATTGGTAAAACATGATTTGTAATTTAAAATTGCTTCAATTATTAATCATGTATATGCTTTTACGCAGCTTTTCCAACAGTTAACTTCTCTGATTTTCAAGTTCCTTAACTGAATGGTGATAACTATAAGGTTTGGAAGGAGAAAATTCTCCTCCAATTAGGGTGTATGGATTTTGATTATGCAATAAGAAAAGATGAACCGCCAACAATCACGAATACTAGTAGTCAAACAGAAATTGCTCTTTATGAACGCTGGGAGCGATCTAATCGTCTCAGTATTATGTACATTAAATTTAAAATATCTACTAGTATTCGAGGATCATTGGGAGAGCATACAAATGTTTGAAACTTGCTTAAAGCCATTGATGAGCAATTTGAATATTCTGATAAGGCTTTAACAAGTACCCTAATAACAAAGTTATCATCGATAAAGCTCACTGGGATAAAGGGTGTGTGAGAGCACATCATGCAGATGAGGGATGTTGCAGCTCAATTAAAGATGCTTGAGGTTGAGTTGTCTGTTTCTTTTCTTGTACATTACATTTTGAACTCTCTACCAAATCAATATGGGCCATTCAAAATATCTTATAACACACATAAAGAAAAATGGTCCATAAATGAACTTCTGACCATGTGTGTTCAAGAGGAAGAAAGGCTTATAACTGAAATGGGTGAAAATATACACATGGTAATACAAGGAAAGAATCAAGACAAGCCCAAAGCAAAGGGAAAAGGGAAAATTCCCATTCAAGCCAACATCAAAAAAGAATCAAAGTGTTTTTTCTGTAAGAAAATGGGACACATAAAGAAAAATTATATCAAATTCAAGGCGTGGCTTGAAAAGAAAGGTAACCCAATCTCTTGCTTTTGTTATGAAACTAATATGGTAGATGTTAGTAGTAACACTTGGTGGATTGATTCTGGTTCAACAATTCATATATCTAATATCTTACACGGCTTTCTAAGCCAATGGGCAGTGAGCAAAACATCTATTCGGGAAATAGGATGGGCTCACGAGTAGAAGCTATAGGAACATGCAAATTAGTATTAAATACTGGTTTTGTATTGATTTTGGATAAGACCTTTTATGTACCTAGTTTCTCTAGAAACTTAATTTCTATTTCAAAACTTGTACCATTTGGATATTCTTTTGAATTTTCGAATAATATGGTTAAATTGATTTATAAATCTGATATTGTTGGAAATGATACAATTTGTGATAGTCTATTCCAAATTCAATTGAATAACAACTTTTTAAATAATTCATTGCATGTTTCTAGTAGCATAGGTATTAAGAGAATTGTTACTAATGAAGTATCTTCTATATTGTGTCATTGTAGATTAGGTCATATCTCAATAGAGAGGGTGAAAAAGTTAATAAAGGATGGAGTACTTAATGCTCTTGATTTTACTGACTTTGACATTTGTATAGACTGCATTAAAGGAAAGCAGACTAAGAAAGGTTACAAGAGGAGTTCTACTTTATTAGAAATTATACATACTGACATTTGTTGTCCAGATTTGGACTCTAATAGTCAGAAATACTTCATCACCTTTATTGATGATTACTCACGATACATGTATCTCTACTTGCTTAATAATAAGCATGAGGCACTTGATGCTTTAAAATTTTTAAGGCAGAAGTAGAGAATCAGTGTGGAAAACAAATTAAGATAGTGAGATCAGATAGAGGCGGTGAATATTATGGTAGATATACTGAAAATGGACAAGCACCTGGTCCATTTGCTAAATTTCTTTAAGAGCATGGGATTGTTGCCCAATACACCATGCCTGGTTCTCCGGACCAAAATGGTATAGTAGAAAGAAGAAACCGAACATTATTGGACATGGTGAGAAGCATGTCGATTAACTCTAAACTTCCTAAATTTTTGTGGACTGAAGTACTTAAGACGGTTGTGTATATTCTTAACCGAGTTCCAACCAAAGCTGTTGAAAAAACGCCATTTGAGTTATTAAAAGGTTGGAAACCGAGTTTAAGACATATGCGCATTTGGGGATGTCCGTTAGAAGTAAAAATTTATAATCCACAAGAAAAGAAACTGGACCAAGGACTATTAGTAGCTACTTCATTGGGTATGCTGAAAAGTCTAAGGGATACAGGTTTTATTGTCCATCACATAGCACTAAAATTGTGGAGTCAAGAAATGCAAAATTTCTTGAGAATGACTTGATTAGTGGGAGTGATCAAATTCAAAACTCACATTTTAAAAATGATCATCTTAGTAAAAAGGCTTCCACATCAAGCGAAAGATTAGTTGTTATACATACCCCTCAAGTTCCAATAGGTATTGAACATCCACAAAATGTTGACTATGACCAAGTTGATCCGGTTGCAGAACAATTACTAGAACGTATTGAGCAACCAGTTGAGCAATATGATCCGCAAGAAAATATTGAACCAACATTAAGAAGGTCAACTAGGATAAGAAGGTCAGCAATTCCTAGTGATTATGCTGTGTACCTACGAGAGTCTGACTACAATATTGGAGCTGAAAATGATCCTGAGACGTTTTTACAAGCTGTCAATTGCAGTCAATCAGAATTGTGGTACAATGCCATGAAAGAAGAAATAGATTCCATGGCGTCTAATAGGGTCTGGGATCTTGTCGAGTTACCTGATGGTTGTAAAGCCATTGGATATAAATGGGTCTATAAGACAAAAAAAGACTCATTAGGTAATATCGAAAGATATAAGGCAAGACTCGTGGCCAAGGGATTTACTCAAAAGGAAGGAATCGATTACACGGAAACTTTTTCTCCTGTATCTAAGAAAGATTCTCTCTGTATTGTAATGGCATTAGTAGCACATTTTGATTTAGAGTTGCATCAAATGGATGTAAAGACATCATTCCTCAATGGCGATCTAGAGGAAGTGGTATATATGAAACAACCTGAAGGATTCTCCTCTAGTACTAGTGTGCAAGCTTATAAAATCCATATATGGATTGAAACAGGCATCCCGCCAATGGTACTTAAAGTTTCATGATGTTATCTCTTCATTTGGCTTTGTAGAGAATATCATGGATCAAAGCATATACCAAAAGGTCAGTGGGAGCAAAATCTGTTTCCTTGTGCTGTATGTGGATGATATACTACTTGCAACGAACGATAAGGGATTGTTATATGAGGTGAAACAATTTCTCTCTAAAATTTTTAACATGAAAGATATGGGTGAGGCATCTTATGTCATTGGCATTAAGATCCATAGAGATAGAACTCAACATGTTTTGGGTCTATCACAAGAAATCTATATCAATAAGGTGTTGGAGAGATTTCGAATGAAAGACTGTTCACCGAGTATAGCACCTATTGTGAAGGGTGATAAGTTCTACTTGAACCAGTGCCCGCAAAATGATTTCGAAAGGGAACAGATGCGTAACATTCCTTATGCCTCTGCTGTTGGAAGCCTTATGTATGCTCAGGTTTGCACAAGACCTAACATTGCTTTCGCAGTTGGAATGTTAGGCAGATATCAGAGTAATCCAGGATTAGACCATTGGAAAGCTGCCAAGAAAGTAATGCGGTACCTAAAAGGTACTAAAGATTACATATTGATGTACAAACGGACTGAAAATCTTAAGGTAGTCGGCTACTCAGATGCGGATTTCGCAAGATATGTTGATTCTAGAAAATCAACATCAGGTTACATCTTTATGTTTGCTGGCAGAGCTGTATCTTAGAGAAGTGCAAAGCAGACATTGACTGCTACTTCTACCATGGAGGCTGAGTTCGTATCATGTTTTGAAGCAACTTCACATGTTGTATGGCTTAAGGGCTTTATTACTAGGCTTAGAATTGTGGATTCAATTTCTAGGCCATTGAGAATGTATTGTGATAACTTAACTACAGTTTTTCTGGCTAAGAATAACAAAAGCGGAAGTCGAAGTAAACATATCGACGATAAGTACTTAGCCATTCGGGAACGTGTCAAGGAAAATAAAATTTCCATTAAACATATTAAGACTGAGCTAATGATTGCTGATCCTTTAACAAAAGGCATGCCACCTACAAGTTTTAGAGATCATGTTAAAAGAATGTGACTTCATTCTATATTAAGTATTTGATATATAAATTATATATCATTTGTAATAAAGCATTCATTCGATTGAAGTTGATTTTCTCATATTTGTGTATACATTTATGCTTAGAGAAAATTCAACATTAGGAGGACCCAGAATAAGTGTAGGACTTATTCATTAAGTTAAAGGAAACAAGTGTATTGTAATACATAGAAGGTAATACTCACATATAGAGGACCTATCGCCATGATTCATGCATTTGGATTTCTTCAGAAACTTAAGGATATTCAGACCAAGTGGGAGAATGTAAGCTATTGATGTGGGCCAAATATCCCACTTAAAATGGGAAGTTGCCAACGTTCATATGAACATTGGCAACATGAAGATAATGGTGGCCTACACCTATGTCCAATATCATTACTTTCCAACGTCTCTTTGATGGAAAGAGACGTTGAAAAATTTCATATAAGAGGAAGGGTCCCTGAGCTAAATGGTGAGATTCAAAAAAAAATTCCACACCATCACATAAAACCATATATAGCTTAGAAGAATTCCTTTTTGCAATTTCAGAATTCACATCAAGAATAACAATGGCTGGAGGTTAGTAATTGATCATTTTCTTTAAGTTTAAGTCTTACATAGTCTGCCTGCTTGGCAAGTTACTGGAGTAAGTGGCATAGTAGCATCTTTCAGTAGGTTAATTTTTTTCTGCATTTTTGAAGGCGTAGAAATAACTGAGTTACTATGGATGTTCTTATCCATATTTTATGTAAGCTTTTATATTCAATTTTTGGACTTAAATTACTTGAGTGTAAGATGAGTGTTGGATATAACTTATCATGCTGTAGTCTCCTGGATGCACAGTGATGTATTGTAACTTTTCCCATCCCCTTCCCCGTAACTGCAGCATTAGAAGTTGAGATACAGAGGAAGAACTGGGAGAATGAGAAATTGCTGAGGGATATCAATGACTTGAAGATTACGTTGCTTTCAGCTATTGGGACCAATAATGATCTACCGTAAATGCCTCCCATTAAACTTTTGATATATATAGATCTTTTAGTAAGTTTCATAAACGAATAAATATGGAATTTGTTAGGCGAAACACAGTTGAAAATTCAAAAATTTACGAGTCAGCAGTCATTGTGTTGCTGTTCTTGTATTAATATACACCGGTAAGAATGATATATTGTCACACTAAGAAGCATTGATACTATAATAAAAATGAAACATGAAATGATATAGATATCATGACAAAATATGTAATATTTTAGTGTAACTTGAAGTATTGACCTTATCTGCTACAAGTGTAACAGGTGTGAGACAATTTTTATTTTGAAATATCAATGTTTCATTGGATAAACCACTAGTTTTGGTTCAACAATATTTAGCATGGTGATGTCATTTTCATCTATGTGGCCAAACTGTTAACTTTTGGCATATATGAAGATTCTTGGCAGGCAAGAAATGGTTACTACTTACTACATGTATTTGGAGCAAAACTATGCATTATCCCCAAAACTTGGCAGGCAGCTGCAGGCCTGCTGCTGCAGTTGCTCCGCACAAGTTGGCAGGTTAAAATAACAGCAACTACTAAATTCGTCAAAGATATTTTCTTGAATTCCCTGTTCTTCAGAGAGTGGGAGCCTTCCAGGCAACAAACTCTTCGCGGGGATGCAGCTTTTCATGTTTGGATACAGTTGGCCCCCGGATATAATGTTGTCATGATGCGGATGGCCATAGGCCCTGGTCAAACTACAGATTGTCAGATTCTTGAGACTTTCGTGCATTTTGAATTTAGGTTTATATAAACATATATATATATATATATATATATATATATATATATATATATATATATATATATATATATATATATATATATATAAAGAGAGAGACATACACAAAACACTTGGGTTACAACAGTTGTTTTTCATTGATTTAACCGTTAAATTAGGAGTATAACCATTTTTTGTCAAATTTTTAAAAAATATAACAATAATAAGTATGGAGACTAATTTTACTCTGTAAAAATATTTTTTTTTCTAAAAAATAAGTGTAAAGCACAATTGTTTTAGAATGGATTAATAAAGTACAAAATAATGTTGAATTAATATATAACTTTTTGGGTACGATATTCATTTTTAGAATTCTTTTTAAATCTAACCGTGAAATCTGTGAGAAATTCATCCTATAAATACTTGTTTCACATTAATTTTAATTAGTATCTGATTTTTTTATTATTGCTTTGATTTTTGAAACATTAGCTTGCGCCTAGAGATAATGTCATGCATGTGGCCTGAGGCTATGGTCAAAACTACAGAGTCCTGAGACTTTAATGCATTTCGAATTTGTTAGTTGATGTAATAAATCTTTCATTTTGGTACTTTGTGCAGAGACTTCTTGGCATTGTTCGTACTTGGAAAGAGACTTTTCCCTCTGTATCTTCTGGCTCTCAACGTGCTGAATTACATTGCTTCCTCGGGTAGGGGTCTGGCTCCATTGCTTAAGCAACTTTGTTTGTTCCCCTTTTATTGCAGGGACTATATGTGATTGTTGGGTCACTATCCTTCCTAGGTTGGGGTCCATTACCCTTGCATTGATTCTTGCTCCTGTAACAAAGAGGAACAAACTGGGACGTACTATTATGATTAGCGTTGATAAATGATAAGCCCATTTATCAATTCTTTACTTAGCTGCAAATTACAAGGTTATACAACGTAAGCAAGCTTATCATAAACCTCAACTTATCTAATGCATCTCATTGAATCCTCCTCTTTCTGTTACTTGAGAATGGATTTCAACTTTCAAATTTTAATCATATCTGCGGAGGCGGGCCATGAATAAGTGAATCCCAAGTTAATTGACTTTCAATTTTATCGTAGTTGCAATGTCTTATGTTTTTCTACTTATTTTTCATTGAATTGCTACTTTTGTTTTTGAATAGTACATTGTTTCTCAATTTAGAATCTTAAAATTTGACTTTATCATTTTAACTCTATTTTAAAACATTCTTACCTTAATTCTATCAATATACATTTAATGAACCTATTTCATTTGATTAATTCGGATAAACAAATCTGTTAATTTCTATTTAATGTAAATATATATTTTAAAGAAAGGATAGTCTTTGAAAAATCAAAAGGAAAAAAATTATAAGAGATTCAATTATATATATATATATATGAGAAAGAGAAGAGAGTTAAAAAAATAAATCCTATATTTTTTTCACTTGAGTACTTACTCCTAATTCATTTGTATAATTGCATCTTCATTTGATGCAGTATGTGAGCCATTGGGATATTATGACACTAAACTGAAGGTCTAGTCTTGGTAATTTGTTCGTTTTTGCTAGTTCTTTTTATTTGATTGTATTTGACTTGGGATCATTTTGCCATTATATTTTCTTGTTAGGGGAACTGTGATTATGCTAATAGATCAACAAAAGGTGCATGCAGTTCACTCAATTTAAGATTTTGGTAGCACTTGGTCATATAAAAACGATAAAATCTCTATTTTGATTCTCAAAAAGCATTGTCATTATCCATTTGATATTTAAAATTGTTTTGTAGCATTATAATATTTAAAAATATGATATTGTTTTAACTTCATGAAATATTAACGTTCGAAAAAGTATATAATATTATTTTAATATTGAATTCAACTTTCACAGGAACACGTCTACGCCCTAGAGACATTGATGTGGATGGTTGGTCATTTTGGTTTTGGAGTAAGTAATACTTCAGCCCTATTCGATCTATTTATATCATACAAGTTTTTACATTATCTTTGTTAGATTAATTTATAACATACAAAATAATACTTTATATATACACTTAACATATAATTATGATAGTGATAATAAAATAATGATAATAGTAATTCTGGTGACAACATTGATAGTAGTCATAATAACAGTAATAATAATAATATTAATAAATATAAAAATATTTTATTATTAAAAAATTATACAAATTTTTTTTATTAAATCTTATCTCTCTCCCTTTGCTTTTATGAAGTTATGCAATAATAACTATAAAAAATTAATAATAATATAATTTTGTATGTGTATATTAAATATTATATAAATTTAAATTATATTAATTTATACTATACTATTTAATTTTATATGACAAATCAAATAGAGTCTCAATCTGCTCCGTGACTGAAGAGAAAGGGATAAGAATGCGAGACGCCACACCTGTCAATTCTTTGCCAAATCATTGTAAAGTGATGACACATAAACCCTACTACCTTACTAATGCTTGGTCCAACACCAAAGCCTGGAACCCAGAAGAAGGAAAATAACAGGAAGCTCCCTATCAGCCAAGGGAAGGAGTCTGTGGTTTAAAAAGCTTAAACTTGAAAAGAATAATAATAATAATAATAACAACGATAGGACATTTTTATATAGATCAAATTGATTTATAAAATATTATTTGATGAAATTAATTATAAATAAATATAGAATTATATTAACATAATTTTTAGGAGAATCCATTCTAAGTTCTAACATAATTATATGTATGTTGATAATTTATTTGATTTATTAATTTATGGAGACCAAAATTACTTACGAGTTTCATAATAAAAAAAATGAATTAAAAATTTAATTTATGACTTTGTAAATTCACTTTAAATTTTTTAAATGTAAGAGTTATTTTAAAAATTATTAAAATTATTGTATATTAATTAATTTTTAGTTATTAAAAACATAAAAACTATTGTACATTAATCTGTCATCACATGACAGAAAAATTATGGTAAAATAAATTTGATATTTTTTAAAAGTTAACACGTATGTGAAAAAATAAAAATAAAAATTGAATTTTAATTTGTTTTTAATAAAAATGAAAATAATAAACAAAGGGTGTCTGCTAAATCAAAGACAGTGACCATGCCTGTCACGTGGTGTTCACGTGCAGTAGAGATTGATTTGGTACCGTACAGCTATGTCTTTTCTATTTAATTGTACCAACAAGATCAGGTGGGGTCCTTTTACTTTATTGCTCCTTCCTTAGCAGAGAAAATGGGGTTTGAATTTAGAGCCACCAGTAGGTGAGTACTATAATATTTTATGTCTCTTTTTTTTTAATTAATATGAGATCAATTTTATTTGAAGCGTTGATAATTATTTTTTTTATAAATTTAAATTTTGAATATTATAAAAAAAAAATTAATTATTAAAATTAAATTTATTTATAAAAAAAGATAATAGTTGAAGGCTGCGAAACATTCTGAAAAATGGCAATATTTATGGGTTGATGAATGGATGAAAATGACTAAATGATGTGAAAATTTGTTTAAGGGATTAAGTAATAAATTTAAAAGTGTTCATAAAAAGATGCAATCAAATTTGGGTTGGTTCTTGAAAAATTTCCAAGATCTAATCAAATTAAACAAAAAATTGTCAAAAATTAATTGAAATCGATTTAATTTATTTTTTAAAGTGAAAATGGAGTAATTTGGCTTGGTTTTTGGTTGGAGCATGCCCCTAAATTAAACCAACCACTTTTTATAGACATTTTAATAATTTATAATTTTTATATTTACATTTATAAGGTTTTTGTTATTTTTATTTACTAAACACTAAGTTTTGAATTAAATTTTTTAAAATTATAAATTTTGATTTATAAATATTAAAAATTAATTTTTTCACAAAAAAATTATATTTATTTTTTAAAAATAACCCTGAATTAATTATAATTTAAATAAATTTAGATTAAATCAATAGAAAAAAAATTAAGAAGACCAAAACTAACTAAATTGAAATAAACTTATCGTCAATAGTTTGGTACAATTAGGTCACTTTAGCAAAATTGAATAGGATCAATATTTTAATAAATCAACTACTTTGGTTTAGTTTGATTTGTGTTAAAAATTTGATTAATTCGAAATGATGAATACTCCTAAAGTCAATTCAAAACTTGACAAAATATTATGGTACAAAAAAAAAAGCTCCAAATAGGGCAAAGTTATTAATCCTTTTCAATTATTTTTGAAAAGTGTCATTGCATAATTTCACCCCATTAAGAAAAAATAAATGTTTTAATGGCAAAATTAAATAAGTAAATAAATGTTTTGAGCATACAACACTAGAAAAATAAATTAATTAATATACATACAAATTGATCCAAAAATTAACTCACCATAATGTAGAAAAAAATAGTTTTAACTTAAGAATCACATTGAAAGTCGGTTCAATGTATCTCCTCAGTCACTGGGTTTAATCAAATCAATTTTGGGTCACATTGATAGATAATTAGACTTGACCATTTTATGGCATTAAATCTAGATTGACCTAATAATTAAAAAAGTGGGTTTTTTTTTATTATCTGAATTTAAATATTAGAGTTAATATTTAAAAATTTTATATTTTTAAATGCACCAACGTAGAGATCGGGTGCACTTCTAAGATTATTTAGAAAATCGGTTAATATACAAATTAATTCGAAAACACCGTGTTATAGTATACAACAATAAAAGTTGGATCAATTAAATGGACTTGGTTAAACTGAAGAATCAGTGATAGAAACTGCTTTCAATGCAAGATAGATCGTTGAATTGCTTCAGCAATCCAACACCTCAAAATCACATTCAATGTTACTTAGCAAGCTAGCTAGCTATATTATATTTATAATTTTGAAAATTTTAAAGGCCTCTTGATCTTGTTGAATTTCTAGCCAATCGAAACTAATAATAAACCTCAGCCACTAAGGCAATCACATTTCTTTTGGCCATAATATTTTGACATAAAATATATATATTTGATATTATCATATAAGCTTCACAAGTTGTCAATTATTAAAAGTTATAATTAAATTAATTATTTATACTAATATGTCTTTGAAGCTTTTGATCTTTTTTAGCATCGGTGTTTTAAAAAATAAAATAAAATTGTAAAAGATAAAATAATAAATAATTTCTGATATATAGCAATCCCTTAAAAAAATAACTAGTTATAAATATAAAAATTATAAGAAAAATGAGTTTAAATAGATAAAGGCCACTGATTTTTTTTTTTTTTATCGAAAATAGTTGACGGTTATGATTTTTTCTAATTTGAAAGGGGACATCAAGTTTACCAATTACCCTAATATACACGCATTAGAGGCCACTACTTATACCCTTATAAAGAGTGCAATATTATCTTACAAATACATAGCAAGATGCACTAATTGCACCCTTTACAATCCACTAGCTAAATATATATTAAGTTTTTTTTTTATTATGGCATAATTGTTAGGTTTTAATTCGCCACTAAACTGAATCACCAAAGCGATAATTTGTCAATCTCTCTCTTGCATATTATATGATAAATATATATGTCTTCATGCATGAACAACTAATTAAAATGTTATTTCTCTATAGTTATTTCCAGCCATTTACCTTTCATTCTTAAGGGGAAATTAATGCAATTAAACAGCCCAATGAGATTATAAAACTCCCCCCTTTCAAAACCCTAATAATAATTTTTTTTTACTGAAATTTTGGTAAGAATAAGTTATTAAACTATTGATGAGAACATGAGTAGTATGACTAAGATTCTAAAGAGACAAGCATAGTTCCGAGCTAAAAAATTATCTTTAAAGATTATATACTTTTAAAATATATTACTTAACTAGTCACTGAACGCTAAGAGATTTTTTTAAAAAGAATTTATTATCAAGTGAGATTACTACTAGTCAAAGAAAGAATTCTAATCTTGTACATAAAAATACAGAATCTTAAATTAGATCCATTCCATTTAATTTAATGAAGACTGATGATGAAGCATGAAATTTTTTTTCTTCTTGGAATATTATAATGTTTCAACTTAAAGAAGAAGAAAAAAAAGAAACGCAAGGAAAAGATGAAAGAAGGAGATCTAGAGAGAGTGTGAGTGTGTTTTTGTATGGTTTTGAACATTCCCTTCTTTTATATTATTATTGCTTGCCAGTGGAATTGGGACCCAAAGTGTAGCTTCTTGGTGAGGTTACTGGGACATCTCATATGATCCACCACAAGCCCCACGTTTGGTTCCTTTATTGACGACCAGGAAGAGCCATAACCACAGGACCACCACAAACCCTTTCCTCACTCCTCCCTATATAATCCCTCTTTTTCATGCAATTCAATCATCAATATCTCAGGGTGAATTTTGCACCTCTAAAACCCCCAAAAAGTGATCTAGCTAGCCAGCTACCTGCAAGTTAGAGGCTCAAAAAGAGCACCAAAAAAAGCCCTAAAAGTAGAGGAGGAGAAATACCCAGTTTGGTATTTATAAGCAGAGAAGAAGAAGATATCATGAAGCTACAAAGTGAGAGTATTGGAGTAGTATCTAAAAGAAGGTTTTTGGGCAAAGGAATGGGTGCTCTTCTAAAAGAAGGTAGAGGTAGGTTTTATATATTTAGAAGGTGTATTATAATGCTTCTCTGCGCCCACGATTAGCAGTATTAGTGTCTGTACCTAAATATGTATTTCAAGGCAAGTATATATACTACTATTCTTCTTCTTCTGGTTCTTATTCCAAATAGAAGAATAGAAAGAAAAGCTTATGACTTGTGCATCTTTTTTGTTTTTTTTGGTACACGATGGAATAGAAGTTTGAACCTCAGATCTTTTGCTAACTACTCTCGTCTCTAATCTCGCTACACCTAGTAATACTCCCATGAATATATTGTTCTTTTTTCTCTCTTTTTGTACTGTACCATACTTAGATTTGCCTCATCATTCTCTCTTTCTCTCTGATCTTGGACAATTAATCAAAACCTAATGAGTTATACATTTTTTTTGATACAGGATAGAACAGAAGTTTGAATCTAAACCCTTTTGCTAATTTCTACCATGCCTTTGATCTCGCTAGACCTAATAACACTCTCTTGTGAATATACTGCTGTTTTTTACTCTCTTCTTGTACCATACTTAGATTTTCCTTATCATTCTTTCTTTCTTTCTCCCTGATCTTGAACAATTAATCGAAAGCTAATGAGTTATGCATCTTTTTTCGGTACACGTGATGGAACGAAGGTTTGAACCTGAGTTTTTTTTGTGTGCCTAGACCTCTAATCTCGCTACGCCTAGAAACACTCTTGTGAATATACTGTTCATTTTTCTTCCTGCTATACCCTACTTAGATTTTCTTATCATTATTTCTTTCTCTCTGGTTTGAGCAAAGAAACTTTTTGAACAATTAATCAGAAGATCTACGATGGACTCGGATAAAATATTATGGAAGTGGTTTAGCGTACCATTAATTATGGGTTGCTTGGCAGCATATTCCTCTTTAATATTTCTCAAAAGAGGGCCCAGAGAAAACAAAGAAAATATATATTAATCGCAACTTTGAAAGGAATATAAAATTCTTGCAAATGGGTTTTCTCAGCTTTTTATTTCTTCTGCAAGCAAACTTAATTACCAGTCATCTATAAATTATGTATACTGGCTAAGCTTAATTTGTTTTTAAGGTAAACAATTTCAAAACACTTCACAGATTAACAGAAAATTCATGATTAATAGCTGAAGTTTTTAAGGTGTTTATAGCTTTTCAAAGCTCTTACAGGAAGGGAAGCACTGAAAATTCTCACTATAAAAAAGGTGAATGCTATAACTTCCCTTAATTCTTATTGAAACTTGTCAAAACATTTAAGAGCATGAACTGAAATGATTCACAGTTCAGACATGGCATTGTGTATATATGCAATTTAATTAACAATTCAGAAATTATGAAAAGTCTCAGACTGGTTCTTCAAAAAGGACCCAAAGGAAAAATAGAAGATAAAACTTATTAATTAATAATCAATTACAAAGGAAAAAAGACGAACAAGAAGAACTTCCCATCTGGGTTTTCCCCAGTTGTCCATTTCAGGAAGTCAATTGCGAGGTATATAAATTATGTTGATATTAAGCACCTCTTTTTTTTTTTACAAGTGAAAAATTCATATTAATATAACATTATATATTAAAATTAATAAATAAACGACAAAGATCTAAAACTACTGTAAACTACTCAGCAGTGGAAAAATGGACTGGAACGAACTCGCTTGTCAAGCCTTGGCTTTAAATGATCGGTCCAAATTAGCCCTTTTTTGAATGGGTTGCCCCCCAAGTCCGCGCGCAGACAGGGCATATGCGGTCTTTCTTTTTATTTTTATTTTTTTTAAAAAAATAACTAAATGACAGTCAAATAAATCTTTTTAAGAGTAAATATCGATTAATTAAATTGGTTAATTTGGTTGAGTTATTCAATTCAACTAAACAATATTCCAATTTAAAAAATTAACATATTAATATGATTACAATTTCAGATTATTTAAAAATTTTAAATTATGTTAAATTCAATTTAAATTTTTTTAAAAAAATTACATTCAACATATTCAAATTAACTTAAAATTATTTTAAAATTTTATTTATATGAATCTCAAAATTTATTTTTTAACTAGATTCTTATAGATTTAATTGAGTTAGCTGAATTATACTCGTCTCTAGGCCTATTCAAATTCTGGTAACAGAAAAATGTTTGTCTTAAACATCACATTAAACATCACACAAATTCTTCTTTATCATATAAAACTCAATGAGAGCCTTTGATTAAACATATAGGAAGTTTCCATTTTGGCTATAATTCTACAATGACAACCCAAAGTTAAAGAGAAAATTGTAAAATGATTCTACACAAACCACTAAAAGTGAAGTGTTGGTGGAATGCTTCTTTCAAGAGTAAAATGAGAGCGTACTTCCTGTCCAAAAAATAAAACAGAGAAAGAGAGTGTGTGTACTCATAGCTGTCCCTCAAATTCATTGTGCACAGAGGAGTAATCAACTCTCTGAGAACGGGTTCGTCTGTTTGCTTAATGGGCCCATTGGAAAAATAGATGGCCCGTATCCGGATTAAAAAAAATTGGGCTCGACCGCTGCTGGACCAAAGCTATTCTATCAGGGATCATTCCTGATTTACAAAAGATAAAAAGAACAGCGCATATGTGGCCCATTATGAACCACCCAATAATAAGGATGAGAACAACTCAACTAATTCAACTAAACTCGAGAGAACCTTAGGAGAGAATCAGAGCAGTTTCCAACCGAAACAAGGGAGGTTGCCGTCAATGGCAGCTTTCTCCTCCCCCTCTTGCCTCTTATTTTCTATCTCTTTTTGGTAAGAAAGTTCTTTTCTTCCATTTGGAAAATTCTTTTCTTCCATTGAGGAAGTTTTTTTTTTTTAGAGAGATTTGTTTTTTTTGTTGAGAGAAAGTTTTCTCTTTTTCATAGAGATTATCCGGTGCTCACCAGCTTTTGAAGATCTATATTTTTTTGCTTCAGATCTACAACATATCAAGGTTAGAAGAATCTTCAACGTCAAGAGTCATTATCTTTAGAGAAGATTAAAGGGTGTGCTGCCTTTCCAGACTTGAATTTTTTTTCGCTCTGATTCTAAAGTGAGTTGTAATTGGGTAAAATTTGTATTTTTCTATGATGTTGGTAGTAAAATTTAAGAGGTGTGTTGCCTTGTAATCTGGATTTTTTTTATCCTTCAGAAGTGCAGGCTGATCTGTAATTTTTATCTTTTTGTCTTGTTAAAAATTTCTGTAAGTTCAGATTTATACCTATTTTATGAATATTATGATCTTTAATCTGTCCCAAAAAAAAAAATCAACTAAACTCGTTAGCTGGTGAGGGCCTTTGGGCCAGGTTGTTTTGTTATGGCCTATGCCATATCCAAAGAAAAAAAAACTAAATTTGTTAGCACTATATTTATCACTAATAAAGAGCGCGTAGCGAGAATCGTAGAAGTCGTCTCTCTCCAGCGGTGGCTGCCATCTCCTCCATCCCTTTCTCTTTTATTTTTCTTGCAAGCTTTGAATAATTTTTTTATATAATTTTTTTTCTTTTTTTATAGAAGTTTTTTTTCTTTCATTAAAAAATTATTTTTCTTTTTTTTTTTTAAATTTTTTTTTAAAAAATTTTACTCTTTATATTCATAAGTCAAATTTTTTAAGAAAGATTTATAATTTAGTCTTCATATTTAAAACATTTCAAGACTAAAGAAGAATTGAATGAAAAAATTTTAATTTTCAAAAATAATTGAGGTGTGCTACCTCTCTTAATGTGTCTTCTTTATTTTCCTATAAGATATTTAGTAAGTTATAATTTGGTTAAATGTATTATAATTTTTTTATAATATTTGATTAGTATTAGTTATAAAGTGTGTTGTCTCTTAATTTGAAATTTCTACCTTCTTCAAAAATATAGACTTAAGTTGTATTTTATTTACTTGTTGTGTCTTGTTAAAATTTTTGTAAGTTTCAAATTTTTATACATGTTTATTGAATACAATGATCTCTTGATTTGTAAAAAAAAATACTAAATTAAATTCATTCAAAATTAGTTAAAAAAATTAATTTAGAAGGATTGAATTGATAGATTCATACAAATAAATTTTAAATTATAATTTTTTTAGAATTTTTTAAAATTCAATTAGATCAACTTAAGGCCAAAATTTCGGTGAGAGTTAAATATCAACCATCAAACTTTAGGGAATTTTTTATACACATTTTATACATTTTAAAAATTTATAATTTTTATCAATTATATTTTTAAAAAACATGATTTTTAAATCAACTTGAGGCCAAAATTTCGGTGAGAGTTAAATATCAACCATCAAACTTTAGGGGATTTTTGGTACACGTTTTTTATATTTTTAAAAGTTATAATTTTTATTAATTATAATTTTTTAAAAATATAATTTTTAAAAATAAAAAATTTTATTGTTTACTAAAAACTCCTTTAAGCTTTACCTTGCTAAAATGAATTTTTCAGAGTTCATTTATTGAATAATCAGACATTAATTGCTATTCAAATAAGCCTTGGACAAAGCATAGAATAATTTTTTAACATAGCTATGGGAAGTATTTAATAATTGATATTTTAATTTAAAATTATAATTTTAATCGAGTTATAAGTTTAGAGTTTTATTCGTTTTAATACATATTAAAATGAATGTAAATTGATTTTTGTTAAAAATAAAAAACAATTTTAAATTTATTAAAAACCACAATTTTCCATCAATCATAATTTTCTACTCTTAATTTAAGTTTATCTTGAAAAAGCCAAGACACCAAGTCCAAGTTTTTGGTGTATGCACTTAAACTTGGTTCATCTCTCAAAGGATGACAAGCACAACTGTTGGTAGTAAAAAATAAAAAGAAGAAGAAGAAGCAAGGATCCACATTAAATTGAATCACTTTCGACACTATAATTAAGTAATTGGGCCAAATACATTTTTTTCTCTGAATTTTCTCGTCAACCATACAACAATCAAATTAAACCATTCTTTGGAACTTGAAAACGATCATTATTCAAAAATGCAAACTTGAAACTTTAATAGTTTAAAAAGAATATTTTCCATTTGTTCACAAACGCCTAGCTTCGATTTTAGCTTAAAGGTTGTGAGAAAGTCCAATTTCTCATTGAATTCAGAGAGACGTGAGAAAGAAAACGCAATTTACAGTAAATATCTTCAATAAATTTCTAATTATAAATATGTATTTAAAAGTAAGCAAGTTCATATAAATAAATGGTAGGCTTTTTTAAGACCAAAAAAATATGCAAAATGACTTAAATCTTGTTGAAAGTTTTATATTTATAATTTTTTCTATGTTATATATAATTTCAAAAATTAATTATATTTTCTACAAGTTTTAAATATATATACAAAGCTGAGATTTTATCTATTCTATCAATATACAATAGCACAACACCTGAATTAAATTAAACAATATTATTTCATTAATTTTGTAAATAAATTTAAAGTCAACAGTTATAATATTTCTATAATATTAAATATTTAAAATAATTAATTTTTTTAAGATTAATAACTTCAATTAATTATATACTCAAATAATATAAATTTTGAAGAATGTTAGTGTACAAATCATTCTTCAGTGTCCTTAAAAGGATAAAAATGGGTTTAATGGTTGATTTTTTTTTTTATTTTTTTTTGCCAATAGGGTTTAATGGTTGATAAATGCATAAAAAATTCAAAGTTTGTACAAGATTATATGTAAAAATGATTTGCAAATAATTTTTAAAAAAAATTAATTGAAAAAAATATACAAACTATGCACACCCTTCATTATTATTTATAATAACTTCGATTAACATTTTCATAGCATACCAATTTAGTTTTATTTGATCATAATTTAATTAATATAAAAATTGGAAATTTATATTTCAAATAACAAAATTTTATTTATAATTTAATTTTTTGAAATAAAATTATATTCATATTGGAAGAAACAAAAATTATTAGTTGAATTTTTTTAATCTTTTTAGTTGCATTAAATAGAAGTATAATACTTGCACAATTTATTTTCAACAAAAATATGACTGAACCTAAATTAGTGAATTTAAATTTAGTAATTGAACAATTTTTTTTAATAAAAAATTTTAATTTGTGAGAAAAAAAACATTTATATGAAAAAAGAGCAATAGTCTGAAAAAAATTAGTAATAATATTAATAAAAAAAATATTAGTAATAAATTAATAATATTAAATATTGTAATAAATTTTAACCTAAAAAAGTATATATTTTTCATCAGGTAAATAAAACATAACATAAAAAGAATAAAATAAGCAAAAAAAAAAAAAAAAATGGTATCAAAGCTCACCCTCTTGCCGATCTTCGCTTCTCCTCTTTACGTTGATGCGAAAAGCGGCGCGTTCCGATCCCTTTTCATATTTGGCTTATGAGGTATCTTCCTCTCTTTCTCCTTCTCCCATCTTTCGATGCTTATGTTCCCTTGCTTCTGGGTTTGGCTGATAATTTTGCTTCCATGAATTTCTTGATTTCGATTATTGTTTCCCTGTAACATTTCTCGGCATTTTCGCTTTGTTTAGTCCTAAATTCGCAACGCAAATTGGAGATTTCATCTGTGTATCGATCGGCATTTGCAGGAACTGCTGAAGAGAACATCATCATCTACACTGTTTGCTAGCTAATCTTCATTATGCCCAGAGAGAAGAGCCCTGGCTTGAAGATCCTATGGGTTTGGACCATTGGAACTGCCGCTAGTACCCTCTAATTCACCTACCTTTTGATTGTCTTTTTCTTTCTTTGTAATCTCTGTAGATTTGATAATGTTCATCTCATACCCATTTCTTTGGCAGTTCTGGTTACCAGTGTGGTAAGGACGAGAATGAGAGACCTTGAGAACGCTATGAACGCTGAACAACAACTACAACAAGAACAAGAAAACCATGCCACTTCCATTGATTCGCCTATAGTGGACACCTTCTCTCCTTCCGAACAATTAAACCCAAATGATAAATTCTAGGTGGGATTTCATCTATCCCCCTTTGTTTGTTCATGTGTTGAAATTTGTGGTTAGCGAATGGAATTTGATGTGGGATAGGTTTTGATTTAGCCACGGAGGAAAAGTTGGTATGCAAGGTGTTCGTTAAATGTCCTCACTGAAACTCAAATTTGAGAGAATGATAAATCTTCTCTCCGACTCCTTTTTTTTTTTTTTTCCTAATTAGTATTTTATCTCTTAATTAATTTATTTGTTTGATTTTAATTTTATTTTCGCCTCTTAACTTATAAATTATGTGACATCTACCAAAGTAAGGTGAGCCACGTAGGATGACACACAAGCTTCATCAATGCTAAGTAAACTCCGTTAATATAAAAAAAGGTCGAAGTTATATATATATATATATATATATATTGATGGTGGAGAAGAACAATGGGTTGGGCCATTTGAGCACTTTAGGTTGTTCTGGCCCAATACCTGTAGCCCAACGAAACAGCCCAAAATGGCCGTGAACATGTTTCAATTCGGACTTGTGAATTTGAGTCTTCAACTCGCTCTTTCACGAGTTTACAAAGGGTAAGGTGGGAATTGGAATGCAGGTGGCACAAAATTTTAACTCTTAAATAAGATAGCAATTTGGCTGGTATTTTATTCTCTGCACTTTTTGTTCTAATGAAAAAAATTTCTCAAGTTTATTTTAAAGATTAAATTTATATTTTATTTTGAGAATGTAATTTACCTCTAACACTTTTTAATTTGGACTAATATTTAATATTTTATAATATCTCACCAAAATAACTATTTTAATAATGGATGGTGGCAAAGATCATATATTAAAGTTAAATATTTGAATTAATTTTGAACATATTCAACTTTAACCTTCGCATAGCAATGAACCAATATAATAATTATATATGTATATGTGTATATATATTATGGACTATGTTCTTTTTTTTTTCAAATATAGATTATATTATTTACATTAAAAATAATTTTATGAAATACAATAAATCTTCCAAAATATTACATAAAAGTGTTAAAAAGTAGTTAATTGATAAGAAAAACGAAAATGCTAACTAATTTTTTAATTTCAAAAAACAAAACGTTAAGTAGATAATATATAAAGAGAGATAACATATTTTTTATTTTCCTTGAAGATTATGTATTCCAATTTATTTTTATACCAATTTATTTATATTGTTGAAAATCTAAATTCATAAACTATAAATTTTTAAAAAAATTATCAAAAAGATAAAAACGACAAGAAACTTTTTATCAAAAAGACTAAAACGACAAGAAACTTTTAAAAGGAAGAACATTGCTCCCGTGCAAGAAGGCAACGGAGAAGGACTTTAAATAGGGAGTAAAAAATAAAAGAGAAAAAGGGAGCGAATACCGCTGCAACGCTGGCAACCTAAAACGCAGACTTGAGACAGTTATTTTTATATTAGAGACTATTTTCATTAATCATTTTTTGATAGATTAATATTTTCATATATTTCTTTTAGAGTAACTATCAATTCTAAAAAATTAAAACTTTAAAATTTGCTCATAAAATACATTTTGAAATATGAACATGGCTATTAGATATTTGAGTTGTGAATATAAAAATGTAAAAAAAAATCTAATTTTAATTTAAATTTAGACAATGGAAAAATAATTGGTTATCTATCTATTTGAGTTTATTTTTTTAAATATTATAATAAAATTATTTATAAAAATTTATTTAATAGTTTAAATTTTTAAATTAAAAAAATTATTGACATAATATAAGATTATTTATAATTTTTTTTTTATATTTAATTTAAAAATATTTTTTGTGACGAGATGTATTAGATATTAAAATTATAATTTTTTTTAAATCTTACAAATAAAATATTTTAATTATTATAGGCAGAATCCACGTTAAAAACTCCGTTAGTCTTCTTTTAATGAACTATTGTGAATGATAGTAGATACGTAAAATGTTGCAGGGGAATTGTACCAAAAAATTTCAATTATTTGGTTGTCATTCAAATAATCGACGTTAAAAATAAAAATAGACAACATTGGTGGTAAGGGTCAAGGAAAGCTTCTTTTTTTTTTGTGTGAAAAATAATGATACTTTAACAAAAAAATTTCATTGCAACTTCTTTTAAGAAAAGTAATATTATTTTATTTTGAATAAAAAAAATCAAATTGACACATTTATAATACCAAAAAGATTAAAAGTATATTTAAGTTTCATTTTAAAATATTGTGATAGAAAGTTATGTTATAAATATCTCAATAAAATAATCGAAATAATAAAAAATAATTAAGTAAATGTACTTAAAGAATTCATAAATTGAGAGAAGCATAATCACAATTTATTAGATCATTTTAACTTTACAAAGAGAGTATAGAAAAAGAGATTGATGTAGAAGATAGAACAAAGAGTTGTGTGGTTTGGGTGATAAAACTAATTCTTATGCACGATATTTCAACGTGTAGAAAAATTAGTAAAAAAATAACCACTTCAAAAATAATTAATAAATAATTAAATAAATTAAATTATTTGTTTTTTATACTCAATCAGCTTTTTGATATGAATAAAAACTGACAGTTAAAAAGTTATAGGTTGGGCCTTTACTCAACTTTTCTATGCGGTCCACCTATCACAGTTCATACAAGATTATAACGGCTCAATTTGTATTGGATTTAATAATTAATTAAATAACAATCTACTATAAAATATTCAAACAATCTCCTACTTTGATTGTATTTAATTAATTATTTAGAAAATATTATTAAGTTACTATCACAATTCAGCAAATAAAACTTCACAAAATCATTAGATTCTATGGAGAAACAAGTGATATAAGACACAAATATAATGTTCTATAATCTGAATAGGACGGAATATATATATATATATATATATATATATATATATATATATATATATATTATTTTTAACTCAGTTCAGTAAGCGAACAATATAAAGACACTGATTCTTATAGGAAAACAAGTGATATGTATATATAAAGTGTATCATAACAAAATCATTGAATCCTATAGGGGTACAAATGATAAAAAACGTATCAAATTAAATTGAACAAAATTTGTAGGAAAAATAAAGCAAATAGTGACACGATATCAAATATTTTTCAGACTCTTACTAAACCAAGGCATCAAAAGAATTCACAATTTCCATACAAGTTACATAATTTCAAAAAACTTCTACAGGTAAACCCTTGATCAATGGATCTGTAAGCATTTGTGTACTAAGAATGTGAATTATAAGAGTTTAAGATTCTACAATTTTCTCTTTTACAAACATGAGTTTGATATCAAAATGTTTTGTACGGCTCAAATTCCTATGGTTATTAGCACAGTACACTGCAGACTTGTTATTTGCACAGTACAGACAAAGTATTGCTGTCATCTCGTAAAGAGATAGACTTGGGTACAAAACTCCCACTTGCCAGAGTATCTTCAAAGAAATATGCTTGATCTGACTCGATGACCCTAGTAGTGAGAACTGGACAATAGATATGTACCAACGAGAACCAATGCAATATCTAATAAAGAAACTGGTAACGATTTTAGAATCGAGCTTCATCTATTGTGGATTGTAGAGTGTTACTTGTGTTTTACAACCCCATACTCTCATATGCTTCAATGTTGGAGTCTTTTTAAAATACAATTCATATAAGTTCTTTGGGACCGACTTACTAAGAACTTGATTCAAAATGTAGACAGCAGTTTTCAATGCATCACCCCACAAGAACTCTAGCAACGAAGAATGATTGATCATACTTCTAACTATATTTATAAAAGTTCGATTCTGCCTTTTTGTTACTCCATTTTGTTACAAAGTGCCAGGTATTGTATATTGAGCTTCAATACTATGTTATTATATATATAAAACAAACGGGTCAAGATTTCTATCAATTTTAGTATATCTTCTATAATACTTACCACTCTTGTTAAATCTGACAGCTTTAATTAATTTGCTAGATTTCAATTTAACTGTCGCTTTGAAATTCTTAAATGTATTTAAAGATTTTTCCTTTTCACACAAAAGATCAATTCATCTATATCAAGAATAATCATCTATGAAAGTAATAAAATACTTGAATCTACCCATAAGTAAATAAAATACAACTTAAGTCTATACTTTTAAAATTGAAGCAACCAACCATCAAAACCTCAAGATCTATTAGCCCAAAAAAGTTATTCAATGCAAACATATTTCGCGAGTTTTAAGCAGAAATTAACAAGTTGTTTCGAGAAGTTTTGGGTTGTGGGATCCATTCCAGCTTTCTAGAATGCGACTCTCGCTTGGGATGCGAGAGATTGTGAGCTTATTCACCATTGTAAGGAGACGCAATGCCTCAACACGATTTAGCCATTCTCTCTTAATCATTCTGATTGTCTGATAGTTTTTTTTTTTACTTTAATTATCAAGGTAAAATCAAGAATAACTAATATCAAAATTCATAGAGGATAACATGCAAAATTAGGAAGCAACCAAATTAAACAGAAACATTTCAACGAAAGGAAAGACTCATTTCAAAAACATGACGGCAGAGAATAATATGTAAAATTGAGAAGCAATGAAAACATTCAACAAAGAAGGGCTTTTCAACGAAATTAAACAAAAAATTGAAAAAGAAATAAAAATTAACATACAACATTTGAGCTTTTCAATTGAATCAAATTAAACACAATTAAATTGAGATACTACAACTATGTTATAATATTAAATGCTGTAAATATCTCAATAAAATAATCAGAGTAATTAAAAATAATTAAATAAGTATACTTGAAGAATTTATAGATTGAGAGAGGCGGAATTACAATTTACTAGATTCTTTTAACTTTACAAAGAGAGTAGAAAAAGAGAGATTAACGTAGAAGATAAAACAGAGAGTTGTGTAGTCTGACTAATAAAATTGATTCTTATGCACGATGTTTCAATGTGCAAAAGAATCCGTGAACAAAAAATAATCACTTCAAAAATAATTAAATAAATTAATTTTTATTTTTATTTTTTTGACTCAGTCAACTTTTTTATAAAAATAAAAATTGACAGTTAAAAGGTTGTAAGTTAGACCTCTAGCTAATTTTTTTATGCGGTCCACCTATCACAGTTCACACAAGATTATAATGATCCAATCTATACTGGACTTAATAATTAATTAAATAAAAATCAATTATAAAATATTCCAACAAGTTCAATATACGAAAAAGGTTGAATATTTTAACTTTAATGTATTAACATTTTATTTTTATTTACAAACTTATGTTACTTTATATGACACATACAAATTTCTAGATAAAAATAAAAATCACATTCAACTTGTCTATAAATTCAACTTTTTTGTAACAAGAAATATATATAAGAGAGATAATTACGTTCATTTTTCATATGATTTATAAAAATTACGTTTATAGTTTTATTAGTTTTAAATTGAGACAAAAATCATTGACAATACATTTATATATATTTTTTTAATTTTTAAACAAATTATAATAATAATTTATTTTCAATTTTTAATAATTTAGAATTAATTAATGAAAAAATTAATTATTATTGCGATTGGTTGTTATATTAATTAGATTAGATAATTTATGAATTCTTTTTACAAAAAGTAAAAAGGATATAGTTTATTAGCAGTTTTGTCACTTTGTAATTAAAAATAAAATTTAAAAAATATCAGTGCAAGTTTTAAAAATATAACTCCCAAAATGCATGCATGTGAGTTCGATGACGTGGGCCCATGAATTTCGCGCCAAAATTGTAGTCAAGATAAGATAGCCACCGGCCCCACCATCGAGACCTTTGCCTCTTTCCCTTTCAGCTTTTTGAATTTGGTTCATCCCATGACATTTTCTTGTATTCGAATGTCGTTGCACATGTGCCTTCGTCGTCATAGAATCTTGGTTTTAAAATTTACTTTTTTGCCATAATTTTCTATTTTTAAAATTAAAACTATTTTTGTCTACCATAAAAATCATTTATTTTAATTTTTTTTCTACAATTTTAAGTTTTTTTTACACCGCTGCACATTTCAATAGGTGCTGATGAACAAAATAATTTTTTAAAATTTCCCTATTTCTACAAATATCTAGTTTGGTAAAAATAAGACTGAATTACTTTATTAGCTAAAAAATATTTAATATATTTATTTTATTATCTAAAACAAGGGCTGATCTAAAATGCACTCTCATTTAAATTATGTAAATTTTTGGTTATACAAATAAATAAATTTATTACATATTTGTTAAAAAAATTAGTGTGAGGATTTTTTAAGGTACTAGTATTTAGAAGATTAATTTGACAAATTAAAATTTTAATAAATTAAATTGAGAATGTGTTTACTTTTCAAGTAACAAAATAGCTATTTGCCCTAAAATAATTAACATAAAATTTATTTTTTTAAAATATTTTTGAATAAAATAAAATAAATATTTATAATATCTGTTGAGAATATGATGAAATAATATTTTAAATATGAAAAACAGATACCATATTTTGTTTCAATTAATTAATCCTCTTTATTTTTGCCATTTGAAATAATCTTATTGTTTTTATTTCTTTTTTTTTTGTTATATCATGGTCAAGTAGTATATGTCAATTTTTCTAGAATATTTTCTCTCCCCACATAATTTAAAATTACATTCTTTCACATTAGGCTGTTTTATTAATTATTTAAAAGAAATTAAAAAACCAACTAAATTGAATAAGTGATTTACTGATATCATATACCTCAAAACATTATATATTTAATTTATATAAAATAAATATTATTATCTATTATATACAAGTATATATTATATATTTAATTTAATTTTTTGTGAAAAATTGAACTGATTATTTTCCGATCAACAAAGCTCAATTATATTTTTTCTCTTGACTTAAACCACATATTAACGAACCAATTTTAAATTTTTGTATAGGATGATCTGCAGTTATTTATTTTTAAGTGAATTTAATTTTAAATATTTAAATTTATTTAATAAATAAATTAAGCTTTCATTTTTTTTTTAGCAGGTCATTGTCCCATCTCAATGACAACGTGAGAGTCAGGCAGATTTATAAGGCTACAGTACTTTACCTCGTCACGAAGATATTGCGCACATAATCTAAGTTTGGACTTTAAAGATACGCTTTGGCAGATTCTTAAATTTTCTTAGTACGTGGCGTGGAATTTTTTATTTTCCTTGAAACGTTTTCAAAAACGAAAATTTATGGCATCATTTTTATTCCAGAGTTGTTGAAAATAATCATACCTTTATGTTGAATAAAATCGGATTAACAAAATTCTAACTTGATATCCATTAGTCACATTTACTTTATTTATTTAGTTTAAATAAAATCGAATTAGCAAATGGCCGAAGCCAATTGAAAATTGTATTCCGAAAATTATGTAGTTACATAAGGACATTTAATTACATTTTTTTATATCTTATGCATATAATAGGAGTAAAACTTAGGCGCAGTTTTCAAGTGTTTGCTACGAGGTTTTCGAATAGAAATATAGGGTTTTGCTACGAGGTTTTCGAATAGAAATATAGGGTTTGTTTGAAAGTATTTTCAAATAATTTTGTTTTATTGTTTTTTTTTAAATTTAAAAATAATGTTAAAAACAATTTAAAAAAAAAACTAAAAAATTTGTTTGTATATAAATTTTAAAAATAATATTTAAAAACACAATAATCTAATTTACGTGATGGTTAGGGATTAATTTTAATAAATTATTTATAACTTTACTTTATATAATTTTTTTTTTAAAAAAATTGAAAACAATTTTGCGCAAAAAAAAACAATAAAATGGTGATTTGTGAAAACTATTTTTTGAATTACACTCTTACAAAATAGTTTTTAAAAATAATTTATAAAAATAACATGATAAATAGATTTTTTTATTTTTATAAAAAAAAACTATTTTAAAAACAGTTTCTAAATAAGTCCATAATATTTGGAATAATTTTTTTTTGAAGAAATCAATATTATGATGGTTAGTTGGAAAAAAAAATGTCCATGTGTTGTGTTTTTATTGGACAACCTTGTCTTTAAATGATTTATGGGCAAGGATTGTGTTCGGTTCAAGGGTTATTTAAGGGAGTGTCCCTTTTGCATATACAAAGAGAATGGGCAACTTTGCTGCATGCTTAAATTTTTAGCTACTGTGTTATTTTTTAATTTTTCTTCAGGCAGATAACTAATGCTCCTGTTTTGTACCTCTCTTCTTCTTAAAAAAACTTCTTATTTTATCCAAAAAAAATTGGAAGGACTCCTAGTAAACACCTAAAGAACTTCACCTAAGTCTTGTCTATAAATCAAATGCTATATTTTGGTGGGAAAAAAGAATAAAACTGTTACCATCTTATAATATATGAGATTTTGCTGTGTTATTGTAGCTGTTGCATTTCATGGTTTGATGTTCTAATGTAATGTTTCAGGTATGAGAAGTATCATGTTTGTTATGGAGGCGATGAGGAAGAGAGAAAAGCTAACTACACTGATATGGTGAGAACTGAGTAATACTCAATTACTGATATTTAGTAATCAAAACTTTAATGGGTTTCTCTATATATAAACTAGTTCGAAAGCTATTATCCACAATTTTGCTTTGTTTTGAGCTTTATATGTTATTTATTGCATTTAGAATCATCCATAGAAATTTTTCTTTTTTCTTTTCTTTTCCCAGCTAGTGGAATTGCTTATAAATCAATTATTGATTTTTCCTTAAATTCATCCAATTATCACATTGTCCAGTTGGTTTACCATTACACTTTATTGACATTTCTGACAAATTGCTGCTTTTCTGCTGAAACACTACTTAAATGATTCTAATCCTAGAAGATACTTAAAGAACAATTTTTTTGAATATTGCCACTTAAGCTTTTATGTTTCTGCAATTTCTAAGAAGATATCCAATCAATACGGCATTGAAACAATGTCCTAATTATTATTTTGATATCCAGGTAGCTAGATTGATGATCAGCTTTGTGAGGTTGGGAATACCCTTTATTTGTCTTAATTGTACTCGACTCGATTATCTGGGGAGAAAAACAAAATTAGATCTCCTTATGTTTTTCAGGTTCAGGTGTCTACTTGCTTCATTCTGCACTTACAAATTGAAGAATTTGCTTTAAATTTAATTTAATTACTCATGCATGCTCCTAATTTTTGTTTTCTAATTATCAAGATGGAAAAACGAATCTCTTCCAGAAAGCATCAAACGACATGAGCACTTCCTTGCTTTACAACTTGGCTTGAAGCCTGGACAGAAGGTTTTCATGTTCATTGGAGCACAATGACTTATGGTTTTAGGTTTTGGATGTTGGATGTGGAGTTGGAGGACCACTAAGAGAAATTTCTCGATTCAGGTGAATGGAACTTCCTGTATTTAAAACCTTTATCTTCTCGCCTTCTCCCAAGCCACCTAATGGGCTAACAAAAAAAAAATGTTGACTTCCTGCCATATTGTTTTTGGTTTGATTGTTATTGCATTTTCAATTTTCATAAATTGGGTTCTACTTTGTGATTCTCCTCTATTCAGCTGTTGGGTTCTAAGGGTTTTATATCAAATAAACTGTGTATATATTGCTACATATTTATGGGAAAAGAAGAAAATAGACAGGAACTCTATTTTGGTTCTCCAAATGTGGCGTCATTATCAATTTGATACTCTTAAGATTTTTTGTGTCACTTTAGTACTTAAATATATTATTTTGTTTCAACTCCATAGAATATTTGATACTTGAATGATTGTGTAATATCGTTATTTCAGTGCATATGAAAGAGTGAAATTGGAATGAAATCGGATACTAAGGTGATACAAAAAATCTTTAGGTTATCACATTGATAATTAAATCATCTTTTGGGGACAAAAATAGGAATTTTGCCATAAAAACTATGATGAAGAATAATTTTGTAGAAAATGAGAAGATTGAAATATGCATACCTTTTGGATTGGAATTTCTCATGTCGTACAGGTAGTTCACATGATTCGGGAAAGTGTAGTGGTGTAACACTTAAGTGGTTTTTCAGGTGCAAAGTATTCAGAGAAATTTTTTTTTCTGCTAAACATTTCTCTTGAATGATAGAGTTGGTTTCACAAACTTTATGATATTTGTGCAGCATGACATCGATTACTGGGTTGAACAACAATGAGTACCAAATAACAAGAGGAAAGGTATGTGCTTGACTCCCACAGCATGATATGAAAGATGTAATGCTTTTTAAAAACATTAACTTTGATCTTTTCATTCTATCATTGAATCTAGTGGCTATAAGGACAATACTTAGGTAAAGTTCTTTCGATATTTACTATAAGTTCACTAATGAAAATACATGTGAAAATTTTTTATAACTCAGCACCATGTTATTAACTATTTACAAATAGTTCCTCCACATGTAACTCCATTGAAGAATCTTATAGCAGATACCTAAAAACCACACTTAATTTTTATCCTTGTTATACAATATATACAATGGTTCATAATGTTGTTTTCTATTACTCACTAAAATAGATCTATTTGCTAAGCATTAATAATTTATTTGTGATGATATTCTAGTACTTGTTTGACACTATAAGTTGCTTGTGCTAACTTTCATGTCAGTAAGACAATGAAAAATTCCTTGTTGATGAAGGAATTATGTGGATTTCCGCATTTTGTGGTTAAAAGATGATAGTACTTAGTGGCAAATCTTAAAATATTCTTTTGAATACTTACAAACTTCCAATTGCGAACAGGAACTCAATCGCAAAACTGGAGTTGACAAATCCTGCAATTTTGTCAAGGTAGATTTTTTGAAAACCTATTCTTATTCAATTAGGGAATTTCTTCTAATTTTTTTAGCATATATGGGTCTAAGAATGACACAACTTGATATAAATATTATAACATGACAAAATCTATAATGTTTAAGTGTAATTTGAAGTATCATGTTATGTCTGAAATAAGTTTCCTACATGATACAACTTTTTTTAAAAAAAAAAAAATTGGTGCTTCATAGATATGGGTTCATTTCCTTGTCATGATATTGTTATCTGAGAAATTTTTGTAAATAAATTTTAAAACTAACTTAATGAATCACTTATGTTATTTTAATTTATATTATTATGAGTTTTCATATTATAAATTTTATATATATGTATGTATATCGTGAAATTATCTATCAATATTAATAAATATGACTTTGAGACCTTTCCATATCTTGGTATGCCAATCTAAAAAATAATAAATAATTGTAAAGAATTATATAGTGGGAGGTTATTCAAAAAATGATTAGTGATTTTATAAAATAACTAATGACACACCGTGACACGTAGTGTTTAAGTACAATTTGAAGTGTCATGTCGTGTTTGAAATAAGCATTAAACATGATACGATTCTATTCTTGACGAATGGATGCTTCATAGATAAAGGTTCATTTTCTTGTATAGTTGTTATGTATTTATGTTCCACTTAATTATGCTACATTGGATATTATAATAATATAATGATATATTTAAGGTTATAAGGTTATAGTTGACATGATTATGGTATTTATTTGATAACGCAGGCAGACTTTATGAAAATGCCATTCGAGGACAATTCTTTTGATGCAGTATATGCAATTGAAGCTACTTGCCATGCTCCAGATGTTGTATGTGATAGTTTATCTTACTCTGCTTAACTCCGCATTTTAGTCCTTTCTTTATCCTGCATATTAATCTCGTTTGGTTAGTGGATTTAAGGGTATGAAATGGAAATAAAATGGAATAGAGATTCTATTCTTTGGTTTAATTGCTAAAAATGAAAGAAAACGTGAGTCTCACGAAATACTGATTACCTCTTACAACATAATATAAATTATCTCTGAAATCAAGTGAAAAGTGAACAATGTGAAAAAAAAAATAAAAAAACTAAAATATCCTTCATTCTTTTATTTATTTATAAAATTTTTATAATTTTAAAAAAATATATTTAAATTAAAATTTTTAATATTTTTTAACAAAATTTAATTTAAATTTTTATAATAATAATAATTTATTTTATTTTTTATTTAAAATATTTAAAATAATTTTTTAAGTTAAAATAATATTACTATAATAATTTTATTTTTTAATAATATTTTTGTCTTTTTGACAATTTTTATTTTATTTTATTTCATTGCTCTATCAAACATAATTTTAATCATAATATTTTATTTTATTCTATTTAAATTAATTCATTTTCATTTCATTCTCAATTTCTATTTTTATTTTATTTGTTGTGTTACCGATCAAATAAGACCACATCCAATAAAAATATAACATGTGGACATTTTTCATAGGTCAGCATTACATTATTGATTCCTTTAGAAAAGTTCTTCCACATGCCATAATTTTAATATAAAATTTGATAGCAAACATCTAAGAATTGCATCTAAGCTTTTTCTGGCTATAAATAGTTGCACATGCACTCAGCAGCTTTCGAGTATTGTAGACCAACTTTTGATGTGGCCATGTGTAGCAGTATGAATTGCATGTGTGGACTGTGAATCTACCAAGAATTCTGTCTTTGGTTTGTATTAGTTTAACACTTTTTTTTTTGTCTTATGGATAGCATGGATGCTATAAAGAGATTTATAGTCTTTGTTAGATTAAAAATAATTAATTTAAAAAGAGTGTGTGTGTGTAAGTTTTAAGTCTCAAATTGAATTATTATAAAAAAATTTAAGTTTTTATAAATTAATTATCACACTATATATTAAATAAAAATTTGGTTGGAGGAGAGGAAAATGCAAATAAATAAATAATTAATGATAAAACGGTTTTTTTAATACGAATTTTGAAATAAATATAACGATTTTCTTTTAAATCCAAATTTTAAATTAATTTTCAAAAGATATGATTTTTGAAAAAAATCATAACTAAAATTACAACTTTTCAAAAAAGTCATAATTCTATAAAAGAAACATGTTTGTACCGAATTTTATTATAAATAAATGATATGACATATTAAAAATTAATTTAAAAAATACATTTATCTTATTTCATTGTCTTCTCTAAAATTTTAAAAACTATTTTTTTTAAGAAAGATTCAAAATGTTGCTGTCTGTCAATCTTTAAATGCTTGAAATTATTTCTAAGAGTGATTTGTCATATATCTTGTAGCACGTATAATAGAGACAAATATCATCTTAAAAACAATATATTTACACACGTTTTTTGGTATAATTTCATCTTTAAACCATTTTACTTTCTAACGGTCTCGAAGCCAGGTCCATATTTTACTGCATATGAATGGTGTATGACCGATGCCTTCGATCCTAGTAACCCTGAACACCAAAAAATAAAGGTATGATTTGGAAGAATTTTAATCGACATTACCTGCTCATAATTCTCTTGGAAGCCTTATCTCGGGTTTATAACTCTGAAGATGAAATTCATTGGTACAGGCAGAAATCGAGCTCGGGGATGGGCTTCCTGACATTAGATTGACTACAAAGTGTCTTGAAGCTCTGATGCAAGCAGGGTTTATCGCATACCTTTCCTCTTGTTATTTGGTACTCATTGTTGTTCAACCCAGTAATCGATGTCATGCTGCACAAATATCATAAAGTTTGTGAAACCAACTCTATCATTCAAGAGAAATGTTTAGCAGAAAAAAAAAAATTCTCTGAATACTTTGCACCAGAAAAACCACTTAAGTGTTACACAACTACACTTTCCCGAATCATGTAAACTATATGTACGATGTGAGAGATTCCAATCCAAAAAGGTATACATATTTCAATCTTTTTATTTTGTGCAAAATTATTTTTCAATCATATTTTTTATGGCAAAATTCCTATTTTAGTCCTCGAAAGATTATTTAATTATCAATGTGATAACGTACAAGTTTTTTGTATCGCTTTAGTACCCGATTTCATTCCAATTTCACACTTTCAGATACACTGAAATGACACTACACAATCATTCAAGTATCAAATATTCAACTTCTCTGTGAATTTGAATTTTTTGTAGCAAGAAATATATATATAAAGAGATAATTAAGTTTGTTTTTCATATGATTTGTAAAAATTATATTTACAATTTTAACAAAAATTACGGATAATACATTCACACTTTTTTAATTTTTAAAAAAGTTATAATAATTTTTTATTTTAAAATTTTATAAATATTAATTTAAATTTTTGATAATTTATGAATTATTTTAAAAAAAATTAAAAAAGATATACTTTATTAGCAGTTTTGTCACTTTGCAATTAAAAAATAATAATCGTTCATAAATTAAAATTAAAAAAATATCAGTGCAAGTTCTAAAATTTTAAATATATATATAGGCCAACGCCCAACATGCATGCATGTGAGTTCGATGACGTGGGGCCATGAATTTCGCGCCAAAATTGTCATCAAGATAAGAACGCCGCCGGCCCCACCATCGAGACCTTTGCCTCTCTCCCTTTCACCTTTGCTGATCCCATGACATTTTGTTGCATTCGAATCTCGTTGCGCATGTGCCTTCTTCGTGATAATAGAATCTTCGTTTTTAAAATTTACCTTTTTACCATAATTTTATATTTTTAAAATTAGAACTATTTTTTGCCTATCACAAAAATCATTTATTTTAATTTTTTTTACACCGCTGCACATTTCAATAGGTGCTGATGAACAAAATAATTTTTTAAAATTTCCCTATTTCTACAAATATCTAGTTTGGTAAAAATAAGACTGAATTACTTTATTAGCTAAAAAATATTTAATATATTTATTTTATTATCTAAAACAAGGGCAGACCTAAAATGCACTCTCATTTAAATTATGTAAATTTTTGGTTATATAAATAAATTTATTACATATTTGTTAAAAAAAATTAGTGTGAGGATTTTTTTAAGGTACTAGTATTTAGAAGATTAAATTGAGAAAGTAAAATGTTTACTTTTGAGGGAACAAAAAAGCTATTTACCCTAAAATAATTAACATAAAAATTTAATTTTTAAAATAATCATTTTATAATTATTTAAAAATATTTTTGAATAAAATAAATATTTATAATATCTATTGAGAATATGATAAAATAATATTTTAAATATGACAAACAGATACCATATTTTGTATCAATTAATTAATCCTCTTTATTTTTGCCATTTGAAATAATCTTATTGTTTTTATTTCTTCTTATATCATGGTCAAGTAGTATATTTCAATTTTTCTAGAATATTTTCTCTCCCCATATAATTTAAAATTACATTCTTTCACATTAGACTGTTTTATTAATTATTTAAAAGAAATTAAAAAACCAACTAAATTGAATAAGTGATTTACTTATATCATATACTTAAACACACTATATATTTAATTTATATAAAATAAATATTATTATATATTTAATTTAATTTTTTGTGAAAAAATTGAACTGATTATTTTCTGATCAACAAAGCTCAATTATATATTTTTTTCTTGACTCAAACCACATATTAACGAACCAATTTTAAATTTTTGTATAGGCTGATCTGCAGTTATTTATTTTTAAGTGAATTTAATTTTAAATATTTAAATTTATTTAATAAATAAATTAGTTTAGCTTTCAATTGTTTATTTTTTAGCAGGTCATTGTCGTCCCATCGTAATGACAACGTTAGTTGAGCAGATTTATAAGGCTACAGTACTTTACCTTGTCACGAAAGATATTGCGCACATAATCTATGTTTGGACTTTAAAGATCCGATTTGGCAGATTCTTAGTACGTGGCGTGGAATTTATGGCATAATTTTTATTCCAGAGTGGTTGAAAATAATCATACCTTTGTGTTGAATAAAATAGGATTAACAAAAGTCTAGCTTCGTACCCCTTAGTCATATTTACTTTAAATATTTAGTTTGAATAAAATTGAAGTAGCAAACGACCGAAGCCTAACTTAAAGAAAAATTCAATAGCACTATGAAAAATATTTTGACACACCGTCAATAAATAAATTTTTTTATTAATAATATATTTAATAAATTCATATATTTATTTAAAATAAAAATAATAATTTTTAAATTTAAATAAATATATATAACATATATTATTAAAATAAAATTATTTACTGATGATGTATTAAATAATTATTTTTGAATTATTTATTTATACAATTATAGATGATTTTGAGGTAATTTAGGTTTATATATATATATATATATATATATATATATATATATATATATATATATATAATTAAAATAATAATAAAACGATAAATTATTTACAATTAGTAATTGATATTAACACAAGACCCTATACAAATTTTATTTTAAAAAACAAACATAAAGACAAGCTAAAAATAGCAACGATAAATAAAAGTAAAAACATAAAATATTAAGCGGGATATTTTTAATTTAAAATATATAGATATATGATCTAATTTGTGTTTTTTTTTAAATTATCAAATAGATCTAGAAGTAATATGATTATTAACTAAAAGAATATCCATATACTATAACTATTGTAAAATTTAAATGAATTTATATAAAATAAATATAATTTTTTTTATCTTAATATATCGGTACAATAAACTAATTATTATATCAAAATTCTTGACATTTTTACCCAAAAAAAATTAAGATTGATTTTTCAAAAATGCAAGACTAAAAAATAACTCGAGCCTAGTAAAAAAAAATAGTCAGGGTGAGTTTGGTTTTTTTTTTTAACATATTTTTTACTTTTCTTTTTTAAAAATTATTGAATTTAATTTTTAAAAATTATGTGATTATTTTCTTTTTTTTTAATATTTATAATATATACTCTTTCATAGTTATGACAGATCATTTTTTATAAATACTAAAATATTTTTTAAATATTTTTTATTTGAGTAAAAATATTTTTTAAAATTTTACCAAAATTAGTTTTAATTATTTTTTTATTAGCAATAAAAAAAACTAAATAGACGTTAAAAATCTTATAATTTTACCCTTTGTTCGAGAGTCTGCATGAGCAGTTCACCTAAACACGCTGCCTTGGGCTTATCCCCTTCGGAGAGATCTCTGGAAGAGTGGTCTCCCCTTGAAGTTCGCGCGAACAGAACGACAAAACATCCTCACAACTCTTCACGTTTTTCCACTCTCTCTCCCCGTTTGGCCTTTCGCTCTGCTTTTATATATTTAGCCACTACTCTCTCTCTCTCCATAAATTTTTACTTCCTGTTTTAGCCTTTCCTCTGTGGTCCTTTTCTCTTTTCTTTCTCTGCTCCTTATTCATTCTGTGAAAATGCTTTTCCTTTTCTAGGTTTCTCTTTGACCCCTCTTTCAATGTAAGCTTCCTCATGCATTCCCTTCAAAATCCATTTCTCAAAATCTGTTTCCGATGCCTGCATTTGCTTTTTCCCTTCGTTGCATCAATGATTCTGATGCTTTTCTTCTGGTTCTGTGTTTAGATCTTCGCAAGCTCGTTCCGAATTCTGATATAGATGTCGAAAGCCGGAGCAATGGATCTTGCATCAGGTCTCGGAGGAAAGATTGACAAAGCCGAAGTTCTTTCTGCTGTTGATAAGTATATTCTCTGTTTTCGTATCTTCGAATTACATTTTAGTTTTCTTTGCTTTCTCTTGGATTTGAATTTTGAATCTCCCTTTTGCTTCTCAGAATGACGTTTCTGTGTTTTCTTTATAGCTCTGTTTTGAGTCTCTTTTTCTTCTGGATGGTGATATTCAAAAGGAAGGACAAAATTGGCATTTGTAGGAATGGTGACAAATTTTTAAGATAATAATTTTAGTATCCTCTGCTACTGGATCTGATGTAATGAATATAAAAAGGTTGTCCAATGTTGGGTAACTTGTCTGGTTCTGCTTGTGAAATGTTACACCTTACCTAATTGCATTTAATGCACCCAATAATAGCTTTGACTAATGGATATGATACTTTTTGCTTCCACACCTACTAATCAATCTATGTTTTGGATTACACTCAGATTGATCACTGAGGGAATTTGGGAATTAACTGGGAGTTTCACCTAATTTCAATAGTAATTCTGAAATTCCAACAGTCCAAGATTTTTGATCGGTAATCCTGCATGGTGGTCAACTCTCCCTAGGATATGGCATCAGGGGCCAGTTGAATAGCTTACTTTAGGGAGATAATTCTTTAGGTTGGACTTTTGGATTCCAGGCATGTAACTAGCACTTGATCGGTAATCATAGAATAATCTATTCTAACTGCTAATTTGTTACCCAAAAAAAAAAAAAAAATTCCACATAGGCTAACCAAAGTAAGCTTGGTTTGTTTCATTCACCCAAGGAATGATGAAGAGCTACAATCATATATATGCAGGAACTATAGAAAATTTACTATTGCTAAACCATTGTAAATTTAGGAAACTATTCCTTTTAGTTGGGCCGAAATTTCATATTATCAAAGTATTCTTATTTTTCTCTTAATTTCTGAACAAAAGAAAAAAATTATTGTCAAAGCTACTCCACATTGTCAGTGGTTATGCTGTCATCAAACAGATGTTTAGGTTCTTTTTTTTTTTCCTCTAGTCTTGAGTTGATAACTGTATAGTTTCCATATAACTTTGTTAAAATGGGATGTTACTGTGATACTGTGGAACATGGAAATTGTATTCCGAAAATTATGTAGTTACATACGGACATTTAATTATATTTCTATGTCTTATGCATATAATAGGAGTAAAACTCAGGTGCAGTTTTCAAGTGTTTGCTATGAGGTTTTCCAATAGAAATATAACATGTGGAATAATTTTTTTGAAGCAATCAATATTATGATGGTTAGTTAGAAAAAATGTCCACGTTATGTTTTTATTGGACAACCTTGTCTTTAAATGATTTATGGGCAAAGATTGTGTTCGGCTCAAGGGTTATTTAAGGGAGTGTCTCTTTTGCATATGCAAAGAGATTGGGCAGCTTTGCTGCATGCTTAATTTTTAGCTACTGTGTTATTTTCTAGTTTTTTATTTATTATGTTTTCTATGTTTCTTCAGGCAGATAACTAATCGTCCTGTTTTGTACCTCTCTTCTTAAAAAAATTTCTTCTTTTATCCAAAAAAAAATTGGAAGGATTCCTAGTAAACACCTAAAGAACTTCACTTAAGTCTTGTCTATAAATCAAATGCTATATTTTGGTGGGAAAAAAGAATAAAACTGTTACCATCTCATAATATATGAGATTTTGCTGTGGAATTATTGTAGCTGTTGCATTGCATGGTTTGATGTTCTAATGTAATGTTTCAGGTATGAGAAGTATCATGTTTGTTATGGAGGTGATGAGGAAGAGAGAAAAGCTAACTACACTGATATGGTGAGAACTGAGAAATACTCAATTACTGATATTTAGTAATCAAAACTTTAATGGGTTTCTCTATATATAAAATAGTTCGAAAGCTATTATCCACAATTTTGCTCTGTTTTGAGCTTTATATGTTATTTATTGCATTTAGGATCATCCATAGAGGTTTTTCTTTTTTCTTTTCTTTTCCCAGCTAGTGGAATTGCTTATAAATTAATTATTGATTTTTCCATAAATTCATCCAATTATCACGTTGCCTAGTTGGTTTACCATTACACTTTATTGACATTCCTGACAAATTGATGCTTTTCTGCTGAAATACTACTTAAATGATTCTAATCCTAGAAGATACTTAAAGAACAATTTTTTTGAATATTGCTACTTAATCTTTTATGTTTCTGCAATTTCTAAGAAGATATCCAATCAATATGGCAATGAAACAATGTCCTAATTATTACTTTGATATCCAGGTAGTTAGATTGATGATTAGCTCTATGAGGTTGGGAATACTCTTTATTTATCTTAATTGTACTTGACTCGATTATCTGGGGAGAAAAACAAAATTAGGTCTCCTTATGTTTTTCAGGTTAATAAATATTATGATCTTGTTACCAGCTTTTATGAGTTTGGCTGGGGGGAATCTTTTCACTTTGCAACCAGGTGTCTACTTGCTTCATTCTGCACTTACAAATTGAAGAATTTGCTTTAAATTTAATTACTCATGCATGCTCCTAATTTTTTTTCCTAATAATCAAGATGGAAAAACGAATCTCTTCCAGAAAGCATCAAACGACATGAGCACTTCCTTGCTTTACAACTTGGCTTGAAGCCTGGACAGAAGGTTTTCATGTTACATTGGAGCACAATGACTTGTGGTTTGCTGTTTTTAAATTAAAAAAAAAACTTATGAGTCATTTTTATTTTTGTTTTTTGGTTTTAGGTTTTGGATGTTGGATGTGGAATTGGAGGACCACTAAGAGAAATTTCTCGATTCAGGTGAATGGAACTTCCTGTATTTAAAACCCTTGGCTTCTCGCCTTCTCCTTAGCCACCTAATGGCTAACAAAAAAATGTTGACTTCCTGCCATTTTGTTTTTTATTTGATTGTTATTGCATTTTCAATTTTCATAAATTGGGTTCTACTTTGTGATTCTCCTCTATTCTGCTGTTGGGTTCTAAGGGTTTTATGTCAAATAAACTGTGTATATATTGCTACATATTTATGGGAAAAGAAGAAAATAGACAGGAACTATATTTTGGTTCTCCAAATGTGGTGTCATTATCAATTTGATACTCTTAAGATTTTTTGTGTCGCTTTAGTACCTAAATATATGATTTGGTTTCAGCTCCATAGAATATTTGGTACTTGAATGTTTGTGTAGTGTCATTTCAGTGCATTTGAAAGAGTGAAATTGGAATGAAATCGCGTACTAAAGTGATACAAAAAGTCTTTAGGCTATCACTTTGATAATTAAATCATCTTTCGAGGACCAAAATAGGAATTTCGCCACAAAAAATATGATGAAGAATAATTTTGTGTAACACTTAAGTGGTTTTTGATTTCCTCCGTGGGTATAATTGTTGTGTAGCATTGTACCACTATTATTTTACTGGCGCAAAGTATTCAGATAATTTTTTTTCTACTAAACATTTCTCTTGAATGATAGAGTTGGTTTCACAAACTTAATGATATTTGTGCAGCATGACATCGATTACCGGGTTGAACAACAATGAGTACCAAATAACAAGAGGAAAGGTATGTGCTTGACTCCCACTGCATGATATGAAAGATGTAATGCTCTTTAAAACACTAACCTTGACCTTTTCATTCTATCATTGAATCTAGTGGTTATAAGGACAATACTTAGGTAAAGTTCTTTCAATATTTACTATCAGGTTCACTAATAAAATACATGTGAAATTTTTTTATAACTCAGCATCACTTTATTAACTATTTACAAATAGTTCCTCCACATGTCATAACTCCATTGAAGAATCTTATAGCATATACCTAAAAACTACACTTAAGTTGTATCCTTGTTATACAATACAATGGTTCATAATGTTGTTTCCTATTACTCACTGAAAATAGATCTATTTGTTAAGCATTAATAATATATTTGTGATAATATTCTAGTACTTGTTTGACACTATAAGTTGCTTGTGCTAACTTTCGTGTTAGTAAGACAATAAAAAATTCCTTGTTGATGAAGGAATTATGTGGATTTCCTCATTTTGTGGTTAAAAGATGATAGTATTTAGTGACAAATCTTAAAATATTATTTTGAATACTTACAAGCTTCCATTGGCTAACAGGAACTCAATCGCAAAACTGGAGTTGACAAGACCTGCAATTTTGTCAAGGTAGATTTTTTGAAAACCTATTCTTATTCAATTGGGGGATTTCTTCTATATTTTAGCATATATGGGTCTAAGAATGACACAACTTAATATAGACATTATGACATGACAAAATCGTTTAAGTGTAATTTGAAATGTTATGTTGTGTCTAAAATAAGTTTCCGACATGATACAACTTTTTTTAAGTATCGGTGCTTCATAGACATGGTTTCATTTACTTATCGATGGTATTTTTAACTGTGAAATTTTTGTAAATAAATTTTAAAACTAATTTAATGAATCACTTTCGTTATTTTAATTTATATTATTATGAGTTTTCATATTTTATATATATATATATATATATATATATATATATATATATATATATATATATATATATATATATAGTGAAATTATCTATCAATATTAATATATATGGCTTTTGAGACCTTTTGATATAGTGGTATGCCCATCTCAAAAATAATAAGTAATTGTAAAGATGTATATAGTGGGTGGTTATTGAAAAAATGATTAGTGGTATAAAACTAACTAATGACACAACTTGGATTTAATAATGTACGGTTATAGTTGGCATGATTATCATATTTCTTTGATAACACAGGCAGACTTTATGAAAATGCCATTCGAGGACAATTCTTTTGATGCAGTATATGCAATTGAAGCTACTTGCCATGCTCCAGATGCTGTATGTGATAGTTTATCTTACTCTACTTAACTCTGCATTTTAGTCCTTTCTTTACCCTAGTACTGCATATTGGCTTTTAAGGACATCCAATAAAAATATAACGTGGACATTTTTCATAGGTCAGCACTACATTATTGATTCCTTTAGAAAAGTTCTTCCACATGCCATAATTTTAATATAAAACTTGATGGCAAACATCTAAGTATTGCACCTAAGTTTTTTCTGGCTATAAATAGTTGCACATGCACTCAGGCAGCTTTCGAGTATTGTGGACCAACTTTTGATGTGGCCATGTATAGCAGTATGAAGTGCATGTGTGGACTGTGAATCTATCAAGTTCTGTCTTTGGTTTGTATCAGTTTAACACTTTTTTTTTTGGTCTTATGGATAGCATGGATGCTATAAAGAGATTTATAGAGTCTTGAAGCCAGGTCAATATTTTGCTGCATATGAATGGTGCATGACCGATGCCTTTGATCCCAGTAACCCTGAACACCGAAAAATAAAGGTATGATTTGGAAGAATTTTAATTGACATTACCTGCTCATTCTCTCGGAAGCCTTATCTCAGGTTTATAACTCTGAAGATGAAATTCATTGGTACAGGCAGAAATTGAGCTCGGCGATGGGCTTCCTGACATTAGATTGACTACAAAGTGTCTTGAAGCTCTGAAGGAAGCAGGGTTTGAGGTGAACTTCAACCTCTTATTACCTTTCCTATTATTATTTTTGGAACTTTTTAAGAGATGAACAATCTAGTTGGCTAAGGGGATGTTCATTCCTTTTGTGAACAAAGATCATCTGGGAAAAAGATCTTGCAGTGGACTCTCCACTTCCTTGGTACTTGCCTTTGGATACAAGTCACTTCTCTCTGAGTAGTTTCCGGTTGACAGCTATTGGTCGGCTTTTCACAAGAAACATGGTAATACTACTGAATATCATAGCTTTTTTTTCAGTATAGGTACCTTTTGTCTGAGAGTTTTTGCTTAGTCTGTGTTTGGATTAAGTAATTAAAGAGTGGAAAGTAATTTAACTGAACCTGGAGCCAGAGGGGTCTGAGACTGCCCTGGACCGTTCCTCAAGTGGCTGTAATAAATATTATGAAAAAAATAGAATTGTAAGTTCCTTTATAATGTTTAATTATCCAAACAAGGGATTTTTTAAACGAGGGAATGGAATTGTAAATTTCATGAAATTCTATATGTGTCCCATTCAAACACAATTGTGACTCATGAATTGTCTGTATGTTATTGAAAGTTGTGGGATACATATACCCTGTTAATACGCAATACTGATATTCGTTGAATGGCTCTGAATTGTAGGTCAAGGCTCTTGAGTATGTTGGACTAGCACCAAAGGGAAGTCTAAGGGTTCAAGAATTCCTGGAAAAGGCTGCAGAAGGACTAGTTGCAGGTGGAAAGTAAGTATTTCTTTTTAATCTGTAGACGGCATTTCTGAATCACAATTCAAATGCAATGGATTTTTGTTTTTGAAAATAGAGTTAGAATTGAGCCACATGTACAACCCTAGGCTTTAGAATTTTGAAATTTTTTTAGATGGACTTGGTTTAAACAAGATTAGTAGAACAAATCAATCATGAATAGGCATGTAAGCAAGCCAAACACACTTTTTAAAGGAACCTACTTCTTACACTTTTATTCATGTTCGGCTGTCTTTTTATAAACTAGATCTACTTAAAAATTTCTTTTGAAAAGGATAGCTAGAACAAGCTTATGAACTTTTATCTCAGACATATGTATGGAGTTTACTTAAGAATCTCTTTTAATAACAATAGCTAGGACAAACTTTTGAAGAGTTCTTTTCTGAAGTTCAGGACATCATCAGAAACAAAACTTGATTATGTACTTTTTTCAGGAAAGAGATTTTCACACCAATGTATTTCTTTTTGGCGCGGAAGCCGGTTTCCGATAGTCACTAGGGTGGTGGTTGTACCAATTGCTGATGTAGTGATTTGCTGTGAATCAGGGAGGTGGAATTGTAAGTTAGCATTGTCTTCTGACCTTGACAAAATGAGTGCCGATATTGTTTAGGGTTTCTTGTCAATGTTCATGTTACTGACAGTTCACTTTCATCTTGCTGTGTGCTTAAGCATATTGTTAGCCTCCTGCTTTTGAATCTGCCTCCAAAACCCTAGTAAGTTATTCTACCGTTTGTCAATCTCATATATATCTTTACCAATATTTCTTGTTTGTATAAACTTCTGAGCTTACCTATTTGTCACCAAGTAATTTGCCACAGTAAAGGTTCCGCCTGGACCGTTATCTTTTCCTTAACATAAAATTTAAGTGGAGTTTTTGTAAGCGTGTTTGTTATTAGGTTTTTGGATAAAAACGTGACTTTTTTTTAACTTTCTCCTTCGATAAAATTCATTTACATATCATAATTTTATTGAAAAACCCAATAACAAACAATAAGTTCAGCAATATACACAGCCTCAATATTGCTACTACACGCTCTGGGTGCAAGGTGCAAGGTCTATTGAAGCAAATTTTATGTGGAAATTCTTTTATACTGGATATAAAGAAGTTCAAATGTTTAGCATCCAGCATGCTAGGAAGATACACAGTTCAGTATAAAATAAGTGTCGATTATTTTAGTTCTTAAAAAATATAGGTGGTGTTTGATTTTGTTTTTCAAAATTGTTTTTCAAAACAAAGTTTGAAAATTGTTTTACAAAATAAAAAATAACAAAAAACTTGTTTGATAAAATTGTTCTGAAAACAAGTTTATAAAATAAAAAAATAAAAAGCTCGTTTGATATAATTTTTAAGTTGTTATGATGAATTTAATTTTGTAAATAAATTTAGGTAATGTTTTAACGATAATATGAGATGAATAAATAAATAAAAAAATCATAAATTTTAATATAATATTGATATGACATCAATATTTTTAAATATATTGTTCTAAAATAAATAGTATTATTTATAGTTGTTTATACTAATTATAGGTGATACAAATATAATATTAATAATTAACTTAATGTGTATAAATTATCAAGAAATTTTTTTATATTTTATTGACATTTAATTTTAAATATAGTCACGATACGTTGTTATTTCTGTTGCCCTTTGATTAAATAATCTTGACAAGTTATTTTTATTGGAATTTACTTTTCCTATGCCTATATTTTCATGTAAAACTTTTATTTTTATATCATTAATATCTTTTTATATGTTAATCAATTGATCACATAAATTTTATTTGCTTATATAATTATGAATAGTATAAGAAATCATCATTATGAGTCATTGTCTACTAGGTTTGTATGGTGTCATTAATTTTAAAATAAAAAAATTTATTTTTTAATATTTTAAAATAACGCTCAATAATCATTTTTAGTGATAAATGTCTATAATTAAATAGTTTTTGACAACTTTTTGATTGTTTATCTCGATCTCCATATTATTGTACATGATATCTTTTATATTTCTAAGAGGGAGGAAAACCTCTAATACAAGGATAGTTGGCATTCATAAAATAAACTGAAGTTACATCAATGGATATATATTATCAGACAATATAAATTATGTAATTTTAGCAAAACAAGAGAATTTTGATAATATAATATTTATTGCAGACCATGAAAATTTTGCATTTGAAATACTAAGTGCATATAAAAAAACCTTTGGTATCATGTACATTATCTTTCTACCCTAAATAGACGTACATAAACATCATATTAAAATCACAAATGCCTATCACATTTTGTGTCACAATTGTTTTTCTACCTTTCAACGGTATTTGTTTGTCAACAAAAACACATCACTTATGTGTGTGCCATCACTTGCACCTAAACAAATTTATTATGAACAAATCATTACAAAAAATAAATTATTGATGAAATAAAAAAAATGTATGAATAAATTCTTAACAGAAACACATACTTTAAACCATAGATAATAAATTGTATTAGCTTTAATTTTTTTTTTGTAAATACTTCTATAAACTCTTGTTTGATTAGCTCTTTTCCTAATCGACATATTACTTTCCACACTTCTTTAAAATAACAAGAAACTATTTTTGTGAAATTTTAAAAACGGTATAATACTACTTTATGGCAAACATTATGCCCTCAAATGAATAGGAATATACAAACTTTTTCTTCCATTAGCTAATGTCGTGAATTATCTAAATAACTTTTCCTCCTCAATTCATCACATAAATTAATAAAACATGTTTTTTTTCATTCATAACAACTCAAAACAAGTCCCTAATCTATTTAATAACTCAAAAATAAATTCACGACCACTTAATGCTAATGTTTGAATTTTGATTTTATTTAAAAATTTGTGTTCATAATCACAGACCATGTTAATGATGCATAGCTTAGTTAATTCATCATCTTTTGAATCTAACGGCATTTTATCAAAAATGCATGTATGACTATTTGATGATATATTGTTTATGTTTACCATGGTGAAAACCTGTAACACAAATAAAATGTATATAACAACCACAATATATTCAAAAATTACAAAATTAAATGTTTGCAATAAATCTATTACTCAAACTAATCAAATATTGTCAGCAACATAAAATTATTAAATAAGTTTGTCCAAGTGTTGTCTAACTAGCCATCTTCTCTTTTTAAATTCCTATCACTAGATATTGTAAGTAACATTTGTCTCTAATCGGGATTGGTAAATTTCTCTAAGATTTTCATATAAATGTCATAAAAAATATCTTTAATTTCTTCAAGAGCAACCATACACTTATTAATAGAATAATCAGCCAATATAATTGTAGAATTAGTGGCCTTGGCACTATGTGTCTAATGAAACTTCTACTCTTACCTTTGACGCCTCAGCTTACGCTAGAAGTGCATCTCCCATTTGTAAAGCCCTAGGTTCCTTCTTGGATTTACGCTTCTTAACTTGAATTGTGCGCTTTCCACTACGTGTGGTGCATTCAATTGTTTGTGTGGCAACATCATCTGAACTATCATAATTAATATTAACATGAATACCAGTATTTTATTCACTTTTAAGCTCATTTTCTTTATCTATATTTGGTGAATCTTGGGTAAATGAATGATGAAGTACTCCAATTGCAGTACTTCTTTTGAATATGATTCCCAACAATTTATAGTACTTAAACCTTTCTTTTGAAATTGAGCAGCATTAGGAAGTACCTATAATCATTTGAAAAAATAGCGAACTAAGCATATTTAAAATAATTTGTAAATAAAATCATAAATTTGCAAGTCTTTATATACTGGAATATAAGTTTGCCAAATTGTTTCATTGTTAGTAACAGTGTTGGTTTCTACATCCCACTCAAATTCAGTATGTTGCAAGAGTAAAGAGAATTGAGAATGTTTTAATTGCAATCTATTGAACTTTTGCTTTATTTGTTCTATATTGAAAGATCAGTAAGTCATTGAATTAAATTTATCTTTTATGAAAACCCATATCTTAAAAAGAAATACATCATGTTGCATATTTGTTGTTATTTTTATTAAAATTTGCATACCTCTAAATTTATACTTCAATAGATTCGTGCGCTTGCAAGTTTTAATAAAAACAAGTTTTTGGCGCTATGGCCGGGAATTTCGATGAAAAAACTAATTAGATCCAGGTAAGTATAATTCTTCCACTAGTTATTATTTAGAATATTTATTTATTTTTTGTACTGAAAAATTTCTTTGTAAAAAAAAATTTCGTTGTTGCAAAATTTTGTGATTTTTTTGTTGTATTTGCATTTTGTTACTTGTAGTTAACATTGTATATATATGTTACTAAGTTGTAAAATTATCCTCTTTTAATTGTGTTATATACTATTAGAAATATTTGTTTATAATTTTTCTTTTAGTTATGCGTGTTTGGAAACGTGATAAAGATCAGCGTTTGGTTAGGAAAAGTTTAGGATCACCCAATGATTTTAAAATTGAAACATTAGACTTTGTTGAGACATCATAAAAAATAGAAGAACAAGTTGTACATGACAAAACTCTTATGGAGTACTTCTCACCTGTCATAGCCAATACTCCATCTTGCATAGTTTTGCCACAAACTACTGCAACTCACTTTGAACTCAAATCAGTCATACTTCAACTTTTACCATCATTTTATGGTTTGGAAAGAGAAGATCCATACATGCATGTGAAGGAATTTCTTGAAATTTGTTCAACATTTCGCTTTCAAAATTTCAATGATGAGTCAATCAGACATAGAATGTTTCCATTCTCATTAAAAAATAAAACTAAAACCTGGTTGAACTCTCTTCCTACAGGAACTATTACTAGTTGGAACCAATTGATAAATAAATTTCTGGCAAAAATTTTTCTCATGTCTAAAACTGATGCCCTTAGGAGAGAAATTTCTGATTTTTTTCAAAAAGAGGGCGAACAATTTTTCGAGTGTTGGAAAAGATTTAATGATCTTCTTTCGAAATCTCCTCATCATGGTTTTGAAATTTGGAGATTGGTGAAATATTTCTATAACTTCATCAAACTGTCAAATGATCCAAAGCATGCATGGTTGGAGATTTTCACAACTGAATGAGGGAGAAGCTTGGGAATCCTTAGGATCTTTATCTGAAAATTCTCAAAATTGGAACTACAAAGATTCCAGGGATAAGAAGTTTTAAACACACAAAAAGGGAGGAATTTATAAGGTGAGTGATGTCATAGATGTAAGAATTGCCTTAGCTAACCTGACTAGAAAAGTCGAAACTTTAACTTTAAGTCACACTCTGAACCCTTCTACCAATATTAGGATAAAGGCATGTGCCTTATGTTCTAATACATCTCACATTACACAATCTTGTCCATCCATACCAGCTTACCAAGATGCATTCTCTGAGCAAGTCAATTCTCTTCAATTTCATGGAAAATAATCAGACAGCCCGTTTGTACCTACATATAATTCAAATTGGAGAAATCATCCAAACTTTTCATAGAGGCAAAATTAGCCTTCAATGAATCAAGGTAGGCAACAATTTGCCCCTCCTAACTCATATCCTCCAGTTCTTCAATATACTCCTCCTTTCGCGGTATCACAACAAAGAAGACCTTCTTTGGAAGATACTCTACAGCAATTCATGCAATCAACTCAACAAGCTTTACAATCCCACACTTAATTTATTTTAAAGCTTCAAACACAATCGGGTGAAATAGTCAATGCTGTAGGAGAGAGAGAGAAAGGAAAATTCCCTAGTCAACATATTCCTAATCCTAAGGGTCAATTTGAAGTAGGACCAACAACATTAAGTTTGGAAAAGTGATTGATAACCAAGTTCACATGCCTAGAACTAAAGAACAGAGTCAGCATGAACCACAAATTAAAGACTCAAGTGAGAATAAAAGTGAACATATTCCTTGTGCCCCTAAAACTCCATTCCCACAAAGACTTGAGATAAATAAGAAATGTACTCAATATAATGACATTTTAGAGGTGTTTAAGCAAGTAAGCATTAATATCCCTTTTCTTGACGCTATCAAAAAAGTACCTGCTTACTCAAAATTTTTGAAAGATCTTTGCACGGTGAAAAGGAAAACTAATGTTTCAAAAAAAGGCATTTTTGACTGAACAAGTGAGCTCCATAATTTAACAAAAAACTCCTGTCAAGTACAAAGATCCCGGTTGTCCTACAATATCTTATGTTATAGGTGACCATGTGATTAACCGAGCCTTACTTGATCTAGGAGCAAGTGTGAATCTGTTGCTGTATTCTGTGTATGCAAAACTTAGGTTAAGAAAGTTAAAACCTACACCAGTAATCTTTCAGTTAGTTGATAGATTCACAAAAATTTCTAGAACTGTCATAGAAAATGTGCTCATTAAGGTTGATAAATTCTATTTTTCAGTAGATTTCACTGTTCTGGACACTCAATCTGTTGAGAATACAAAGACACAAATTCCAGTCATTTTAGGTAGACAATTTTTTGCAACATCCAATGCGATCATTAATTTTCAAAATGAAATTTTGAATCTATCTTTTGGAAATATGACTATAGAACTTAATGTTTTTAATGTCTCTCGTCAACCTGTGGATGCTGGTGATTTATGTGAAGTCAACATGATTGAGAGTATAGCTGATGATTCATTTTTAAGTTCTTTTGATGATGACCCTTTAGAAAAATGTTTGGCTTACTTCAACATGGACATAGATGAGGACTGTTTGATCAATGAAATAAATTTCCTGTTAGAGACTACTCCATTGATGGATACCAATGAATGGAAAGTTAAAACAGGGATAATTACATCTTCTGGGTCTGTCCTATTACCATCCATAGAGAAATCGCCCCAGGTAGAGTTAAAACCTTTGCCAGATTCTCTAAAATATGTGTTTCTAGGACCTGCTGAGACCTTACCTGTTATCATTGCATCAGACATAGATAAAGAACATGAATTTGAACTCATAAAAGTCCTCAGTGAGCACAGTGAAGCCATACGGTGGACAATAAAAGATATTAAAGGTATTAGTCCATCAATTTGCATGCATATGATACATTTAGAGGACAATACCAAAACCACAAGAGAGCCACAAAGACGTCTGAATCCAAATATGAAAGAAGTTGTGAGAGCTGAAGTGATTAAAATTCTTGATGTGGGTGTCATTTACTCGATTTCTGATAGTGCATGGGTGAGTCCTGTTCAGGTAGTTCCTAAGAAGTCTGGCATTACTGTAATCAAGAATGAGGATAATGAATTAATTCCCACTAGAGTACAAACTGGGTGGCGTGTTTGTATTGACTATCACAAGTTGAATGCTGTAACAAGAAAATATCATTTTTCACTTCCTTTTATAGATCAGATGCTAGAAAGGTTGACTGGACATGCATATTATTGTTTTCTTGATGGATATTCAGATTACAACCAAATTCTCATTGCAACTGAGGATCAAGAGAAAACTACATTCACGTGTCCTTTCGGAACTTTTGCCTATCGTCGAATGCCATTTGGATTGTGCAATGACCTGCTACATTTCAGCGTTGCATGATAAGCATATTTTCTGACATGGTAGAGCGATTTCTAGAAGTATTTATGGATGATTTTTCTGTGCATGGTTCTAGTTTTGAGGAATGTTTACACCATTTAAGATTGGTCTTAATTAGGTGTAAAGAAAAGAATCTTGTTTTGAATTGGGAAAAATGTCATTTCATGGTTAAAAAATGAATTGTTTTGGGATATATTGTGTCAAATCAGGGGATTGAGATAGATAAAGCCAAAATTGAATTGATGTCCAGTCTTCCACCTCCTTGGACAGTGAAAGAGATACGTTCTTTTTTAGGACATACAGGGTTTTATCGCAGATTCATCAAATACCTTAGCAAAATCTCCAAACCTTTATGTAATTTGCTTAACAAAGATGCACATTTTATATTTGATGAAAAATGCTTTCAAACTTTTGAGAAGCTCAAATCCCTACTTACTTCTGCACCCATCATTAGACCACTCAATTGGAATCTTCCATTTGAAATCATGTGTGATGCCTCTGATTATGCAATTGGAGCTGTTTTAGGTCAACGTCTAGAAAAGTTTCCTTATGTGATATACTATGCTAGTAAAACTCTTAATGATGCTCAATTGAATTATTCTACAACAGAAAAAGAGTTACTAACTGTAGTATTTACATTAGACAAATTTAGATCTTATTTATTAGGATATAAAATTGTAGTTTTTTCAGATCATGCTGCACTTAAGTATCTTCTTTCTAAGAAAGATGCTAAAGCGCGTTTGATAAGATGGATACTGTTGTTGTAAGAATTTGATTTAGAAATTTGGGATAAAAAAGGATCTGAAAATGTTGTGGCTGATCATTTGTCTAGGCTGATAGTTGAATCGAGTGACAATAACTTGCTTATCGGAGGCTCATTTCCAGATGAACAACTCATGTCTATTTCTCAGTTACCTTGGTTTGCTGACATTGCTAATTATCTAGCCACAGGTCAAATACCTACACATTAGAGTAAGCAAGATCGGGTAAAATTTTAGCAGAAGTAAAGAAATTCTTTTGGGAAGATCCATACTTGTTTAACTATTTTCCTGATCAAATCATTCGGAGATGTATTCCTAAGAGTGAGCAATATAGTGTTATTTCTTTTTGTCATGATCATGCTTGTAGAGGTCATTTTAGTTCTCACAGCCCCAAATGATGGAACACATGACCGGCATGGCATAAGGGTTTCCTTCTAACCGCAAGCCTAATACATAGCGTGCACAAACATCCAGCACACAATCCAGAGTACATAATAAATATAACTGGCCACATATGCCACATCCAATATCAGAAAATACTGTATATATATATATATATATATATATATATATATATATATATATATATATATATATATATATATATATCTCATGAATCCAACATTCGTAATTCAACTTGACCCAAGGCCTCATAATACCAACATCGTTGTAAAACATAAAATCGTTTTCTCAACAACACATCAAAATACGAAAGAAGCGAGGATCCTGCCTGTAAGTTCATGGAGGTACACTAGACATAAACTAAACTAGACAAACTGTACAAAAGAGTCTTACCCAAACTGGGGCTCACCAACGCTATATTCAGCCTCCTACGAAACTGTAGCTAGATCAAAGTCTCTTTAACTATCTGTGGGGAGGAAACAGAAGAGGGGTGAGATCACATCTCAGTGAATGGGTAAACCACACTATAACAAAAACATGGCAAACCAAGCACGAGTGTTTCGCAATGAGTTTAATAATTGAAATATTAAGCATTTAACCATAATTTATTAAAAGAAAAGCTAAGCAATTCAAATGTATGTTCAAAAGATAAAACATGATTAAATCAGTAACCGTAAAGCAAATCAATTATGCATGGTAAATAATAAATGAAGTTATTTATGCAATAACAATGATGAATGAGATATTTTAGAAATATTTAATCTTTAAGAAAAATGCACTAATTTATTGGAGGTCTTTCCTAACAGATCAATCATCTTCCCCAAGCACACAGCAAGGGTAGGGTAATCATTGTAGGCGTCGACATAAATCCACCCTAAATTCCCCAAGCACATAACAAGGGTATGGCAATCACTATAGGCATAGACATAAGTCCACCCTAAATCCCCCAAGTATATAGCAAGGGTGTGGAAATCACTGTAGGCGTAGACATAAGTCCACCTTAAATTTTGTAACTCATGCGGTCACAAGCCCGTCACAATATCCTAGGCTGAAGTCTTAACATGACCATGGTGCACCAGGGCTAGTACTACCTGCGGCTAGCTAACAGTGATCTAAAAGGATTCTTCCAATAGCAAACATTTGAAAATATGCTATTCAAAGAGTATAAAGTAAAACATTTCAATAACATTATAATAAAGCTATAATTCTCTATCTAGCTCTTTTCATCCATAAAACTCCGTTCTAAAATATGTCTCATCCATGAATTTTTATGGAGACCTTTATCATCATAAACTTTCCCTTTAAACATAGATCGTTCGTAGACGTCGCATAGATGCTCATCATGCATCAAATCATTTCACGGCTAACTTAGTTCATTTCTATGATTAAGTTCGCATTTCTATAAATCTAAGTCAAATGGAGAATTATCAGCCTAGATGCTTGCCCTGCATAGTTAAAATCATACGAGAGAGAGTTATAAATCGAATTCGTAAAACATGCGCTATAGTATGAAAAACTCACTCACAAGTATGGGCTCCAGATTGGACAGCCCTAAAATCCTTTTTTTCTGGTTTGAATTCGGTAAAACAAACCCCAAAATCGAGTCCGGAAGGTCCAAAAACCTTAAATGAGCTTGGGCACTGTTGACCATCGGAAAACACTATTCACGTCAGAAAATACTATTTATCGTGACTATTCATCGCCGAAAAACACTATTTACCGTCACAAAAATTTTACCGAATCAACAAAACAATTTCATATCCTAATATTTATCTAGTTTCTGAATCCATCTACGGAGTCAGATTTCTAATTAGAAGTTTCTAAATAAAGTTTTTCAGAATTTACCTTTTACCGATATTTTCTACTTCAGATCTACGGCGATTCAATGGTTGATTTGAAAAACTAATCGGTCAAAACTGAAGTACTCTTCGTCCTGAATCCAATAACACTTTCAGTTTTGATATCGGAAGCCAATCGGTACTCCAAATCGAGATAAAAGATTAAAAATTACTAATCACTCACTATTCACTCGCTATACAACTCTCGATTTTTTTTCCTTGAATCTATTTTCTCCGCCCTCGGTTTCGTTTATCATTCTGCAGCTTTTTTTTAAATATACTAATAATTATTAAATAATTAATAATATGATTTTCTTTTATAAAAATTCATATAAACTCTATTTTTCATCATAAAATTTCTCAAAAATTTCTACAAATTCCCTTTCTCATAAATCTTTAGTTAAACTCTTAAATCATAATTTTTCTTAATAAAAATCATAATAAAACAAATTTTAAAACAAATATCTTTATTTATATTAAAATAAAGAATATTTTCAAAAATACCATAAAAATTCATTAGAGGCCAGTATAATTATTTTAAGCAACACAATACTTCTTTTACTTAAAATTTCACTTACTTTTAACAAATCATAATCATCTCTACATAAATAAAAATATATTTGCTTATAGAGCACCAAAACATAAATTCTCATATTTCTTTTGTAATTCTTTAATCCATGTAATAAATATATATATTTTCTATGGTTCTTATCTCTATTGTCAAAATTCTCTCTTTTATTCTAAATTTCCTTTAATTGAAATTTTCGTTAAATTTTACGGTTATTACATTAGTGCTAAAAAAACTGCTGCAAAAGTCTTGCAATGTGGCTTTTACTGACCATCACTATTCAAAGATGCCTATTTGTATTGTAGTTCTTGTAAGCGTTGTCTAAAATTGGGGAGTATTTCATTCATGAATATGATGCCTTTAACTCCCATTCTTATTGTTGAGATATTTGATGCCTGGGGAGTTGATTTCATGGATCATTTTCCTAATTCCTTCGGTAATTTATACATCTTTGTTGCTGTGGATTATGTGTCAAAATGGGTAGAGACTTTTGCATGTAAAACAAATGATCACAAGATTGTGGTAAAATTCTTGAAAGAAAAAAATCTTTTCGAAGTTTGGCACACCACGAACTATCATTAGTGATGGGGGAAAACATTTTTGTAATAAGCATTTTGAGCAGTTAATGAGAAAATATGGCATTACACACAACGTTGCTACCCCATACCACCTTCAGATTAGTGGTCAAGTTTATATTTCAAATAGAGAAATTAAAAACATTTTGAAAAAAAAGATTAACCAAAGTAGAAAAGATTGGTTTTTGAAACTTTCTGATAGTTTATAGGCTTATCGTACTGTTTTTAAAACCCCTATTGAAATGTCTTCTTACCGACTTGTGTATGGCAAGGCCTGTCATTTACCTGTTTAGGTAGAACATAAAGCTTATTGGGCCATCAAACAATTTAACTCTATTCTTAACAAGGCAGGTTTCCACAAGAAACTTTAACTCAATGAACTAGAAGAAATAAATAGTGATGCATATGAGAATGCAAAATTGTACAAGGATCGAATGAAAATTTTTCACGACAAAAATATTTTAAGAAAATCATTTAACGCAGGTCAAAAAGTTCTTCTATATAACTCTCGTTTGCATTTATTCCTAAAAAATTACGTTCTCAGTGGTCAGGACCATTCATTGTTCGTACTGTTTATCCACATGGTGCAGTAGAGATTGAAAATCCCAAAAATGGTGATGTATTTAAAGTCAATGGCCAAAGATTGAAATCAATTTTAGAATTACGCAACCTAGAGGTAGAGGAGACACTTCTGTGTGATCCTGTCTACTAGGATTGATTTGCTTCCTTTATCAAAAATTGCTACACACTCTATCTAGGTGAGATTTTTTATTATTTAGTTTGCATTAATTTGTTCCCTCATTAATATTTTCTTTTGAATTGCTATTGTTTTCTTGGTTTTGTTGCTTTTGATCTTTCTTCAAAACAAAAAAAAATTTGAATTGAAAATGGAAGACATACTTGCAAATTTGAAAAATCATTTTCCTTCTCTTTCACCCAATGCATTGTTAAAAATTTATAAAGCACGGGCTGAAAGATTAAGGTTGATGATGATAATGGGAATACCTGTTGATATTCGTTGGTTAATTGAAGTTAAGGTACGATTAGCAGGTGAGTCTACAAATGGTTACATCTCTTACATGCCTGGTTTAGGAAAAAGTAGCTTTGCTAAAAAGCGTAGAGCTAAAAGAATGGGTGTCTGCCATATATGTGGACGTGAAACTTGCAACACACGTTGCCGTTCTTTGGGATGGGTTCATGTAAGTCGAGAAGATAAAATAAAATTCATTAAGGATGGCTTGAGTAAGGAGTCATTAGATGATGAGTTTCATCCAACGTCTCTTGAAACGCATCCTAGTGGATCTGTGCATATCAAGATTGTTGGTTTATGGACCAATTTTAAAAAAGAACAAAAACGATACAGTCTTGGGAATCTAACATTAAAAGATCCTGTTTGCCAATTTATAAAAAAATTGGATGGGAAGCATATCCTCGACCCTTAGAAGGTGTTTAAGCCGTTACTGGACGTAAAACCAGAGGAAGATGTGAGCCACAATCACAACTACTGTACATATGCATGTGTGCCGTTATTTTTGAATTTTTCATCTTTAATTTAGCTATCATCCATCAGCCTATTTACATGGCTATTGTAATTATGCCACCATCTTATTCGCATAGCTGTTGTAAGTATGCCTTTATCTGAGTTCTATAAATGCACATATTATTATCTTTATCTTCATACTCAAAGTTAAGGTGATTGCAGGAATAAAAGGAATCACATTTCGTCAATTTCAAAATATTTGTGTCTTTTGTGGTTCCAGTCCTGGAAAAGATGGAGAGTATGTTAAAGCAGCACAAAATTTGGGTATTGTACTGGTCAGGAGAAAAATTCATTTAGTCTATGGTGGAGGTAGTCGTGGGTTAATGGGGTGTGTGTCTACAGCTGCACACGTAGGATGATGCCAAGTTCTTGGTATTATTCCTACAGCTCTAGCTGTATCAAACATCATTGGAAAAACAATTGGGGAAGAATTTAGGGTAGCCTCCATGCATGAACGCATTGCTAGAATGATGAGCAACGCTGATGCTTTCATTACCTTACCAGGTGGTTTTGGTATTTGGGAGGAAAATTTTCAAATAGTTTTCTGGGCACAATTGAATATCCACCATAAACTCATAGGTCTGTTGAATGTTAACAATTTCTTTGATGGTTTGCTGTTTTTTCTTGATCAAACTGTAGAACAAATGTTTATCTCACACTCAGCACGACGAATTCTCATTTCGGCTTCAAATGATGATGAGTTGATTGATGCATTACAAGCATATGTTCATATTCCTGATCAAGCTATAGCTTAAATAGATTGGACGGCAGACAATCGCAGAAAGCACAAATTGGATTTAGATCTTCATCTATAACACCTTTTATTTGATTGAATAAATTTTTATTTTTTGGTTAGTTTACTACAGGTTCATCTTTTTTTAGATTTCTTTCCAGGTAATTTCTCTTTCAATTTTCGTTGTTTGTTTTGTACTTGAAATCTAGTGTGCTAGAACCTATACAGAGTTAGGAGACTAGACACCCACGTCCTTTTTTTGTGTGAAGAAATAAGAAGGACAAGTACAAAACAAACAACAAAAATTGAAAGAGAAATTACCTGGAAGGAAATCTAAGAAAAGATGAACTTGCAGTAAACTAACCAGAAAATAAAAATTTATTCAATCAAATAAAAGGTGTTACAGATGAAGATCCAAATCTAATTTGCGCTTTCTGCGGTTGCCTGCGATCTAATCTATTTGAGCTGTAGCTTGATCAGGAATATGAACATATGCTTGTAATGCATCAACCAACTCATCAGCATTTGAAGCCGAGATGAGAATTTGTCGTGCTGAGTGTGAGATAAACCTTTGTTCTACAGTTTGAGCAAGAAAAGACAGCAAACCATCAAAGAAATTGTTAACATTCAACAGACCTATGGGTTTATGATGGATATTCAATTGTACCCAAGAAACTATTTGAAATTTTTCTCCAAAGTACCAAAACCACCTGGTAAGGCAATAAAAGTATCAGCGTTGCTCATCATTCTAGCAACGCGTTTATGCATGGAGGCTACCCTAAATTCTTCCCCAATTGTTTTTCCAATAATGTTTGATACAGCTAGAACTGTATGAATAATACCAAGAACTTGGCATCCTCCTACGTGTGCAGCTGTAGACACACACCCCATTAACCCACGACTACCTCCACCATAGACTAAATGAATTTTTCTCCTGGCCAGTACAATACCCAAATTTTGTGCTGCTTTAACATACTCTCCATCTTTTTCAGGACTGGAACCACAAAAGACACAAATATTTTGAAATTGACGAAATGTGATTCCTTTTATTCCTGCAATCACCTTAACTTTGAGTATGAAGATAAAGATAATAATATGTGCATTTATAGAACTCAGATAAAGGCATACTTACAGCAGCTGTGCGAATAAAACGGTGGCCTAATTACAATAGCCATGTGAATAGGCTGATGGATGACAGCTAAATTAAAGATGAAAAATTCAAAAATAACGGCACGAATGCATATGTACTGTAGTTGTGATTGTGGCTCACATCTTTATCTGATTTTACGTCCAGTAACGGGTTAAACACCCTCTAAAGGTCGAGGATATGCTTCCCATCCAATTTTCTTATAAATTGACAAACAGGGTCTTTTAATATCAGATTCCCAAGACTGTATCGTTTTTTTTTCTTTTTTAAAATTGGGCCATAAACCAACAATCCCGATATGCACAGATCCACTAGGATGCGTCATAAGAGAACTTGGATGAAACTCATCATCCAATGACTCCTTACTCAAGCCATCCTTAATGAATTTTATTTTATCTTCTCGACTTACATGAACCTATCCCAAAGAACGGCAACATGTGTTGCAAGTTTCACGTCCACATTTATGGCAGACACCCATTTTTTTAGCTCTACTCTTTTTAGCAAAACTGCTTTTTCCTAAACCAGGCATGTAAGAGATGTAACTATTTGTAGGCTCACCTGCTAATCGTATCTTAGCTTCAATTAGCCAACGAATATCAACAGGTATTCCCATTATCATCATCAACCTTAATTTTTCAACCCGCACTTTATAAATTTTCAACAATCCATTAGGTGGAAGAGAAGGAAAATAATTTTTCAAGTTTGCAAGTATGTCTTCCATTCTCAATTCAAATTTTTTTTCTTTTTGAAGAAAGATCAAAAGCAACAAAACCAAGAAAACAATAGCAATTGAAAAGAAAATATTAATGAGGGAACAAATTAATGCAAACTAAATAATAATAAATCTCACCTAGATAGCCTGTGTAGCAATTTTTGACAAAGGAAGCAAATCAATCCTGGTAGACAGGATCATGCAGAAGTGTCTCCTCTACTCTGGGTTGTGTAATTCCAAAAATGATTTCAATCTTTGGCCATTGACTTTAAATACATCACCATTTTTGGGAATTTCAATCTCTACTGCACCATGTGGATAAACAGTACGAACAATGAATGGTCCTGACCACCGAGAACGTAATTTTCTTGGGAATAAATGCAAACGAGAGTTATATAGAAGAACTTTTTGACCTACATTAATTGATTTTTTTAAAATATTTTTGTCATGAAAAATTTTCATTCGATCCTTGTACAATTTTGCATTCTCATATGCATCATTCCTTATTTCTTCCAGTTCATTGAGTTGAAGTTTCCTGTGGGAACCTGCCTTATCAAGAGCAAAGTTAAATTGTTTGATGGCCCAATAAACTTTATGTTCTAACTCAACAGGTAAATGACAGGCCTTGCCATACACAAGTCGGTAAGCAGACATTCCAATAAGGGTTTAAAAAGCAGTACAATAAGCCCATAAAGTATCAGAAAGTTTCAAAGACCAATCTTTTCTACTTCAGTTAATCGTTTTTTTCAAAATATTTTTAATTTTCCTATTTGAAATCTCAACTTGACCACTAGTCTGAGGGTGGTATGGGGTAGCAACTTTGTGTGTAATGCCATATTTTCTCATTAACTGCTCAAAATGCTTATTACAAAAATGTTTTCTCCTATCACTAATGATAGCCCGTGATGTGCCAAACCTCGAAAAGATATTTTCTTTCAAGAATTTTACCACAATCTTGTGATCATTTGTTTTACATGCATGAGCTTCTACCCATTTTGACACATAATCCATAGCAACAAAGATGTATAAATTATCGAAAGAATTAAGAAAAGAACCAATGAAATCAACTCTCCAGACATCAAATATCTCAACAATAAGAATGGGAGTTCAAGGCATCATATTCGTCCATGAAATACTGCCCAATTTTTGACAACACTTACAAGAACTACAATATAAATAGGCATCTTTGAACAGTGATGGCCAGTAAAAGCCACATTGCAAGACTTTTACAGCAGCTTTTTTAGCACTAAAATGACCTCCACAAGCATGATCATGACAAAAAGAAATAACACTATATTGCTCACTCTCAAGAACATATCTCTGAATGATTCGATCAGGACAATAATTAAACAAGTATAGATATTCCCAAAAGAATTTCTTTACTTCTTCCAAAAATTTTACCCGATCTTGCTTACTCTAATGTGTAGGCATTTGACCTGTGGCAAGATAATTAGCAATGTCAGCAAACCAAGGTAACTGAGAAATAGACATGAGTTGCTCATCTAGAAATGAGTCTCCGATAAGCAAGTTATTGTCACCCGATTCAACTATCAGCCAAGACAAGTGATCAGCCAAACATTTTCAGATCCTTTCTTATCCCGAATTTCTAAATCAAATTCTTACAACAACAGTATCCATCTTATCAAACGCGCTTTAGCATCTTTCTTAGAAAGAATATACTTAAATGTAGCATGATCTGAAAAAACTACAATTTTATATCCTAATAAATAAGATCTAAATTTGTCTAATGTAAATACTACAGCTAGTAACTCTTTTTCTATTGTAGAATAATTCAATTGAGTATCATTAAGAGTTTTACTAGCATAGTATATCACATAAAAAAACTTTTCTAGACGTTGACCCAAATTAGCTCCAATTGCATAATTAGAGGCATCAAACATGATTTCAAATGGAAGATTCCAATTGGGTGGTCTAATGATGGGTGCAGAAGTAAGTAGGGATTTGAGCTTCTCAAAAGTTTGAAAGCATTTTTTATCAAATATAAAATGTGCATCTTTGTTAAGCAAATTACATAAAGGTTTGGAGATTTTGCTAAAGTATTTAATGAATCTGCAATAAAACCCTGCATGACCTAAAAAAGAACGTATCTCTTTCACTGTCCGAGGAGGTGGAAGACTGGAAATCAATTCAATTTTGGCTTTATCTACCTCAATCCCCTGATTTGACACAATATATCCCAAAACAATTCATTTTTTAACCATGAAATGACATTTTTCCCAATTCAAAACAAGATTCTTTTCTTTACACCTAATTAAGACCAATCTTAAATGGTGTAAACATTCCTCAAAACTAGACCCATACACAGAAAAATCATCCATGAATACTTCTAGAAATCGCTCTACTATGTCAGAAAATATGCTTATCATGCAACGCTGAAATGTAGCAGGTGCATTGCACAATCCAAATGGCATTCGACGATAGGCAAAAGTTTCGAAAGGACACGTGAATGTAGTTTTCTCTTTATCCTCAATTGCAATGGGAATTTGGTTGTAATCTGAATATCCATCAAGAAAACAATAATATGCATGTTCAGCCAACCTTTCCAGCATCTGATCTATAAAAGGAAGTGGAAAATGATCTTTTCATGTTACAGCATTCAACTTGCGATAGTCAATACAAACACGCCACCCAGTTTGTACTCTAGTGGGAATTAATTCATTATCCTTATTCTTGACTACGGTAATGCCAGACTTCTTAGGAACTACTTGAACAAGACTGACCCATGCACTATCAGAAATCGGGTAAATGAAACCCATCACAACTTCTTTCATGTTTGGATTCAGACGTTTTTATGGCTCTCTTGAGGTTTTGGCATTGTCCTCTAAATGTATCCTATGCGCGCAAATTGATGGACTAATACCTTTAATATCTTTTATTGTCCACCGTATGGCTTCACTGTGCTCACTGAGGACTTTTATGAGTTCAAATTCATGTCCTTTATCTAGATTTGATGCAATGATAACAGATAAGGTCTCAGCAGGTCCTAGAAACACATATTTTAGAGAATCTGGCAAAGATTTTAACTCTACCTGTGGTGATTTCTCTATGGATGGTAATAGGACAAACCCAGAAGATGTAATTATCTCTGTTTTGACTTTCTATTTATTAGTATCCATCAATAGAGTAGTCTCTAACAGAAAATTTATTTCATTGATCAAACAGTCCTCATCTATGTCCATGTTGAAGTAAGCCAAACATTTTTCTAAAGGGTCATAATCAAAAGAACTTAAAAATGAATCATCAGCTATACTCTCAATCATGTTGACCTCACATAAATCACCAGCATCCACAGGTTGACGAGAGACATTAAACACATTAAGTTCCACAGTCATATTTCCAAAAGATAAATTCAAAATTCCATTTCAAAAATTAATGATCGCATTGGATGTTGCAAAAAATGGTCTATAAAAAATGACTGGAATTTGTGTCTCTGTATTTTCAATAGGTTCAATGTCAAGAACAATGAAATCTACTGGAAAGTAGAATTTATCAACCTTAATGAGCACATCTTCTATGACACCTCTAGGAATTTTTATGAACCTATCAGCTAACTAAAGGGTTACTAGTGTAGGTTTTAACTTTCCTAACCTAAGTTTTGCATACACAGAATACAACATCAGATTCACACTTGCTCCTAGATCAAGTAAGGCTCAGTTAATCACATGATCACCTATAACACAAGAAATTATAGGACAACCAGGATCTTTGTACTTGACAGGAGTTTTGTTGAATTATGGAGCTCACTTGTTCAATCAAAAATGTCTTTTTTCTGAAACATTAGTTTTCCTTTTCACCGTGCAAAGATCTTTCCAAAATTTTGAGTAAGCAGGTACTTGTTTAATAGCATCAAGAAAATGGATGTTAATGCTTACTTGCTTAAACACCTCTAAAATGTCACTATATTGAGTACATTTCTTATTTATCTCAAGTCTTTGTGGGAATGGAGTTTTAGGGGCACAAGAAATATGTTCACTTTTATTTTCACTTGAGTCATTAATTTGTGATTCATGCTGACTCTATTCTTTAGTTCCAGACATGTGAACTTGATTATCAATCACTTTTCCAGATCTAAGAGTCGTTACAGACTTCACTTCTTCATTAGGATTTGTTGATGATCCTAGTTCAAATTGACCCTTAGCATTAGGAATAGGTTGACTGAAATTTTTTTCTTTCTCTCTCTCTCCTACAGCATTGGCTATTTGACCCATTTGTGTTTGAAGCTTTGAAATAGATTGAATGTGGGATTGTAAAATTTGTTGAGTTGATTCCATGAATTGCTGTAGAGTATCTTCCAAAGAGGGTCTTCTTTTTTGTGATACCCCGAAAGGAGGAGTATATTGAGGAACTGGAGGATATGAGTTAGGAGGGGCAAATTGTTGTCCACCTTGATTCATTGAAGGCTGATTTTGCCTCCATGAAAAGTTTGGATGATTCCTCCAATTTGGATTATATGTAGGTGCAAACGGGCTGTCTGATGATTTTTCATGAAATTGAAAAAAATTGACTTGCTCAGAGAATGCATCTTGGTAAGCTGGTATGGATAGAAAAGATTGTGTAATATGAGATGTAGTAGAACATAAAGTATATGCCTCTATCCTAGTATTGGTAGAAAAGTTCAGAGTGTGGCTTAAAGTTAAAACTTTTACCTTTCTAGTTAGGCTAGCTAAGGCAATTCTTACATCTGTGTCATCACTCACCTCATAAATTCCTCCGTTTTTGTGTGATTAAGACTTCTTATCCCTGGAGTCTATGCAGTTTCAATGTTAAGAATTTTCAGATAAAGATCTTAAGGATTCTCAAGCTTCTCCCTCATTCAGTTGTAAAAATCTCCCACCATGCATGCTTTGGATCATTTGACAATTTGATGAAGTTAAACCATTATAGAAATATCTCACAAATCTCCAAATTTCAAAACCATGATAAGGACATTTCAAAAGAATATAATTAAATCTTTCTCAATACTCGAAAAATTGTTCACCCTCTTTTTGACAAAAATCAGAAAATTCTCTCTTAAGGGCATCAGTTTTAGACATGGGAAAAAATTTTGTCAGAAACTTATTTACCAATTGGTTCCAACTCGTAATAGTTGCTGTAGGAAGGGAGTTCAACCAGGCATTACCTTTATCTTTTAATGAGAATGGAAACATTCTAAGCGTAATTAACTCATCATTGAAATTTTGAAAGCAAAATGTTGAACAAATTTCAAGAAATTTCTTCACATGCATGTATGGATCTTCTCTTTCCAAACCATAAAATGATAGTAAAAGTTGAAGTATAACTGATTTGAGTTCAAAGTGAGTTGCAGTAGTTTGTGGCAAAACTATGCAAGATGGAGTATTGGCTATGACAGGTGAGAAGTACTCCATAAGAGTTTTTTCATGCACAACTTGTTCTTCCATTTTTGATGATGTCTCAACAAAGTCTAATGTTCCAAGTTTAAAATCAATGGGTGATCCTAAACTTTTCCTAACCAAACGCTGATCTTTATCACGTTTCCAAACACGCATAAACTAAAAGAAAAATTATAAACAAATATTTCTAATAGTATATAACACAATTAAAAGAGGATAATTTTACAACTTAGTAACATATATATACAATATTAATTCAAATTCAAAATAAATATTTCTAACTTAGTTGCCAAAATGTTTGTTTTGTGAGATGAGTACTAAACAGAGCTTGTAAAGAACTAAAATACTGAAATTAAATATGAATGTATTCAAAGTAAGAAACATGCTAAGGTTAGAGAATCCACTCTTGGTACATCAAATAATAATAAATTTTAACTCTTTTATTACTCAAATGGAATCCTCACATAAATGAGGTTCCATTTGAAATATATGTTATATTAAACGCGCTTTGATTTACAGATGAAGTGTATTCGTCTTCTTTTATTGTATTACTAATAGTAAATAACTTTTGTAAAATGGATTAAAGTATACATTGTGCCAATCATTATATTGTCTACAATAAATCAAGAATGATTCAAGTATTTATTGTGCCAGAGATTGTCTATAATGTATCAAAATTTGCACTTTACAAAATTTAAAATAAAAAGATATAAAAGGAAGAAAAATATACAAACAAAGTCAATAATAATAATATAAAGTAGGCAGTAAAACCAGCCATTGAGAAAGGAAATAACAAGAAAATAAATGCAAAAAGTGCAGAAAATAAATAACAGAGGGGCAATAAAGTCATCATCTAAGAAAGTAAATAACAAGAAAGTAAATAATAAAAGTGTAGAAAATAAATAACAGAGGGGCAATAAAACCATCCTCTAAGAAAGTAAATAATAAAAGTGTAGAAAATAAAAAACAAAGGGGCAATAAAGCCATCTTCTAAGAAAGTAAATAACAAGAAAATAAATAACAGAGAGGCGACATAGCCGTCCTCTCAAAAGAAAAATAGCATGAAAATAATAATAGAGAAAATAAATAATAGAGGGGCAACAAACCCATCCTCTAAGAAAGTAAATAACAAGAAAATAAATAAGAAGATAAATACAACATCAAGTATAAATATTAAAATTAAGTGTTAGATAAATTATTATTTTCATACCAAGAATTTCACCCTTTCACTTGAGCATTAGGAGATTAGTTCTCCATAATCAAGGTAAGAAAACAAATTGAAAGATGAAGACGCATGATAAAACTTATGAAAGAAAGTAAAGATACAAAATGTATAAAGAGAGAAAAAGATTACAAACATTTAAAACATCAACAAAGATTTCCCAAGCTCACTCTTCAGCATTTCTCCTCTCCCTTTAACTCACAAGATGTCTCTATTTATAGAAAAAACAAGGGAAGTAAGTGACAAAAATGGTTGGTAACAAATTACACTAAAGTTGACAAGTTGTGTTGCATTATGTGCCTCGAAAGTCATTGGGATATATCGCCTTGATAGCCATCAAATCTGCTAATCCAATCAACAGAGAAGTTGTAGATATTTTCATTATCTATCCATCCATATAAGGTAGAGAAAAATTGGCTACGTATTTTGTGATTTATGGCCAAAACACTGCATCAATGACAAGCTGGATTGCAACAATAAACATGTTCGATTCTAGCGTAATTTTGGCCCTTTTAGTGTCCGAATTTGCTAACCACTTGAACATCATAGTTGTAGCAAATTATATCTTCTATTCACCTACAAAATTTCGTATCCACTAAATATGTATTTTCTGAAATATGGCCCAAATACTACAGTAAGATTGGATTGGACTGCAACAGTAAACATGTTTTGTTCTAGCCCAATTTCAGCCCTTTGGATGTTTGAATTTGCTGATCACATAAACATGAAAGTTGTATGAAATTATGTCAGCTATTCATACACCAAATTTTGTATATAATATATACGTATTTTCTGATATACAGCCAAAATACTGTAGTAAGAGCAAGTTGAAAAGCAAGCAGCAAACAAATTTTTAACATTGAGTGTTTTGCCTTGAATCTTTATATTTCAATTTTTAAAAAAATATGGTTGTAAATTAAGATTGAATTGATGCATATATCCATTAGAATGCATCTCAAGAGACAAAAAGATAATGCTCCTTACTCAGTCATCCTTAATGAATTTATTTTGTGTGCTTAATTTATAGACATCATTTCTAAAAAATCACAATTTAGTTTTGATTCCTCCAATTGAGTCAATTTTCTATTCTTCTCTTCATCTATAAAAATGTACAAAACTAAAGACAAATAAGAAAGATAAATGTTTGATTAAGGCAAAAAGATAAGATAAAAATATTTAATTTATGAGTACAAAACTCATTCATCAATATTCCTTTTGATAACATCTTTAACCATGATATTTATGTAACTTTAACTATTGAATTAGGTCAAAGCTTGCCCTCATTAGTTTTCATTAACAAATATTAAAACACCAAATCTCGTGGTATTTTTTATATCTTAAAATAGAGATATTAGCAAATTCTAAATTTTCATCTAGAAAATATAATATTAATCTAATACCTCTATCTTTTTATTCTTTTAAGTAATTTTGTGTAGAGAGATGTAATTTAAAAATTAAACATAATAAATTCCACAAAAAAGAGTAAAAAACAAGTAATCCATCCCCAAACTTTTGCTTTGGAGTGAGAAACTCAAGCTAGAGAGAAAAAAAAAAAAGAGATTTAAAAGTAACATACTAGAAAGAGATTTAAAAACTACAAAAAGAAAAATCATAAAAAATGAGAAGAAAAAAAGGAACCGAATCTCTTCCTATACTTCTCAAAAGAAAAATCATAAAAAATGAGAAGAAAAAAAGTAACCGAATCTCTTCCTATACTTCTCACAAGCTCTCTTTTGCTCACCTTCAATTTTTCATCTTCTTTCTCAATACTCTGTTATGTTTAAGTAGAAAACTATCTTCTTTGATTTAACATCTTTTTTTTTATTTAACACAGTATAATTTTTTTTTTAATAAATATTATTTTAAATTATTATTGTGTTATTAACGAAAGTGGTTTTCTAAACTTCACCTTTTTATTATTTTGAGAACAGAAAATAAGTTTTTTTGTTTTTTTGTTTTTGTTTTAAAAATAACATTTAAAAAAAAGTTTTAAAAATATGCAAGAAAAATACAATTATCAAATGTTTTTTATTTTATTTAAAAAAACAAAAAACAATTTTTAAAAATTAAAATTAAACACACTTTTTTTGTCTTTTTTTTTTTTTTGATACAATACTGGGAGTGGAACCTGACTCACTGCCCACACCCCACCCAATACTGTACATCTTTAAAAATGTCCACACAATATCCTTGTTAAAATATATCTAACTTTTTCGTTTCATCGGTTAAGCCAATAGTTTATATAGATTATATTTTCACTTAAACTAGTAAGTTCTAAATATAAAGAAATTTTTAAATATTTACTGATGAAGTTAACTTGAATTTTTTTTAAAGAGTAAAAAGTCTTTGAAAAAGTAAAATCTAGAAGACCAAATTTGTGTATTTTTTAAAGACCAAAAAGAGTATTTACCAATCATTTGATTAAAGCTTTAAATATTTTTCAAAAAAATTTATCAATGAAATTTTTGTAAATAAATTTAAAAACTGATTCAATGAATAATTTATATTATTTTAATTTAATACTATTATGAATTTATATATTATTTTGTGAAATATCAATACTAGTTTATATGGCTTTGAGTCATTCTCGTGTCTTGGTATACAAGTCTAAAAAATAATAAATAATTGTGTGTGTGTGTGTGTGTGTGTGTGTGTGAGTGTGAGTGTGTGTATTATATATATATATATATATATATATATATATATATATATATATATATATAGACTCTTTTGAAATTTTGAACAAAGTAGGTATAGTAAGATATTGCATAACCTTGCCAGCTGGATTGAGTAATGCAGATATAGACTTTCTTGCATCAATACTAAAGAAGTATCTATCATATTCTTCTCATATTATTTAATTTCAAAAAATTCAATTAGACAGAATGTTGACTTAATTATGAGAAAAAAACTAATGTTTATTGTTGATCGACAAGTGAATAATTTATGATTGAAGGAAATCTTTATGGTTAAGGTTATATGGTAAAATCATTAAAGTGAAGAGATTTCTTAGAAAGTAAAGATGATATACAGAAAAAATATTCCCAATTATTTGAGTAATATGTTATTTCTATCATAAGCCTTCTATTAATTTATGAATTTATGGGAGAAAGATCAAAGGTCCGAAATAATATTAAATTCATGGAAATTTGGCTTAATTTCATGCAATTTTATTGTGTTTTTTCATCAATTAAAGGTACGGATTGTCAATTTAACATCAAATAAACTAAAATCCTAAGTCAATTTGTTTAATATTATACTAAAAACATAACCAACACAAAATTAGGATCTAATTTTGGGACAAAATTAAGATTTGTTCCATTTGAATAATTGCAGAAAAATGATTAATTTAACTATACTCTGATACTAATTGTTAGCAAAATTATGTTAGAGATTATCAACATAATTAAAATATGTATTTTCATACAATCTCAACAAATCTAATAGTGATGATGATATGCCAATGAAATACTCAGGAATAGTCCGATTAATTAATACTAATCTATATAAATTAATTCAACATAAATTTTCTCACCGACGTCCATCTTCTTCTTCAATATCAGCTCTTTGTAGCATATAAACCTTTGGGCAGGTTCCCTTGCAATGTTCAGATTGGTCAAGTTGAAGCTCCATTTTTCTGTAGATGATTCGAGAATTTAACTTCCATATTATATTTATCAATTTGTTCCTTTTACTCTAAGATTCTTCAAAGTAACCCCAGCCTTTCACAAAAAAGAAATAACTTATTAGGTAGCAGAAAGGATTATATGCTAAAAATGTAGAGTTGAAATTTGATTCACTAACTGTTAGTGTACAATATTTTGTTCATTAGTGATGTTTAAATTGTAATATGTAAAAAATATTATTTTAAAAAATATTATTTTTTATTACATGTTACTATTTAAATATTATTAATAGACAAAAAATTATTTATCGATAAAAAATTAAATTATTTTTTAAAAAAAGTATTGTATTAAAGTAGTATTTCAAGCAGAGAAATTATGACAATATTTTATATTGGTCATCGTTAAAATATTTAAGAAAATCTTGAGAAAAGGTTTACCAAAACATAGGGTTCTAATAATAGTTCAAACTTTTTGAAAATTTGTAGTTATTGTCAGACAAGTATGGTATGGGAGGAAACTCCTTTCACATCGGTTAAAAAATAATGAATTTTTATAAATAAAAAATCAATATTTGTTCCATTAAATAATTAGTTTTATCCATTCAGCAAAAGCTTAATAGTAGCTACTTAGACTTTTTTTTTTTTTTAGGATCTTGTCGTTGAAATCTTGTGTTCAAATTTTGAGAATCTAAAACTAATTATATTAAGGAAATGGTAGTTAATATTTTTTTTTATCATAAACATAAAATTTACAAAACGTATTGTTATTTTTAAAATAAAATATAAATAAATATAATTTAATTAAATCTCAAAAAAATTGAGTATAATTTACTCAAATAAGTAAGTATCAAAATCAAAATTCATATAATTTCTAAAGGATATCTAACTTTTCTCTTTAAACAATCTTAAAAATGTTTTGTTTCTTTAACTTTAAACCCTAAATTTTAAATCCATAAACTCTAAATCTTAAAGACTCGTTTGGAGAGCAGGATATGATAGGATATAATAGAATCGGATAGAATAGCAGGATAGAATAACAGCATGATAGGATAACAGCAGGATAGCTCCTATCCTATCCTGTGTTTGATGTGCAACAGGATAAGATAAGAGCTATCCTATCTTTTGTTTGGAATAAATTAGATAATGATAGGATATGATAAGAATAAAATAAAATGACAAAACTACCCTTATAATAAAATTGTATATATATTTATTTAAAATCAATTTTAATACAATTATTTTGATTACTTTATATATTGATATAAATTTTAAATATATATATATATAATAATAATAATAATATCCATAACATTAGTAAAAATTTATTTATCTTTTTTTTTCATTCATTTCTCTACTTGCTTAGCAAAGAACCTTTTTTTTTCTTTTCTTTTTTTATAAAAAAAATCCAATCCTATTTTTTATTTATTTTAATAGACTCAAACAACAATGAAATAACATCTTCCATTATTTGTCATTGGATTCCAAGTCAAGATTGATTATTATCATAGTAGTTGATCAATGTTGTCTCTTCCGTATTTTCTTAAATGTTTCAAAAGAACAATTTTTCACTTAAAAGCCAGCCACAAATTCTGCAACTTATAAAGAGTATTCCATCCATAAAATATCAAAGTATCTCGTTCAATCAAACAAGACATAATATTAATAATTATATTTAAATATTACATATGTATTATGATGTATTCTGTATTTGTATAATATTTGAGCTTCTTGATACTCCACTAATTTCATCCCATTTTAGAAGAAAATGGAATATGCAATCTGACGAACTATTAACTTTATTGATAATCCATAAATAAAAAATGAGTACACAGCTGCTAACGAAGCTCTAAGCAAGAAAGACTATAGTAATTTGATTGAACACAGGCCATTGTTTTTTTGTTTTACCATGTTCCTAAACAGTGAAGATCAAGGCTCGATGTACCTAGGAAGACTAGTAATTTGATTGAAAAACATCTTAATATAAAAATGTCTCTTTATTGAAAAATCAGAGCTCATTCATATAAAATAACAGAGCACACAAAATAATTGCAATGTAACTATTCTATAAAATAACAGAGCACACAGATCAAGTCTCTTTATTGCAACGTAGCAAGGACCTGAATGTAAACAAGTAGATACTTGTCCATGTAAAAAACTCCAGACTCATAAAATGTAGCTATTCTAAAATGCAATCTTTTTTTTTAGATAAAAGAAGAGACTTTATTAGACAGAAAAAAAGTACAACTTGTTGAAGGACAAGATATCCTCTAAGTAGAATTGACAAGAAAAATCTCAAAACAAAAACAAAAACCATATAAAACTTATTAGAGCCCTCTAATCTCTTTGTATATTAGATACAATGACTACCTTTATAACCCATGTGCAGAGCACCAAACAGAAGCCATATATGTAATTTTGTCCATGCACAATCTTCAATCATCATATAATTAAATAAATCAAGGCATCAAAGACTTGCAAGAGCTGGGCATTCTTAGAAGCATGAATAGAGTCCTACTTTTGTATTAATTCAAAGCTCAAGTTACAATATATAGGTAAAGTTCATATGTCTAGCTCTACCATTCTACTAACGAATCTAACTAATACAAACTGATCTAAAAATAACAATAACTCAATTATCTACAACTAACTACAACAGAAGAGTGAGTAGTGAGGAGCACTTTAGTTTGTACTCCAATGCATTTCTATTGAAGCTTATCTCTATTGAGCTTCTGCATTTATCATGGTTTCCAACTCCAGATCTTGCCCTTCAAGGTGAGTATATTAAGAACCTAACACAGAAACATTGTTTGGAGTTAACTTCTTGAGTCTGAAAAAACTATTAATTTCTCCAAAAAGTTTCTCCCGGTAGAAAGTGTACATCCATGAAAATAGAATACACCCCATAGCCAATCAAGCAAGAACTCATTGTCAGTGTCAACAATCTATAATATAGACCCAATAAACTTTAGTATTTCATAGAGTAGCTCAAATGGCATAGTAAGAGCCAAATTCTGGGAATCTCTATCCATGATTTATCACAATCTCTTTCTAAACTTTGGTAAGGACTATCTTGAAGAGCTTCATAGTCCAAGCCTCAAATAGCAAATTGATCGTTCTTGCAAAGAAATTTTTTACAAATGTGACCATTGTCTCTGCTTGGTTATGAAATGAGAAAGAATCAAGGTTGGATATATCCCGGTCTTTCAACTTTTCCACTCACCAATGCCCTTGCAATGAAGTTTGCACCATTAAATCATGGCAGAAGAACAAATTTTTCATGACAACGCATTAAAATAAAGCTCCAAAATATTTCAAATATACAAGCATAAAATCCATGACAACGCATTAAAATAAAAATCAAAACCATACATAGTAATTGTAAGTATATCCTTCATATCCATTTCATGGTCATATAAATCACTAAGAATTTTACTGGAATAATCACAAAACATGTACTTCATCTCAAAGGAAGTGAAGCCTATATGCAGCTTTGAGCGACACAAGTAAGCATGATCATCCTCATGGGATCTCTAACCCACTCAAACTAACCAGCTCATACACGGGCAGAATAAAATAAAAATCTGCAACCTCATGCAAATCAGCAGCCAAGCGTTTTCACCAAACCAGAAAAAATAACAAGCCAGAAAAAAAAAACCAGTTCAAAGCCAATAAATAACAGACCAGAATTCTCAGACAAAGCTAGTTAATGCCTATTTAAATCCAAATCTAAACTAGAATTTTCAGACAACCAGATTTCACACCCAAACCAGAATCCAAGATGGATTTCACAGCACCTATCAGCCAAACCATAATCAGAGATGGAATTGACAGCAGCCAAACCAGTCCAAACAATTACCAATCCAAGAAAAGTACAGGAAAAAAAAAAGAATTCAGGCAAAATCATCTTTGGCTCAAACAGAGGGAATCGATGCTTACCTTGATGGAGTAGCGTTCTTGATGAGAGAGGATCTGAGTGCTCAGGTGACTGGGAGACCTCAGGGGAGGGGGGAGGGAGAGAGCTCAGGTGAGGGAGATCCAAGATTCGGAGAACTCGAGTGAGGGGGAGAGAGTTCGAGGGAGGGGGAAAGAGATCGGGTGAGGGAGATCAAGGGTGAGAGAGCTCGCCTGAGGGGGAGAAAGCTCAAGGTGAGGGGGACCAAGCTTGGGTGAAGGGGAGAGAGCTCATGTGAGGGAGAATGAAGGTTGAGAGAGCTCGTGGTGAGGGTGAGAGAGATCCGGTGAGGGGGAGAGAGCTTGAGGTGAGGGGGAAGATATCGGGTAAGGGAGATCGAAAGCTGAGAGCTCGGGTAAGGGGGGAGAGTTCGCGAGGGTGAAGGGGGGAGAGTTCGCGAACGTGAGTATCCAGTCACTATCCTCAGCATTTAGGTGGGATAACAGTTTTCACTAAAAGAACAGGATATGATTACATTATCCTATGCGGTGGAGTCTCTAAACTTCAGATAGTAACATGATAGGATAATATATCACATCCTGTTACCTTTATCAGGTAGCCCAAACAGGCCCTAAACATTAAATCTAATTTATAAATTTTAAACCCTAAATTTTAATCTATAAACTCTAAATCCAAAATTTAATTTCAAAACTCTAAATTTTAAACTTTAAACTTAATATCTAAACCTTAAACCATAATTCTTAAATCGTAAATCCTACACTTAACTTAAGAACCCTAAACTCTAATCCTTAAACCATAACCACTGTTCTAAACCCTAAAACTCTAAACTCTAAATCTTAAATCTTAAAACTCTAAACTCTAAATCCTCAAACCTAAAATTTAACCCTTAAACCTTAAACTCTTAAACTCTAACCCTTAAACTCTAAATTCTAAACCCTAAATCTTAAGACTAAACACTAAAACCTAAATCTTAAACCTAAATCCTGAACTCTAAATTCTAACCTCTAGATCTTAAATTTTAAACTCTAAACTCTAAACTCCAAATTCTAAACTTTGACCCCTAAATTTTAAATAAAAAATCTCATTTATTCTTTTTTTTAGTCAAGAACAAATTTTATTTCTTTATTTACTCTTTTTTTATTATCTTATTTATCATTCCTTTTTATTTTAAATTTTTTTCTTTAAGAGTGATTTTAGAAAAGTAATTATATTTTCAAAAATATTTCAAGTAAATCAAATATAAAAATAAAAATTTGATGGTAATACAATAAATTATTTTTAAGAAAATAAGGTGACAACTAAACATATTTTTTTTAATTTTTTCATCTATTTTATTTTTGAGAATTTCATTACTAAAAATGTAATTTTTTTTTATGATAAAATATTTCATAAATCAAACGCCATCTTTAAACAATTTTAAAAATGTTTTGTTTTGTTTTTTTATTTTTAATAATTATTTTTAAAAATTATGTTTAAACGTTATTATGTAAAATTAAAAAAAATACGTTTGATAAATTATTTTGAAAACATATTATTATTTATTTTTTAGGTATTTTAAAAATAAAAATAACTCTCTTTTATTTTTTATTTTTTGTATTAAAAATAATTTTTTTTCAAAATAAAAATAAAAATCAACTCTCAAACAAATTTTTTTATTTTAAAAATAATTAAAAACAAAAACCCAATTTTAAAAAATTAAAAAAGAACAGTCCCGCAGTTTCAGGTGCATAGAATGGATTAAGAATTCCAATATATTATCTTCACTTTTCTTTTTGACTTCTTCTCTCCAGCATTGATCTGCCTTTGAATGACTTATGACTACCATCTACGGCAAAAATAAGTTATGACGACCTTTTCGGCTGAAATAGGGCCACCGTCTCCGTCATAAATTAGCAAATGGCAAGTTGCTCACTCTTACTCACTTACTTATTTATTTATTTATTTATTTTAATTTTTAATTTTAAAAATGACTTTAATATTATTAAATCAATTTAATAAATTTATATTATTTTCAAAGACATTTCTTATGGTATTTTAAAAAAAAAATTATGGCTTTCACTATAAATAAATACCAAAATCAAAAGTCATATCAATTTTAAGCTACACCTAAATTTTTTCTTTCAAAAATCTTAAAGACACTTTCTTACATGCATATACTGGATTAAGAATTTCAATATATTATATTATTATCTTCTCTTTTCTTTTTAACTTTTTCTCTCCACCGTTTGTCTTGCTTTCTTTGGCTTATGACCACAATCTATGGCCAAAATAAGTTCTAGCCTAGCTTTTCAGCGCAAAGAGAGCCACATTCTCTGTCTACCACGTAATCTAGCAACTTGCAAGTATATTCTTGAGGCAGCGTATGATAGCAAGTTATATTTTAAAATTTGGGAATAATTTTATTTTATGTTTAGTATCTAATAATAAAATTTTTTTTTAGGTATAAAAAATTTTTAGAAATAAAAATTTATAAAAAAGTAGAATTTTTTTCAGGACGGGAATAGAACATTTTCATAGAAAAAAAAGTTTTATTGTGGGAAATAATTTAATTGTCTTACATATTATATTTATTCTTTTTTTTTCTTTTACTCTTATTTATTTTATTTTAAAAATTTTCTCTTTAAGAATTTTTTTTAAAGAATAATTATATTCTTAAAAATATTTTACGTAAATAAAATATGAGAATAAAAATTTAATGAAAATACATAATATTATTCTCAAAAAAATGAAGTAATCATTAAATATATATTTTCAACTTTCTTATAAATATTATTTTTAAAAATCTCATTTTTTAAAAAATAACTTTCTTAAGAATAACATATTTCATAAACCAAACACCACGTGAGTATTATAGAGTTTTGTGCAAATTAAGTTCCAATTTCTTTTGGCAATTTTGAATGCATAATTTTTTATATCAATTTAGTGCATTTAAAATTTTAATTTCAAAATGCTTTTCAAAAAATTTATTTCAATTTAATAAGGATTGATATCATCACAATCCATTTTTTGTTCCATATTTTTCTTCCCTCTATATTTTCTCTTTAGCCTCTATAATTAAAAACAATTTCATTATATTCCAAATTTAGCAAAACACCATCTTCATGCTACAAATTCAAAGGGTGGTGTTAAATAAGTTTAAAAATAATTCTTTTAAAGTTTGAAAAAATAAATCTTAAGTTTATAACGTTTAATGCAATAATAAATTGAAAAACATCTTCTCAATCAAACTATTCTAACAAGAAAATGAAAAATTTATTTTCCCAATTGATCAAATTAAATATAAGAGAATCACAAGAGAATATATTATTTTATATCAAAGATATAGGCTGTTAATATGAATAAATGCAAATACTAATTTTGATGTAATCAATGTGATACACAATTTTCCAAATATAAGATAAAATCTTTGAATTAGAAACACTAGAAAATCCCTATTAATAAATAGGTAATTAGCTGAATTTTTTATGGTTAAAATGATAATAAAAATGTATTATTTTGCTGGACAAAGCACTAATGGTATGTCTAAAATTCTAAAGAGGCCAACAAAAATTCAACTCAAAGGATTACCTCAAAAAATTATTGTTGTGTACTTTAATTATGGTTAGATTCTTAATCATCAATTATATAATAATAAGAAAAATCACAATCTTACCTGTCTTAGGTAAGGCATTTACCAGTAATATTAAAATAAAAAATCTTTATTGTCATTTTGTAAAAAAAAAAAAAAAAAAAAAAATTGTTCAATATATTGATACAAGAGAAACAAGAAATTGAATCTCACGTAAAAACCTCGTCTCAATTTTAAAAAGTATTCTCTTAATACAAAATTTTAAATAAATAAAATAATTTAATATATTATTAATAAATAATTTTTTATTTATCTATTTAAATTAAAATATATAATAAAAATAATATTTTTTAAAATTATTTTATCACATATTATAATTTATATATTCTTGACAGATAAAAAATTGTCAAAATTATTTATCTAAATCAACCGACGTTAATTTAAGTAGAAAGACTTTGTGTCTATAAATATCTTATCCCATGTATATATATACTTATTAGATGAACTATCTGTCTTTAGTGCTTGAAATACTTTCAAAACCTTAATACATTGTCAAAAAAAAAAAATTATTTAAGGTGGCATCAGAGACAAAAAAAAAAACGGTTGTTGAAACTCCACTTCTTGCTTGAAACGCGAAGTTTCATATGGCCAACGTTTCTCAAAATAAAAACTAAAATTAAGGCAAAAGGTCTCTGTATCAAAATACTTTAACCATATTAAATTAAACATTTTCAAAGGAAATTGAATCAAATCAATAAATAATAATAATAATAATAAAAGAATTTCTATTGAGGATGCTTCATAAGATTTTTCTTCTTCTATTGAGTGTGTGTGCCTATTTGAAACACATAAATTAAGGGAAACAACAGTGGATCGTAAAATTAAACTCTCCCATAAGTAATAAAAAAATAAAAAAAAATCTTTCCCGCATTTTTTTTTCTTTAGCCCTTGTTTTTCCGATCAAACAGAGTAGAGAATGACGTCTAGAGTCTCAACAGCCGCCGCTCTGGGGCCGCAATAGAGCATCTGGGTCGACGACACGTGGCCAGGGGTGGATCGGGCATCAGATTGGTGGTGGTGGGGGTCGGTGTCGGGGACGGAGGGAGGGTGGTAGAACTTGCGGCCAGTTTGGGGGCAATTGGAATGGAACCTTGCCACCATTCTCACCCCTTGGTCCAGCATCTCTACGAACTTCCCCATACTCATCTTTCTGGAATCTGAACAGAAATCACCCTCTGATTTTCTCGGAAAAAAGGGAGAGAAAATAAGAGAAGGAAAAAACGAAGAGGTTTATGCTAGAAGATGTCCCAGATGTAGAAAGGGGAGCCCATCAAAACTTGAAGTTCTCGGAAATAGTCGTTGAGCCAAAAGGAGAGTATTGGAGCTGTTTTTATAGCTGGCTTTCTCTCTTTTCTCCAATTTCTTTGCCCCACTTCTGGGTTGTTGCTTTGTTGAAACCGCGTTTGCACTTCTACCCTCCTATTTTACTATAATTATCACTTCATAATTTTCTTTCCCTTATATTTTCCTATAATCATCATATTTTTTTTTCTTAATTTTTAAAATATGGAGAGAGATATAATAAAATTAAATAAAATACTGAAAATATTACAAAAAATATTAGTAAAAAAAAATTATACCAGAAATTTTGTGAATAAATAAAACACATTGACGTGTAGAAATGTTTTTGAATCAAGAAAATTATAATTGATGCAAAATACAAGGATATAGTTATGCTTTATTTTATTGTTTAATATTAAGATAATTATCTTTAAAATTTATGATATTGTAATTAATTATAATAGAATAATTTTAGGATTAGTTAAAATTATAATTTGATGTTTGAGTCTAGAAAATTGTTATATCTTAATTTTATTTTACAAGGATAGTTATTATTTAGATGTTTGAATGTAGAGAATTGGTATGCTTTGTTTCATTTTATTAGGATTAGAATTTAAAATTTATTATTTCGCTACGATTATGATTTCTTATTTAAATTGTCTGTGGCTTTAAAAAAATAAAATAGTTAGCCATTATTATTGAAAAACTAATATTGATGCACAATAAAAACATATAGTTCTAGTTTATTTTATAATTTAATATTAATGTAATTATTTTTTGAATTTATGATATTATAATTAATTATATTAAGATAATTTTACAAATTATCATTTGGGTATTTGAGTTCAATATCTTAGTTTTATTTTATTATAATAGTTATTATTTTGATCAATGTTTATGTAGATACAACAAAATTTTATATTAACTGTCGTAAGTTTAACACAATTTTTTATTTTTTTTTTATTTTTATTTAAATTTGAGACTGACTATATATTGATTTTATTTATAATAAGCGACTGCGGCGACATTTAATTTATGTAGCCGATTCTATTTAATAAAAAAATATTTGATTATTATTATTGTAGTTATTATTTAGATGTTTGAGTCTAAAAAATTGTTATTCTTTGTTTTTATTTTAGTAAGATTAGGATTTCTTTTTTTATTTATTTTTATATATGACTTTAAAAATATAAAAATAATTATTTCATTATCATTAATATACAAATAATTTCATAATATGTAATTTATTTAGCTCTTTTTTTTTAAGTACCGTTATAAAAGAAAATGATATGAACATCCAAAGAGGGAGAGTTTCAATAATATACAAAATATTAGGACCATTCTGCAAGATTAAAATATATAAGCAAAATTTTTCCCTTTTGTTGGAGAGCGCCGCGAAAGTTTGAATAATATTAATCAAACCATGATGGTCAACCTTCTGGATATTTTTTATCTTCTAAAGAACTTCTTCAAAGAGATTGTACAAAACAATCTTCCTTGAAATAAACTTGTGCCAAGGACTAAACAGTTTCTTTTGTAAAGTGTATTTCAAACTTTCCCTTAAACCAACAATAAATCTTTTTCGAAAGAGTTTAAGATTTTTCACCAAGTAAAACTACAAATTAGAACAGTAGAAAAGAAAGAAAAAGATAAATAAAAAATGCGATCCTCTGTCCTCTCCTCAAGCACAAAGCAAGATAGTTTTTATATACTTGGGCAATCAAAATACGTACAAATAGCCTTCAAGGCCCTCCCAAAACCCTAAGGGGGCGTTTGGTTCAGGAAATCTCATTCCTGGGAATGAGATTCCCAGGAATGAGATTCCCATCCTTATAGGTGGGAAAGTTTTGGGGGGCAAATTTTGTTGAGCCTTTACATTTATATATGCTTGGGAATGTTTGTATTCTGAAAATAAATTTATTTGACCATATAACAAACACGATAATTTTTTTTTTTTTAAACTTTCCTGGAAATGTTTAAAAGATAACTTGAAACAAAGCCAAGTTAAAAGATAAAGGGGAAGCTACGTACACAACAGTGAGTTCTTCAACCCAAGAACTAAGCCAAACTCTAACTCTCAGGCACACAATGTTTACAATCTTTCTCACAAGTTCCTAGCAAACTCTCACACTATCTTTTATCAAGCTTCTAGTAATCTCAGACGGAAGAATAATAAAGAACACTCAACAACTTCTCTCAAACAGACTAAATAGCTCAAGAGAATTGAATGTAAGTTTGCTTTGTTCTTCTTGCTCATGAATTCTTCCAGCCGTTGGGAGGCATTAAATTGTTAGTAAAGTTATGTAAGAGATTATCAATATAATTAAAATACATACTTCATATGATCTCAACCAATTTATTGGTGATGATGATATGCCAATAGAATACTCAGGAACAGTCTAATTAATATAGCTCTAATAATAACAAAATCAGCTACAAATAAAATCAAGAAATAATATATGTAGAAGAAAAAAATTCAATGAAGATGATCAGTAACTTGCAATACTCTAACCCACACAACTCAAGAAAAAGAAATATATATAGTATTTCACCATTGTTTAAAAAGAAGAGAATTATCCATATTTATATTAGGGAGAATTAGGGTTTTTATATAATTAAAATATTAATTAATTCTCTCTCTCTCTCTTCAGTCAGTATTGTGATAGAAAACTAATTAACTACATAACGAGCTGCAAGTTGGGGCCTCTACCTAACGAGCTTCTAAATAATCTAGCCTATCATAGATTTATTTACATTCAATGTGTTCCAATCTATTATAGGTTTAATGTTGAGTCAAAACTAATTACTTAATTAATTATGTATTTAGACTAATTAATTAATGTTAATCCACATAAATTAATTATAAATTAATTCAAAAATCTCTCACTTAAATAGTATTAATCAATTATTATAACAAATAGCAGAATAACAAAATTTTAATAAATATTAAGTAATCAGTACAATAAACATTAACAAAACTCAAAAGTGAAACATTAACACAAAATCATTGAATCCGATAGAGAAACAAATGATAGATACAAGATCATTGAATCTAATAAGAAAACAAATGATATATTCAATTATAAATATTGTCTCAACATCTAAATATAGTGGAATACGTAAATAGATTTTAACCATTCAAAGATATCAAAATTATATCAAAATATCTCTTAAAGACACAACTCAGACTCCCACTAGACCAAGGCATCATTAAAAGTTTTAATAAGATCCATATGAGTAACATGATTTTGAAATACTCCTACAGGTAAGCCTTTTAGTCAACAAATTTTCTAGCATTTGTTCACTAGAGATGTGAACCAAATAAGTTTGAAATTCAAAAATGAAATGATACAAAATCATTGAATCCGATAGGGAAACAAGTGATATTAAATATACAGAATCTCAAAATCGAATAAAATAAAATATAAAATTGGTCTTTTAACTATAGTTTAGAAAAGAAAACACACAAAATTATTGAATACAATAGGAAAACAAATGATATATTGTTTCTATATATGAATTGAACAAAATTACATAAATGGTTTTAAAACCAATATAAAATTTAGACTCCTATGGGTAGACTTTTAGTCAACGGATCTGCTAGCATATGTTTATCAAAAATGTGAACTACACAAGTTTGAGATTCAACAATCTTCTCTCCAACAAATAGGAGCTTAACATCAAAGTGTTTAGTATGACTAGAATTCCTATTATTTTGAGAGAAGTACACAATAGACAAAATATCACAGCAAATGGTTAGATGTTGTGATATAGAATCAACAAGATGCATGCCATAAATCAATTTTCTCAACCATATGGCCTGATAAGTGGCCTCACAACAAGCGATGTTCTCTGCTTTCATAGTTGAGGTAACTATGAATGTCTGTTTGACGCTCTTTCACGAAATAGCTCCTCCAAATATCATGAAATTGTATCCAAAAGTAAATTTACGATCATCCACACAATATGCATAGTTTGAATCCATGTACCTCACAATTTTAAATAGATCAAACTTTTTAAATGTCAACATATGGTGTTTTATACCTTGAAAGTATCTCATAACATTCTTTGCAGTTCTCAAATGATCATTGTTAAGATCATTCAAGTATTTACCAAACACACTGATAGCAAATATTATGTCCGAATGAGTGTATACTTGAGCATACATTAAAACTGCCAACAACGAAAGCATATGGAACATTGCTCATCTCAATCCTCTCAATATGAGAATACTTTGATTTGGACTACCTTTCAACTCTATGACCCAAATGTTGATTCCACAACATCGAAGAGCTCTCATCAACTCTATGACGTTTCTGTCCAATAGCAACATTGACAAGAGCACTAGTAGAGCAGTCATAACAAGCATTTGAATTTAGATAATACAAGCCATTTTATAATAAAACTAAACCAACAATAAATGATTTATAGAAAATATCAATATTTTAATTTTCCTACAAAATAGAATATTCACTTTGGTCCAACACAAAACTTGAAACTAAATTTCTTCTAGAAAGAACATAAACGACATTGTCTAAAATCAAAACATATCCAGAAGGAAAATATAAAGAAATGACTCTAATACATTCTACTCCCAAAACACTTTTTTTTCTCTTTCACTCAACATCTTCCTACTTTTAAACCCCTCTTTTCTCACGTTTTTTCTTTAACTTGTAACACTCAAACATCTTATGCCCAGGTTTCTTGCAATAGTGGCAATCACCTTTAAATACTTTCTTCTTAAAACTCTTGTGACTTTTGCCATCTTTCTTAAACCCAGACTCCTTATTATCAGCGTGAAACTCTATCTTCTTTCCTTTCTGAATATCACAACTTGATTTACTCACTGACCCATGGGAGAAGTAATTAACAGATAGTGTGAAGGCATTTCCCTTCTTCAGTGACTCCCCTTTCTAAGTGACAATGAAAATTAGTTGGTCTACTAACCACTCTTCTTTCTGAAAATTTTAAGCAGTTCTCAGGACTCCATATTGAAATAGGAGAGATTTCAGAATGCACTAGACTAAATAACTCTCTCCCAAGTCAATATTATAGAACTTCAGCTTGTTGAAACATTTCACAAGCTTCATAATGTGTTCACAGACACTTGACACTCCATCATAGCGAGTAGTGTCCAACAAAAACAAGTAATAGGCCTTTTAGGTCTTATCAAATTTCTTGAATTTCTCTCCAACATTTTTTAAAAAGTCAGCAGCTATATCGTTATTTTGAATGCTCTTTCTGATGGTCTTATATATAGTGTAATTCATTAACATCAGACATACTCTATTAAAGTCATACTATTTTTTATGGTAAGTTTTCTCAGCAGCAGTAAAATCTACAACAATATCTGCCGGTCTTGCTTTCCTAAGAGTCAAATCTTTTTTGACCAAAACCAAATACATGTCCAGAGACTCCTTCCAGTCGTCATAATTAATCTCATTAAGAGTTTTTATTGCCGATAATTGCATGTGTACAGAAGCTGAGGGAACAAAATTAGAAAACATTAATTATGTATGTACAACATAATTATAAAACAAAGTTTCCTCAAAAACTTAACTTATGCAACTATATTCACAAAATTGTTTATCATACTCCTGTCGAAGAGTCCCAGATTACAATAAATCAAGAAAACTCATTGCACATCACAAATTTGACTCATAAAAGTATTAACATAAGAATGTATTCAATACCTCCATACCGATAGGGTACAACAGATATTAAAACATTAAATATTTACTGTTAATAGACCCAACATTGTCCAACTCAAAATTGTATTAAGAATGTCACACCAATAGGGTATGTCATTATCAATACAATATAATTATAATTAGTAATTACAACTTGGCTCAATATGAACAATTCCTTAATGTTTTTCATATATATATATAAAAAATGGATTACGTATTAATCATGATAAAATAGATCAACACAAAATTATATTTTGACAATATCACACCGATAGGGTATATCGATTATCAAAATTCTATATTCATTTAAATTCTAAAAGAATTCAAATTATTTGATCTCATAAAATTTTGCATAATTATACTTACGATAGAAAAATTATAATTATACAAAATAATATTACATTTGCTGCCATACAATAATCTATTATTTTATAATTTACAAAATATATTAATTTAATATAAGATATATTTAATCCACAAGATTTTGTATAATTAAACTCACGATAGGCAAGTTCATAATTATACAAAATAATATCATAACTGCTGGTATATAATAATACATTATTGCATAATCAACAAAAATATATCAATTTAATGCAAAATATATTGTTTCAACCCTAAATTAAGATCTAAAATTTATTTTGTGACCAAAACATAGTACCAAGGAGAGTACCTAACATATATCTTACAAAAAATTACAAAATAATATATATAAAAAATTTCAAGTTTAGAAAAAGAGAGTACAGTATCTAAATATACTGAATAAGTTTATGAAAATTTATAAAATATATATCTAGAAGCCCAATTTTTTTTCCAAAAATCATTAAAAAATTGAACTCGACACGTGGAGGAGAACCACCAAAATTTGGAGAACCAAAAGGCAGCGCATGACATTCACGCACCAACTCGCGCTTCTCCTGCGTGTGGGCTTGTCTAAGAGACGTTGTTCAGAGTCTCCCACCTCTAGCTGGGTTTAAAACTGGGTCAAAAGACTCAGTTTCAAACCGCGATCACACCCAACGTTTTTGTGCACTATTGTAAACTTTGTTTGCCTAGTTTTGTTCCTCAAACAACGATCTAACAAATCCCTTAGTCAATTTGAAGTTTTATTGAGTAAAACACCATATCAAAGGCCATGAAAATGAAGAAACACGCCCCATCTCGACCTCCCTAATTGCTAAATTTTTACATTGATTTGAAGCATGATTTTCACATATTACATTCACAATGTTATTTCTACCATAAGGCCTCTATCAATTTGTGGATTTATGGAAGAAAGATCAGAGGTCGAAAATAATATTAAATTCATAGAAATTTGACTAAATTTCATGCAATTTTCTTGTGTTTCTTCCACAATTAAGGGTACAGATTGTTAATTCAATATCAAATAAACCAAAGCCCTAAGTCAATGTGTTCAATATATACTAAAAATATAGCCAACACAAAGTTAGGGTTTGTTCCATTTGATTAATTGCATGAAAATGATTAATCTAACCATGCTCTAATACCAATTGTTAGCAAAATTATGTGAGAGATTATTAACATAATTAAAATACGTACTTCCCTACGATCCCAACAAATTCATTGGTGATAATGATATGCCAATAGAATACTCAGGAACAATCTAATTAATATAACTCTAATAATAATAAGATCAGCTGTAAATAAAGTCAGAAAATAATATATGTAAAAGAAAAAAAATACAATAGAGAAGATTAGTAACTTACAATACCCTAGTCCACACAACTCAAGAAGAAAGAGAGAGATAGTATTTTACCATTGTTTAAAAAGAAGAGAATTATCTCTATTTATATTAGAGAGAATTAGAGTTTTCATATAATTAAAATATTAATTAATTTTCTTTCTCTTCAGTCAGTATTGTGATAGAAAACTAATTAATTAATTACATAACAGATTGTAACTTAGAACCTCTACCTAACGGGCTTGTAAATAGTATAGCCTATCACAAATTTATTTATATTCAACAAGTCTCAAATTATTATAAGTTTAGTATTGTATCAAAATTGATTACTTAATTAATTTTGTATTTAGATTAATTAATTAATTAATGTTAATTTACATAAATTAATTCAACATAAATTTTTTCACCAACATTCATCTTTTTTCTTCAATATTAGCTCTTTGTAGCATATAAACCTTTGGGCAGGTTCCATTGCAATGTTCAGATTGTTCAGGTTGAAGCTCCATTTTGCTGTAGATGAATTGGGAATTTAGCTTCCATATTATATTTATCTACTTGTTCCTTTTACTCTAAGATTCTCTAAAGTAACTCCAGCCTTTCACATAAAAGAAATAACTTGTAAGTAGCAGAAATGATTATACGCTAAAAAAATAGAGTTGAAATTTGATTTATTATTGATGAATAATATTTTTTTTATTAGTGATATTCAAATTATAATACGTAAAAAATATAATTTTGATCATATATTACGATTTGAATATCGTTGATAGATAAAAAATTATTTATCAATAAAAAATCAAATTATTTTTTAAAATGGTATTGTATTAAAGTAGTGCTCCAAGGGGAGAAATTTTGTAGTTTTGGAGGAAACTCTTTTCACATCGGTTAAAAAATAATGAATTTTTATAGAAAATAAATATTTGTTCCATTCAAATAATTAGTTTTATCCAGTTCAGCAAAAGCTTAATAGTAGTTACTTAGACAATTTTTTTTTAGGGTCTTGTCGTTGAAATCTTGCGTTCAAATTTTGAGAATCTAAACTAATTATATTAAGGAAACGGTAGATAATATATTTTTTATCATAAACATAAAATTTACAAAACGTATTGTTATTTTTAAAATAAAATATAAATAAATATAATTTAATCAAATCTCAAAAAAATTGAGTATAATTTACTCACGTAAGTAAGTATCAAAATAAAAATTCATATAATTTCTAAAGGATATCTAAATTTTCTCTTTAAACAATCATAAAAATGTTTTGTTTCTGTTTTTATTTTTAAAAATTATGTTTAAAAATTATTATGTAAAATAAAAAAATACTTCAGAAATTATTTTATAAATACATTTTTATTTATTTTTTAAGTGTTTTAAAAATAAAAATAACTCTCCTTTATTTTTATTTTTTGTTTTCAAAATAAAAATAAAAATCAACTTTCAAACAATTTTTTTATTTTAAAAATAAACAGTCCCGCAGTTTGCGTAGAATGGATTAAGAATTCCAATATATTATGTTCACTTTTCTTTTTGACTTCTTCTCTCCAGCATTGATCTGGCATTGAATGAGTTATGACTACCATCAATGGTCAAAATAAGTTATGACTACCTTTTCGGCCGAAATAGGGCCGCTGTCTCCCTCTACCATATAAATTAGCAAATGGCCAGAATATTCCTGCTGGAACAATAGCGATTACCCACTCTTATTTATTTATTTTTATATTTTAAATTTAACTAATATTTTATTTTTAATTTTTAATTTTAAAGACTACTCTAATATTATTAAATCAATTTAATAAATTTATATTATTTTCAAAGACATTTCTTATGGTATTTAAAAAAAATTTATGACTTTCACTATAAATAAATACCAAAATCAAAAGTCATATCAATTTTAAGCCACACTTAAATTTTCAATCACTTTTTTACATGTATATAATGAATTAAGAATTTCAATATATTATATTATAAATTAATATTTATTCTATTATTTATAGATAATTTTTATTTATTGACAATACTTAAATTATAATATTTAATAAAAATAATTTTTAAAAATATTATTTTTATTATATATATCATAATTTAAATATTATTAATAATATTTTTATATATTATTATCTTCTCTTCTCTTCTCTTCTCTTCTCTTTTTCTCTCCATCGTTAACCTTGCTTTCTGTGACCTATGACTACAGTCTATGGCCAAAATAAGTTATAGCTATCTTTTCGGCGGAAAGAGGGCCACCTTCTCTGTCTACCACATAATCAAGCAACTTGCAAGTATATTCTTGAGTATTGGGCCATTTTCAATGGGGATTGCTTAACCCCATTGGAGTTCCCCTTAAATTTAACGTACCGGGAATTTTGTTTATGGTTATATAAAAAAAAGTTAAATTTTAAGTATCCTTATTTTTATAAATAATAGTGTTTAAATTAAAATAATAATTTTATATTATATATTTTTATTATTTTAAAATTTATATTAAAAATTTTATTTTATTTAAAATTTTAAATTAAAATAATATTATTAAAAATAATATTTAAAATTTTTATATATTTATTATTTTAAAATTAAAATATTAATAAATATAAATAAAATATAAAAATATAAAATAATTTATAAAACTTATTTAATAAATTTTTGAAAGTTGCATAGGGTAGAGTTGTTTAAAATACTATAAATTTGTTTTAAAAAAAATGATGAACAATTATGAGATTCATTTAAACAACCTAAGTGAGTATTATATTTTTATAGAGTTTTGTGCGAATTAAGACTATTTTAAAAATTCAAAAATCGTATTTTCATAATAAAAATTATATTTTAAAAGTATTATAATTAAAATATTTTACGGTGATAGTTATGTATAAATACCGTTACTTAAATTAAATATAAGATAATTTATAAAAAAATTTAATAATTTTTTTTAATTATATTATTAAAATAAAAAATTACTTAAAAAATACAAACTTACTTAAAATAAAGAATGATATGATAATGTAGGATTTAATATTAAGAGAAGTTTTTTATTGCAATTTTTAACGTATAATTTTTTATATTAATTTAGTGCATTTAAAATTTTAATTATAAAATATTTTCTAAAAAAATTGAATTCAATTTACTAAGAAATGATATCATCACAAATCTATATTTTTCTTCCTTCTATATTTTCTCTTTAGCCTCTATAATTAAAAACAACTTCATTAGATTCTAAATTTAGCAAAACACCATCTTCATGCCTACAAATTCAAAGGGTGGTGTAAAATAAGTTTTAAAAAAATTATTTTAAAAAATAATTCTTAAGTTTATAAAGTTTAATGCAATAATCAATTGAAAAACATCTTCTCAATCAAACTATTCTAACAAGAAAATGAAAAATTTATTTTCCCAATTGATCAAATTAAATATAAGAGAATCACAAGAGAATATATTATTTTATATCAAAGATATAGGCTGTTAATATGAATAAATGCAAATACTAATTTTGATGTAATCAATGTGATACACAAGTTTCCAAATATAAGATAAAATCTTTTAGGGTGTTCAAGGTTCGATTTTGGGGTTCAACCAAACCGAATCGAACTATCAAAATACTATAAAAAAAATAGACTTGATAAGTTTAATTAGGTTCTATCCAACCGAACCGTTAAACAGCGGTTCGGTTTGGTTCGATTTTTTGAAAAAAAAAAAATTTACCAAAATTTTTTGATTTTTTTGAACCCATTTTTTTTATTTTTTTATCAATTTCAAATTTTTGTTTGGATTCAAAGATTAATCTTTAATTTTTGTATTAATTTCTAATAAAGATGGCCAATTCTAAAAAAAAATATATGTAAAATATTTTTAAAATATAATAAAAATTAAATTAAATTATATAAATTTAATATAATATATATAATTCGGTCCGGTTCGGTTGAGACTCTGTCCCAACCGAACCGAACCGGTTTGTTTTCTTTAAAAAAAGTTTGAACCAAATCGATTTTAATCGGTTTGGTTCGATTTTTGATTGGTTCGATTCGATTTTATGGATCTGGTTCGATTTTTGTATACCTCTAAAATCTTTGAATTAGAATAACTTGAAAATCTCTATTAATAAATAGGTAATTAGTTGAATTTTTTATGGTTAAAATGATAATAAAAATGTATTATTTTGCTGGACAAAGCACAAATGGTATGTCTAAAATTCTAAAGAGGCCAACAAAAATTCAACTCAAAGGATTAACCTCAAAAAATTATTGTTGTGTACTTTAATTATGGTTAGATTCTTAATCATCAATTATATAATAAATAAAAAATCACAATCTTACCTGTCTTAGGTAAGGAATTTACCTATGATATTAAAATAACAAATCTTTATTGTCATTTTGTAAAAATATTTTTTTTTTGTTCAAGATATTGATACTAGAGAATAACAAGAAATTGAATCTCACACATGGAAACCTCATACTCACAATTTAAAAAAAGGTATCCTTTTAATAAAAGTTTTTAAATAAAAAATAATTTAATTTATTGTTAATGAATATTTTTTATTTATAAACAATATTTAAATTCTAATACATAATAAAAATAATATTTTTTAAAATCATTTTATCACATATCATAATTTAAATATTATTAATAAATAAAAAATTATTAATCAATTGAATCAAATATCAACTCATCTTAGAATTTTAAAATTATTTATCTAAACCAACCGACGTTAATTTAAGTAGAAAGAGTTTACATCTATAAATATTTTATCCCATGTACATATATATACTTATTAGATAAACTATCTGTCTTTAGTGCTTGAAATACTTTGAAAAAATTAATACATTGACAAAAGAAAAAAAATTATTTAAGGTGGCATGAGAGACAACAACAACAACAAAAACGGTTGTTGAAACTCCACTTGCTTGAAACGCGAAGTTTCATATGGCTAACGTTTCTCAAAATAAAAACTAAAATTAAGGCAAAAGGTCTCTCTCTGTATCAAAATATTTTAACCATATTAAATTAAATATTTTCAAAGGAAATTGAATGAAATCAACGCATAAACATCCCAGAAATGAAATAATCAAGAGACAATCAATAAATAATAATAATAATAATAATGAAAGAATTTCTATTGAGATGCTTCATGAGATTTTTCTTCTTCTATTGAGTGTATATGCCTATTTGAAACATAAATTAAGGGAAACAACAGTGGATCGTAAAATTAAACTCTCCGATAAGTAATAAAAAAATAAAAAAAAATCTTTCCCGCATTTTTTTTTCTTTAGCCCTTGTTTTTCCGATCAAACAGAGTAGAGAATGACGTCTAGAGTCTCAACAGCCGCCGCTCTGGGGCCGCAGTAGAGCATCTGGGTCGACGACACGTGGCCAGGGGTGGATCGGGCATCAGATTGGTGGTGGTGGGGGTCGGTGTCGGGGACGGAGGGAGGGTGGTAGAACTTGCGGCCAGTTTGGGGGCAATTGGAATGGAACCTTGCCACCATTCTCACCCCTTGGTCCAGCATCTCTACGAACTTCCCCATACTCATCTTTCTGGAATCTGAACAGAAATCACCCTCTGATTTTCTCGGAAAAAAGGGAGAGAAAATAAGAGAAGGGAAAAACCAAGAGGCTTATGCTAGAAGATGTCCCAGATGTAGAAAGGGGAGCCCATCAAAACTTGAAGTTCTCGGAATTAGTCGTTGAGCCAAAAGGAGAGTATTGGAGCTGTTTTTATAGCTGGCTTTCTCTCTTTTCTCCAATTTCTTTGCCCCACTTCTGGGTTGTTGCCTTGTTGAAACCGCGTTTGCACTTCTACCCTCCTATTTTACTATAATTATCACTTCATGATTTTCTTTCCCTTATATTTTGCTATAATCATCATATTTAGTTTTTTTTCTCTTAATTTTTAAAAGATGGAGAGAGGTATAATAAAATTAAATAAAAGATTGAAAAGATTAAAAAAAATATTAGTAAAAAAAATAATACCAGAAATTTTCTGAATAAATAAAACAAATTGACTTGTAGAAATATTTTTGAATCAAGAAAATTATAATTGATGCAAAATACAAGGACATAGTTATGCTTGATTTTATTATTTAATATTAATATAATTATCTTTAAAATTTATGATATTGTAATTAATTATAATAGAATAATTTTAGGATTAGTTAAAATTATTATTTGATGTTTGAGTCTAGAAAATTGTTATATCTTAGTTTTATTTTACAAGAATAGTTATTATTTAGATGTTTGAATGTAGAGAATTGTTATGCTTTGTTTCATTTTATTAGGATTAGAATTTAAAATTTATTATTTCACTAGGATTATGATTTCTTATTTAAATTGTCTATATATGTGGCTTTAAAAAAATAAAATAGTTATTCATTATTATTGAAAAACTAATATTGATGCACAATGAGAACATATAGTTATAGTTTATTTTATAATTTAATATTAATGTAATTATTTTTTGAATTTATGATATTATAATTAATTATATTAAGATAATTTTAAAAGTTATCATTTCGGTATTTGAGTTTAATATCTTAGTTTTATTTTATTATAATAGTTATTATTTTGATCAATGTTCATATAGATACGACAAAATTTTATGTTAACTGTCGTAAACTTAACACAACTTTTTTTATTTAGATTTGAGACCGATAATATATTAATCTCATTTATAATAAACGATTGCAGCGACGTTAAATTATGTAGTCAATCCTATCTAATAAAAAAATGTTTGATTATTATTGTTGTAGTTATTATTTTGATGTTTGAGTTTAAAAAATTGTTATTCTTTGTTTTTATTTTAGTAAGATTAGGATTTACTTATTTATTTATTTATATATATGAATCTAAAAATATAAAAAAATTACTTCATTATCATTAATATACAAATAATTTTATAATGTGTAATTTATTTAGCTCTTCTTTTTTTAAGTACCGTTATAAAAGAAAATGATATGAACATCCAAAGAGGGAGAGTTTCAATAATATACAAAATATTAGGACCATTCTGCAAGATTACAATATATAAGCAAAAAATTTCCCTTTTGTTGGAGAGAGCCGCGAAAGTTTGAATAATATTAATCAAACCATGACCTTCTGGATATTTTTTATCTTCTAAAGAACTTTTTCAAAGAGATTGTACAAAACAATCTTCCTTGAAATAAACTTGTGCCAAGGACTAAACGGTTTCTTTTGTAAAGTGTATTTCAAACTTTCCCTTAAACAAGCCATAAATCTTTTTCGAAGGAGTTTAAGATTTTTCACCAAGTAAAACTACAAATTAGAAGAGTAGAAAAGAAAGAAAAAGATCAATAAAAAAATGCGATCCTCTGTCCTCTCCTCAAGCACAAAGCAAGATAGTTTTTATATACTTGGGCAATCTAAATACGTACAAATAGCCTTCAAGGCCCTCCCAAAACCCTAAAGGGAAATCTACGTACACAACAGTGAGTTCTTCAACCCAAGAACTAAGCCAAACTAACTCTCAGGCACACAATGTTTACAATCTTTCTCACAAGTTCCTAGCAAACTCTCACACTATCTTTTATCAAGCTTCTAGTAATCTCATACGGAAGAATAATAAAGAACTCTCAACAACTTCTCTGAAACAGAGTAAATAGCTCAAGAGAATTGAATGTAAGTTTGCTTTGTTCTTCTTGTTCATGAATGCTTCTAGCCGTTGGGAGGCATTAAATTGTTAGTAAAATTATATAAGAAATTATCAACATAATTAAAATACATACCTCCATACGATCTCAACAAATTCATTGGTGATGATGATATGTCAATAGAATACTCAAAAACAATCCGTTTAATATAGCTCTAATAATAATAAGATCATCTGCAAATAAAATCAAAAAATAATGTATATAGAAGAAAAAAGTACAGTGCAGAGAATCATCTACTTACAATACTCTAACCCACACAACTCAAGAAAAAGAGAGATATATAGTATTTCACCATTGTTTAGAAAGAAGAAAATTATCCATATTTATATTAGGAAGAATTAGAGTTTCTATATAATTAAAATATTAATTAATTCTTTCTCTTTTCAGTCAGTATTGTGATAGAAAACTAACTGATTACATAATGAGCTGCAAGTTGAGGCCTCTAGTCAACGAACTTGTAAATAATCTAGCATATCACATATTTATTTACATTCAATATGTTCCAATCCATTATAGGTTTAATGTTGAGTCAAAACTGATTACTTAATTAATTATGTATTTGGACTAATTAATTAACGTTAATTCACATAAATTAATTATAAATTAATTCAACGATCTTCCACTTAGATAGTATTAATCAATTATTAGAACAAATAACAGAATAACACAATTTTAATAAATATTAAGTAATCAGTACACTAAACATCAACAAAATTCATAAGTGAAACATTAACACAAGATCATTGAATCCGAAAGAGAAACAAATGATAAATACAAATCATTGAATCCAATAGGAAAACAAATGATATATTCAATCATAAATAATGTATCAACATCTGAACAAAATGGAATACGTAAATGGATTTTAACCATTTAAAGATGTCAAAATTATATCAAAATATCTCTTAAAGACACAACTTAGACTCCCACTAGACCAAGGCATCATTAAAAGTTTTAACAAGACCCATATGAGTTATATGATTTTAAAATACTCTTACAGGTAAGTCTTTTAGTCAACAAATTTTCTAGCATTTGTTCACTAGAGATATGAACGAAATAAGTCTGAAATTCAGAAATGAGAGGATACAAAATCATTGAATCCGATAGGGAAACAAGTGATATTGAATATACAGAATCTCAAAAACGAATAAAATAAAATACAAAATTGGTCTTTTAACCATAGTTCAAAAAAGAAACTACACAAGATCATTGAATCCGATAGGGAAACAAATGATATATTGTTTCCATATATGAACTGAACAAAATTACATAAATGGTCTTAGAACTAATATAAAATTCAGACTCCTATGGGTAGGCCTTTGGTCAACGGATCTGCTGGCATATGTTTACAAAAAATGTGAACCAGACAAGTTTGAGATTCAGCAATCTTCTCTCCAACAAACAGGAACTTAACATCAAAGTGTGTAGTACAACTAGAATTCTTGTGATTTTTAAAGAAGTACACAGCAGAAAAAATATCACAGTAAATGGTTAGATATTGTGATATAGAATCGACAAGATGCATGCCATAAATCAATTTTCTCAATTATATGGCTTGACAAGTGGCCTCACAACAAGTGATGTTCTCTGCTTCTATAGTTGAGGTAGCTATGAGTGTCTGTTTGACGCTCTTTCATGAAATAACTCCTTCAGACATCATGAAATTGTATCCAAAAGTGAATTTACAATCATCCACACAATATGCATAATCTGAATCCATATACTTCACAATTTCAAATAGATCAAACTTTCTAAATGTCAACATATGGTGTTTTATACCTTCCAAGTATATCATAACCTTCTTTGCAATTCTCAAATGATCCTTGCTAGGATCATTCAAGTATTTACCAAACATACTGATAGCAAATGTTATGTCCGAACGAGTGCATATTTGAACATACATTAATATTGCCAACAGTAGAAGCATATGGAACATTGCTCATCTTAATCCTCTCAATATCATTTGAGGATACTTTGATTTGGACTACCTTTCAACTCTATGACCCAAATGTTGATTCTACAACATCGAAGAGCTCTCATCAACTCTATGACATTTTTGTCCAATAGCAACATTGACAAGAGCACTAGTAGAGCAATCATAACAAGCATTTGAATTTAGATAATACAAGTCATTCTGTAATAAAGTTAAACCAACAATAACTGATTTATAAAAAATATCAATATTTCAATTTTCTTACAAAATAGAATATCCACTTTGGTCCAACACAAAACTTGAAACTAAATTTATCTTAAAAAGAACATGAACGACATTGTCTAAAATCAAAACATATCCAGAAGTAAAATATAAAGAAATGACTCTAATGCATTCTACTCTCAAAATATATTTTTTTCTCTTTCACTCAGCATCCTCCTACTTCTGAACCCCACTTTTCTCACGCTTTTTCTTTAGTTTGTAACACTCAAACAAACATCTTATGCCCAGGTTTCTTGCAATAGTGACAATCACCTTTAAATGCTTTCTTCTTAAAACTCTTGTGACTTTTATCATCTTTCTTGAACCCAGACTCCTTATTATTAGCGTAAAATTCTATCTTCTTTCCTTTCTGAATATCACAACTTGATTTACTCACTGACCCATGGGAAAAGTAACTAACAGATAGTGTGAAAGTATCTCCCTTCTTCAGTGACTCCTCTTCCTGAATGACAATGAAAATTAGTTGGTCTACTAACCACTCTCCTTCTTGAGAATTTTAAGTAGTTCTTAGGACTCCGTATTGAGATAGGATAGATTTCAGAATACGCCAGACTAAATAACTCTCTCTCAAGTCAATATTATAGAACTTCAACTTGTTAAAACATTTCACAAGCTTCATAATGTGTTCACGGACACTTAACACTTCATCATAGCGAGTAATGTCCAACAAAGACAAGAAATAGGCTTTTTAGGTCTTATCAAATTTCTCGAATTTCTCTCCAACAGTTTTTAAGAAGTCAGCAGCTATATTGTTATTTTGAATGCTCTTTCTGATGGTCTTATCTATAGTGTACTTCATCACCATCATACATACTCTATTAGAGTTATACCATTTTTTATGGTAGGTTTTCTCAGCAGCAATAGAATCTACAGTAAAATATGCGGATCTTGCTTTCCTAAGAGTCAAATCCTCTTTGACCAAAGCCAAATACATGTCCAAGGACTCCTTCCGATCGTCATAATTAGTCCCATTAAGAGTTTTCATTGTCGATAGTTGCATGTGTACAGAAGCTGAGGGAACAAAATTAGGAAACATTAATTATGTGTATACAACAAAATTATAAAACAAGATTTCCTCAAAAACTTAGTTTATGCAACTATATTCACAAGATTGTTTATCATAATCTTACCGAAGAGTTTCAAATTACAATAAATCAAGAAAACTCATTGCACACCACAAATTTGACTCATAAAAGTATTAACACAAGAATATACTCAATACCTCTATACCGATAGAGTACAACAGATATTGAAACATTAAATATTTACTGTTAATAGACCCAACATTGTCCAACTCAAAATTGTATTAAGAATGTCACACCGATAGGGTATGTCATTATCAATACAACATAATTATAATTAGTAATTACAACCAGACTCAATATGAACAATTCCTTAATGTTTTTCATATATATATATATATATATATACAATCGATCACGTATTAATTATAATAAAATAGATCAACACAAAATTATATTTTGACAATGTCACACTGATAGAGTATGTCCATTATCAAAATTATATATTCATTTAAATTCTAATAGAATTCAAATTATTTGATCTCATAAAATTTTACATAATTATACTCACGATAGAAAAATTTATAATTATACAAAATAATATTACATTTGCTGCCATACAACAGTTTATTGTTTTATAATTTACAAAATATATCAATTTAATGTACGATATATTTAATCCACAAGATTTTGTATAATTAAGCTCACGATAGGCAAGTTCATAATTATACAAAATAATATCATAGCTGCTGTTATATAACAATATATTATTGCATAATCAACAAACATAGATCAATTTAATGTAAAATATATTGTTTTAACCCTAAATTAAGATTCAAAATTTATTATGTGACCAAAACATAGTACCAAAGAGAGTACCTAACATATTTATGTCACAAAATAATATATATAAAAAATTTTGAGTTTAGAAACTGAGAGTACAGTATCTAAATATATTGAATAAGTTTATGAAAATTTATAAAATATATATCTAGAAGCCCAAAAAATTTTGGAAAATCATTAAAAAATCGAACTCGGCACGTGAAGGAGAATTACCAAAATTTGGGGAACCAAAAGGCAGCGCATGACATTCACGCACCAACACGCGCTTCTCCTGTGCGTGGGTTTGTCTGGAAGACGCTGTTCAAAGTCTCCCACCTCTAGCGGGGTTTAAAATTGGGTTGAAAGACCCAGTTTCAAACCGCGATCACACCCAATGTTTTTGTGCACTATTGTAAATTTTGTTTGCCTAGTTTTGTTCCTCAAACAATGATCTAACAAATCCCTTAGTCAATTTGAAGTTTTATTGAGCAAAACACCAAATCAAAGGCCACGAAAAATGAAGAAACACGCCCCATATCGACCTCCCTAATTGCTCAATTTTTACACTGATTTGAAGCATGATTTTCACATATTACATTCACAATATTATTTCTACCATAAGCCTTCTATCAATTTATGGATTTATGGGAGAAAGATCATAGGTTCGAAATAATATTAAATTCATGGAAATTTGACTCAATTTCATGCAATTTTCTTGTGCTTCTTCCACAATTAAGGGTATAGATTGTTAATTCAATATCAAATAAACCAAAGCTCTAAGTCAATTTGTTCAATATATACTAAAAACATAGCCAACACAAAATTAGGGTTTGTTCCATTTGATTAATTGCATGAAAAGGATTAATCTAACCATGCTCTAATACCAATTGTTAGCAAAATTATGTGGAAGATTATTAACATAATTAAAATACGTACCTCCATATGATCCCAACAAATCCATTGGTGATGATGATATGCCAATAGAATACTCAGGAACAATCTAATTAATATGACTCTAATAATAATAAGATCAACCGCAAATAAAGTCAAAAAATAATGTATGTAGAAGAAAAAAATACAATGGAGAGGATTAGTAACTTGCAATATCTTAGTCCACACAACTCAAGAAGAAAGAAAGAGATAGTATTTTATCATTGTTTATAAAGAAGAGAATTATCTCTATTTATATTAGAAAGAATTAGGATTTTCATATAATTAAAATATTAATTAATTCTCTCTCTCTTCAGTCAGTATTATAATAAAAAACTAACTAATTACATAACAGGCTGCAAGTTGAGGTTTCTACCTAATGAACTTATAAGTAATATGGCCTATCACAAATTCATTTATATTTAACAAGTCACAAACTATTATAAATTTTGTGTTGAACCAAAATTAATTATTTAATTAATTCTATATTTAAACTAATTAATTCATTAACGTTAATCCACATTATTATGATATAAAATTTATTTGTAAGAATAATTTATTTGTCTTGTATAGAAGCTGTATCCACATTAATTACGAATTCGGGCTGTGGCGTTCACACCTGCCGCCCGGCTTTCGACCCAACCGACCCACCTCCCACCGCAATCAGCGCCTGCGCTCTCCTTCAAATTACCCTTTTCCATTTCCCATTTATTCACTCTCCCTTCTTTTTTATTTACTGAAAAATAAATAAATAAAATTTTAATTATATTTTACATTTATAAAAAAAAAATCTCACATTTTCGCCCAGAGTTCAAAATTAGGGTTTTGTTTTCTTTCTTTTTTATTTTTAATAATTATTTTTAAAAATTATTATATAAAATACAAAAATACGTTTGAGAAATTATTTTAAAAATATATTATTATTTATTTTTTAGATATTTTAAAAATAAAAAATAACTCTCCTTTATTTTTATTTTTTGTTTTCAAAATAAAAATAAAAATCAACTCTCAAACAAATTTTTTTTATTTTAAAAATAATTAAAAACAAAAACCCAATTTTAAAAAATTAAAAACGAACAGTCCCGCAGTTTTTCAGGTGCGTAGAATGGGTTAAGAATTCCAATATATTATATGTTCACTTTTCTTTTTGACTTCTTCTCTCCAGCATTGATCTGGCATTGAATGACTTGTGACTACTATCAATGGTCAAAATAAGTTATGACTACCTTTTCGACTGAAATAGGGCCCACCGTCTCCATCATAAATTAGCAAATGGCAAGTTGCTCACTCTTACTTACTTATTTATTTATTTATTTATTTATTTTAACTTTTACTAAAATTTTAATTTTAAAAACAACTTTAATATTAATAAATCAATTTAATAAATTTATATTATTTTAAAGACATTTTTTATGATATTTTAAAAAAAAAATTATGGCTTTCACTATAAATAAATACCAAAATCGAAAGTCATATCAATTTTAAGCTACCCCTAAATTTTTTCTTTAAACAATCTTAAAATCTATATGTATATAATGGATTAAGAATTTTAATATATTATATTATAATTAATATTTAATTTATTATTTAAAAATAATTTTTTATTTATTAACTATATTTAAATTATAATATATAACATAAATAATTTTTAAAAATATTATTTTAATTATATATTATAATTGAAATACTACTAATATCATTTTTCTTATATTATTATCTTCTGTTCTCTTTTTTAACTTTTTCTCTCCACCGTTTACCTTGCTTTCTTTGACCTATGACTACAGTCTATGGCCAAAATAAGTTATAGCTAGCTTTTGGGCTGAAAGAGGGCCACGTTCTCTGTCTACCACATAATCAAGCAACTTGCAAGTATATTCTTGAGTATTATGGAGTTAAGACTATTTTAAAAATTCAAGAACCGTATTTTCATAATAAAAATTATATTTTAAAAAGTATTATAATTAGAATGTTTTACGGTGACAGTTATGTATAAACACCGTTACTTAAATTAAATATGAAATAATTTATAAAATTCATTTAATAAATTTTTTTAAATTATATTATTAAAATAAAAAATTACTTAAAATAAAGAATGATATGATAATGTAGGATTTAATGTGAAGAGAAGTTTTTTTAGCAATTTTTAACGTATAATTTTTTATATTAATTTAGTGCATTTAAAATTTTAATTTTAAAATATTTTCTAAAAAAATTGAATTCAATTTACTAAGGAATGATATCATCACAAATCTATATTTTTCTTCCTTCTATATTTTCTCTTTAGCCTCTATAATTAAAAACAACTTAATTAGATTCTAAATTTAGCAAAACACCATCTTCATGCTACAAATTCAAAGGGTGGTGTAAAATAAGTTTTAAAAAAATTCTTTGAAAAAATAATTCTTAAGTTTATAAAGTTTAATGCAATAATCAATTGAAAAACATCTTCTCAATCAAACTATTCTAACAAGAAAATGAAAAATTTATTTTCCCAATTGATCAAATTAAATATAAGAGAATCACAAGAGAATATATTATTTTATATCAAAGATATAGGCTGTTAATATGAATAAATGCAAATACTAATTTTGATGTAATCAATATGATGCACAAGTTTCCAAATATACGATAAAATCTTAATCTTTGAATTAGAATCACTTGAAAATCCCTATTAATAAATAGGTAATTAGCTGAATTTTTTATGGTTAAAATGATAATAGAAATGTATTATTTTGCTGGACAAAGCACAAATGGTATGTCTAAAATTCTAAAGAGGCCAACAAAAATTCAACTCAAAGGATTAACCTCAAAAAATTATTGTTGTGTACTTTAATTATGGTTAGATTCTTAATCATCAATTATATAATAATAAAAAAAATCACAATCTTACCTGTCTTAGGTAAGGAATTTACCTATGATATTAAAATAACAAATCTTTATTGTCATTTTGTAAAAATATTTTTTTTTTGTTCAAGATATTGATACTAGAGAATAACAAGAAATTGAATCTCACACATGGAAACCTCATACTCACAATTTAAAAAAAGGTATCCTTTTAATAAAAGTTTTTAAATAAAAAATAATTTAATTTATTGTTAATGAATATTTTTTTATTTATAAAAAATATTTAAATTCTAATACATAATACAAATAATATTTTTTAAAATTATTTTATCACATATCATAATTTAAATATTATTAATAAATAAAAAATTATTAATCAATTGAATCAAATATCAACTCATCTTAGAATTTTAAAATTATTTATCTAAACCAACCGACGTTAATTTAAGTAGAAAGAGTTTACATCTATAAATATTTTATCCCATGTACATATATATACTTATTAGATAAACTATCTGTCTTTAGTGCTTGAAATACTTTGAAAAAATTAATACATTGACAAAAAAAAAAAAATTATTTAAGGTGGCATCAGAGACAACTACAAAAAAAAAAACGGTTGTTGAAACTCCACTTGCTTGAAACGCGAAGTTTTAGATGGCCAACGTTTCTCAAAATAAAAACTAAAATTAAGGCAAAAGGTCTCTCTCTGTATCAAAATATTTTAACCATATTAAATTAAATATTTTCAAAGGAAATTGAATGAAATCAACGCATCCCAGAAATGAAATAATCAAGAGACAATAAATAAATAATAATAATAATAATAATGAAAGAATTTCTATTGAGGATGCTTCATAAGATTTTTCTTCTTCTATTGAGTGTGTATGCCTATTTGAAACATAAATTAAGGGAGACAACAGTGGATTGTAAAATTAAACTCTCCGATAAGTAATAAAAAAATAAAAAAAATCTTTCCCGCATTTTTTTTTCTTTAGCCCTTGTTTTTCCGATCAAACAGAGTAGAGAATGACGTCTAGAGTCTCAACAGCCGCCGCTCTGGGGCCGCAGTAGAGCATCTGGGTCGACGACACGTGGCCAGGGGTGGATCGGGCATCAGATTGGTGGTGGTGGGGGTCGGTGTCGGGGACGGAGGGAGGGTGGTAGAACTTGCGGCCAGTTTGGGGGCAATTGGAATGGAACCTTGCCACCATTCTCACCCCTTGGTCCAGCATCTCTACGAACTTCCCCATACTCATCTTTCTGGAATCTGAACAGAAATCACCCTCTGATTTTCTCGGAAAAAAAGGAGAGAAAATAAGAGAAGGGAAAAACCAAGAGGCTTATGCTAGAAGATGTCCCAGATGTAGAAAGGGGAGCCCATCAAAACTTGAAGTTCTCGGAATTAGTCGTTGAGCCAAAAGGAGAGTATTGGAGCTGTTTTTATAGCTGGCTTTCTCTCTCTTCTCCAATTTCTTTGCCCCACTTCTGGGTTGTTGCTTTGTTGAAACCGCGTTTGCACTTCTACCCTCCTATTTTACTATAATTATCACTTCATAATTTTCTTTCCCTTATATTTTCCTATAATCATCATATTTAGTTTTTTTTTTCTTAATTTTTAAAATAGGGAGAGAGATATAATAAAATTAAATAAAATACTGAAAATATTACAAAAAATATTAGTAAAAAAAAATTATACCAGAAATTTTGTGAATAAATAAAACACATTGACGTGTAGAAATGTTTTTGAATCAAGAAAATTATAATTGATGCAAAATACAAGGATATAGTTATGATTTATTTTATTGTTTAATATTAAGATAATTATCTTTAAAATTTATGATATTGTAATTAATTATAATAGAATAATTTTAGGATTAGTTAAAAGTATTATTTGATGTTTGAGTCTAGAAAATTGTTATATCTTAGTTTTATTTTACAAGGATAGTTATTATTTAGATGTTTGAATGTAGAGAATTGGCATGCTTTGTTTCATTTTATTAGGATTAGAATTTAAAATTTATTATTTCGCTACGATTATGATTTCTTATTTAAATTGTCTATATATGTGGCTTTAAAAAAATAAAATAGTTAGCCATTATTATTGAAAAACTAATATTGATGCACAATAAAAACATATAGTTCTAGTTTATTTTATAATTTAATATTAATATAATTATTTTTTGAATTTATGATATTATAATTAATTATATTAAGATAATTTAAAAAATTATCATTTGGATATTTGAGTTCAATATCTTAGTTTTATTTTATTATAATAGTTATTATTTTGATCAAAGTTTACGTAGATACGATAAAATTTTATATTAATTGTCGTAAGTTTAACATAATTTTTTATTTTATTTTATTTTTATTTAGATTTGAGACTGACTATATATTGATTTTATTTATAATAAGTGACTGCGACGACATTTAATTTATGTAGCCGATTCTATTTAATAAAAAAATATTTGATTATTATTATTGTAGTTATTATTTTGATGTTTGAGTCTAAAAAATTGTTATTCTTTGTTTTTATTTTAGTAAGATTAGGATTTCTTTTTTTATTTATTTTTATATATGACTTTAAAAATATAAAAATAATTATTTCATTATCATTAATATACAAATAATTTCATAATATGTAATTTATTTAGCTCTTTTTTTTAAGTACCGTTATAAAAGAAAATGATATGAACATCCAAAGAGGGAGAGTTTCAATAATATACAAAATATTAGGACCATTCTGCAAGATTAAAATATATAAGCAAAATTTTTCCCTTTTGTTGGAGAGCGCCGCGAAAGTTTGAATAATATTAATCAAACCATGATGGTCAACCTTCTGGATATTTTTTATCTTCTAAAGAACTTCTTCAAAGAGATTGTACAAAACAATCTTCCTTGAAATAAACTTGTGCCAAGGACTAAACAGTTTCTTTTGTAAAGTGTATTTCAAACTTTCCCTTAAACAAACAATAAATCTTTTTCGAAAGAGTTTAAGATTTTTCACCAAGTAAAACTACAAATTAGAACAGTAGAAAAGAAAGAAAAAGATAAATAAAAAATGCGATCCTCTGTCCTCTCCTCAAGCACAAAGCAAGATAGTTTTTATATACTTGGGCAATCAAAATACGTACAAATAGCCTTCAAGGCCCTCCCAAAACCCTAAAGGGGAAGCTACGTACACAACAGTGAGTTCTTCAACCCAAGAACTAAGCCAAACTCTAACTCTCAGGCACACAATGTTTACAATCTTTCTCACAAGTTCCTAGCAAACTCTCACACTATCTTTTATCAAGCTTCTAGTAATCTCAGACGGAAGAATAATAAAGAACACTCAACAACTTCTCTCAAACAGACTAAATAGCTCAAGAGAATTGAATGTAAGTTTGCTTTGTTCTTCTTGCTCATGAATTCTTCCAGCCGTTGGGAGGCATTAAATTGTTAGTAAAGTTATGTAAGAGATTATCAATATAATTAAAATACATACTTCATATGATCTCAACCAATTTATTGGTGATGATGATATGCCAATAGAATACTCAGGAACAGTCTAATTAATATAGCTCTAATAATAACAAAATCAGCTACAAATAAAATCAAGAAATAATATATGTAAAAGAAAAAAATTCAATGAAGATGATCAGTAACTTGCAATACTCTAACCCACACAACTCAAGAAAAAGAAATATATATAGTATTTCACCATTATTTAAAAAGAAGAGAATTATCCATATTTATATTAGGGAGAATTAGGGTTTTTATATAATTAAAATATTAATTAATTCTCTCTCTCTCTTCAGTCAGTATTGTGATAAAAAACTAATTGACTACATAACGAGCTAAAAGTTGGGGCCTCTACCTAACGAGCTTGTAAATAATCTAGCCTATCATAGATTTATTTACATTTAATATGTTCCAATCCATTATAGGTTTAATGTTGAGTCAAAACTAATTACTTAATTAATTATGTATTTAGACTAATTAATTAATGTTAATCCACATAAATTAATTATTAATTAATTCAAAAATCTCTCACTTAAATAGTATTAATCAATTATTATAACAAATAGCAGAATAACAAAATTTTAATAAATATTAAGTAATCAGTACAATAAACATTAACAAAACTCAAAAGTGAAACATTAACACAAAATCATTGAATCCGATAGAGAAACAAATGATAGATACAAGATCATTGAATCCAATAAGAAAACAAATGATATATTCAATTATAAATACTGTCTCAACATCTAAACATAGTGGAATACGTAAATAGATTTTAACCATTCTAAGATATCAAAATTATATCAAAATATCTCTTAAAGATACAACTCAGACTCCCACTAGACTAAGGCATCATTAAAAGTTTTAATAAGATCCATATGAGTAACATGATTTTGAAATACTCCTACAAGTAAGCCTTTTAGTCAACAAATTTTCTAGCATTTGTTCACTAGAGATGTGAACCAAATAAGTCTGAAATTCAAAAATGAAATGATACAAAATCATTGAATCCGATAGGGAAACAAGTGATATTAAATATACAGAATCTCAAAACCGAATAAAATAAAATACAAAATTGGTCTTTTAACTATAGTTTAGAAAAGAAACCACACAAAATTATTGAATACAATAGGAAAACAAATGATATATTGTTTCTATATATGAATTGAACAAAATTACATAAATGGTTTTAAAACCAATATAAAATTTAGACTCCTATGGGTAGACTTTTAGTCAACGGATTTGCTAGCATATGTTTATCAAAAATGTGAACTACACAAGTTTGAGATTCAATAATCTTCTCTCCAACAAATAGGAGCTTAACATCAAAGTGTTTAGTATGACTAGAATTCCTATTATTTTGAGAGAAGTACACAATAGACAAAATATCACAGCAAATGGTTAGATGTTGTGATATAGAATCAACAAGATGCATGCCATAAATCAATTTTCTCAACCATATGGCCTGATAAGTGGCCTCACAGCAAGCGATGTTCTCTGCTTTCATAGTTGAGGTAACTATGAATGTCTGTTTGACGCTCTTTCACGAAATAGCTCCTCCAAATATCATGAAATTGTATCCAAAAGTAAATTTACGATCATCCACACAATATGCATAGTTTGAATCCATGTACCTCACAATTTTAAATAGATCAAACTTTTTAAATGTCAACATATGGTGTTTTATACCTTGAAAGTATCTCATAACATTCTTTGCAGTTCTCAAATGATCATTGTTAAGATCATTCAAGTATTTACCAAACACACTGATAGCAAATATTATGTCCGAATGAGTGCATACTTGAGCATACATTAAAACTGCCAACAACGGAAGCATATGGAACATTGCTCATCTCAATCCTCTCAATATGAGAATACTTTGATTTGGACTACCTTTCAACTCTATGACCCAAATGTTGATTCCACAACATCGAAGAGCTCTCATCAACTCTATGACGTTTCTGTCCAATAGCAACATTGACAAGAGCACTAGTAGAGCAATCATAACAAGCATTTGAATTTAGATAATACAAGCCATTTTATAATAAAACTAAACCAACAATAAATGATTTATAGAAAATATCAATATTTTAATTTTCCTACAAAATAGAATTTTCACTTTGGTCCAACACAAAACTTGAAACTAAATTTCTTCTAGAAAGAACATAAACGACATTGTCTAAAATCAAAACATATCCAGAAGGAAAATATAAAGAAATGACTCTAATGCATTCTACTCCCAAAACACTTTTTTTTCTCTTTCACTCAACATCTTCCTACTTTTAAACCCCTCTTTTCTCACGTTTTTTCTTTAACTTGTAACACTCAAACATCTTATGCCCAAGTTTCTTGCAATAGTGGCAATCACCTTTAAATGCTTTCTTCTTAAAACTCTTGTGACTTTTGCCATCTTTCTTAAACCCAGACTCCTTATTATCAGCGTGAAACTCTATCTTCTTTCCTTTCTGAATATCACAACTTGATTTACTCACTAACCCATGGGAGAAGTAATTAACAGATAGTGTGAAGGCATTTCCCTTCTTCAGTGACTCCCCTTTCTAAGTGACAATGAAAATTAGTTGGCCTACTAACCACTCTTCTTTCTGAAAATTTTAAGCAGTTCTCAGGACTCCATATTGAAATAGGAGAGATTTCAGAATGCACCAGACTAAATAACTCTCTCCCAAGTCAATATTATAGAACTTTAGCTTGTTGAAACATTTCACAAGCTTCATAATGTGTTCACAGACACTTGACACTCCATCATAGCGAGTAGTGTCCAACAAAGATAAGTAATAGGCCTTTTAGGTCTTATCAAATTTCTTGTATTTCTCTCCAACATTTTTTAAAAAGTCAGCAGCTATATCGTTATTTTGAATGCTCTTTCTGATGGTCTTATATATAGTGTAATTCATCAACATCAGACATACTCTATTAAAGTCATACTATTTTTTATGGTAAGTTTTCTCAGCAGCAGTAAAATCTACAACAATATCTGCCGGTCTTGCTTTCCTAAGAGTCAAATCTTCTTTGACCAAAACCAAATACATGTCCAGAGATTCCTTCCAGTCGTCATAATTAATCTCATTAAGAGTTTTTATTACCGATAATTGTATGTGTACAGAAGCTGAGGGAACAAAATTAGAAAACATTAATTATGTATGTACAACATAATTATAAAACAAAGTTTCCTCAAAAACTTAACTTATGCAACTATATTCACAAAATTGTTTATCAAACTCCTGTCGAAGAGTCCCAAATTACAATAAATCAAGAAATGTCACGACCCTAATTTTAGGGCACGTGAAATCCATATACCATACACATATATGTTCCATAAATGTACATAATGCCATTCTTTATCATATAAACCAATACATATAGGTTTCCATACACATATACAATAAACAATTTAAGTCTATAAACACCAGAGTAACAGTAGAAGCAAGGATCCTGCCTGTGGCATAGAGAGCATACTCTAGAATACAAATACAAATACAATACAAATAACGTGAGCCTTGGAAGCAACATAGGCTCACCCAGAGAGTAGTCAGTCTAGCTGATCACCTATCCGCAGGACCAGACTCTGTCTCCTTATCTGAAAAATATATCCACAACCTGTAGTGAGTTTTAAAACTCAGTGAGTAGACAAGACCTTCTATAACCTCTTAGGTTAGCATATGGATGACTTATACTTTAAAATTTATCATATAGAAAGTACAATTCAAAAGTACATCCATATGAAACCCGTATTTCAAATATCCTCATTTCACAATATAATCCAATATTCAAAACCAAATACCGTACAATACAGTTATAAACAAATACTTTGATGCAATAAAAGATTTCACATGCTTTAGGAGGTTTCCCTATTAGAACCAATACAATAAATAATCCCAAGCACACAGCAAGGGAGGGTAAATCACATATCAATAATAGGAAGCATCATGCTCTCCCCGATAACAATAATATGAGGCATCCCGCTCTCCCCGATAACAATAACTCCCGTGTATTGGCCGACACACGAGGCTAGCACCACCCCTGCTAGCTGAGGTATCAAGGTGCACCAGGGCTAACATTCCCTGCTGTTAGCAGACAGTGATTTCAATAGGATTCCTCCACAAATACTATAAGCACATATACCATAGAATTCAGTATAAATTTCTCAATATAATACAGACTTTCAGTCTCAGTATATTCCTCTGTCAAAACTTCCCAATCAGGGAATCACATATATATATGCCCATATCCGAGGCAAACATATCACTGTAAAGATCAATATCATGTGCATAACACATTTTATTTGCCATATAATGAAAAATACATGTAAAAATCACATGTTCAATGCATTTCAAAATCATCTATTAAAAATTACCCATTCTGGGATTATCATATATATATATGCCCTCTTTCTAAGGCAATCATATAACTTTATAAACCAATGCGTCATAGACAATTTATTTCATTTACCATGCGGTAAGAAATGCATTTGAAATCACGTATTCAATGAGTTCAAAAATCTCATTTTCAGACCCATACTCTTTTTGAATTACATTTCCGATAGAAATCATTTCCAGATACTTTAATCTATTTCAGATACATATAAAAGTATAAATCACTTGTAATCATAATCAATAATTCATTTTAAATTCAAGAAGAGCATGTAATAAGCTATAGAAAGAAATATCTACTCACAAGCAAGGGCTCTAGATTGGACAGCCCTAAAATCCTCGTTTCTGGTCCGAATTCGATAAAACAAACGCCAAAATCGAGTCCAAAAGGTCCAAAAACTTGAAAAATAACTTCGGGAGTTTAGTCACTATTCACCGTCGGAAAATACTATTCACCGTCACAAAAATTTTACCAAATCAACAAAACGAATTCATATCCTAATGTTTATCTAGTTTCTGAATCCATCTACGGAGTCAGATATCTAATTAGAAGTCTCTAAGTAAAGTTTTTCAGAACTTACCTTTTACCGAAATTTTCTACTTCAGATCTACGGCGATTCAACGGCTGATTTGAAAAACTGATCGGTCAAAACCGTAGTATTCCTCGTCCTGAATCCAGTAACATCTTCAGTTTTGAAATCAGAAGCCAATCGGTATCTCAGATCGAAAGATAAAGTTTGAAAATACTATGCACTCACTATACAAAATTCTCGATTCCTCTTTCTCAAACCTGACTCTCCGCCCCGGTTTCGTTTTATCAATTGCCCTTTTTTTTTAATAATAATAATTAAATAATTAATAATAGGATTTTCCTTTATAAAAATTCATATAAATTCCATTTTTCATCATAAAATATCCCAAAAAATCCTACAAATTTCCATTCCCTTAAATCCTTAATTAAACTCTTAAATCATGATTTTTCTCGATAAAAATCTAATAAAACAAATTTTAAAACAAATATATTTATTCATATTAAAAGAAAGAATGCTTTTAAAAATACCATAAAAATTCATTAGAGGTCAGTATAATTATTTTAAGCAACACAATACTTCTTTTAATTAAAAGACTACTTACTTGAGCAAAACATAATCATTTTTAAACAAATCATAATATATTTGCTTATAATAGAATACTATTATTGAAAAATTAAAATTACGCGCCAAAACGTAAATTCTCATATTCTTTTTTTTTTAATAAATAAATTTATTTCCCACGGTTCTTATCTCCATTTTCAAAATTCTCTCTATTCTTCAAAATATTCTTTACTTTAAACTTTATTAAATTTACGGCTATTACATTCTTCCCCCCTTAAAGAAATTCGGTCCCCGAATTTCATCACCGCAATGGCAGATAAAACACTAACCTCATTAATTAAACAAAAATGGGTATCTGGCGCGCATATCATCTTCTCTTTCCCATGTAGCTTCCTCAGATGAATGGTTTTTCCATATCACTTTCACTGTAGGTATTTCTTTTGACCGCAACTTCTTTACTTGTCTGTCCACTATTGCTACTGGTTGTTCTTCATAGGTTAAATCTTCATGTAACTAAATTTGTGGAAACTGTATAACATGTGTAAGATCCGGTAAATATTTTCGTAGCATAGACACATGAAAAACTGGATGGACATTACCCAATTCAGAAGGTAAAGCCAAACGATAAGCTACCGGAACGATCCTATCAAGAATTTCAAATGGTCCTATATAGCGTGGACTTAATTTCCCTTTCTTTCCAAATCTCACTACTCCCTTCATAGGAGATAATTTCAGAAAAACATGTTCACCTACGGCAAATTCCAATGGGCGACGTCTATTATCAACATAAGCCTTCTGTCTACTCTGAGCTGCTAACAACCTTTCCTTAATCAGTTTTACTTTGACCAGTGCATCCTGTACCATATCAGGCCCTAAAACCTTTGCTTCGCCCATCTCAAACCATCCAATCGGAGAACGAAAACGCCCGCCATATAATGCCTCAAAAGGAGCCATTTGTATACTGGCTTGATAGCTATTGTTATAAGCAAATTCAGCTAAAGGTAGAAAGTTTTCCCAACTACCCTGAAATTCTAATGCACAAGCCCGAAGCATGTCTTCCAATATTTGAATGGTTCTCTCAGATTGCCCATCAGTTTGAGGATGAAAGGCAGTACTGAGATTCAAATTCGTGCCCAAAGCTTCTTGGAAAGCTCTCCAGAAACGAGCTATAAATTGTGGTCCTCGATCAGAAATTATTGATATTGGCACTCCATGAAGCCTCACTATTTCATTCAAATATAATCTTGCATACTGAGCTACATTGTATGTGGTTTTTACTGGTAGGAAATGTGCTGACTTAGTCAACCTATCAATGATCACCCATATGGAATCAAACCCTTTTGGTGTTCTTGGTAACCCCGTAACAAAATCCATAGTTATTCTTTTCTATTTCCATTCAGGTATCTCTATCTGCTGATGTAATCCTGCAGGCCTTTGATGTTCCGCTTTTACCTGCTGACAGGTTAAACATCGAGACACGTAATCCACTATGTCTTTCTTCATACCTTCCCACCAATAAAACTCTTTTAGATCCTGATACATTTTAGTTATTCCAGGATGAATTGTATACATAGATCTATGGGCCTCCTCTACAATTCCTTTCTTAAGTTCCTCTTTATCAGGTACATATATCCGCTTGCCAAATCTCAGAATCCCTTCAGAGTCTACAGTAAAATCAACTTCACCACCATTTTTTACCTCTTCAATTTTCTTGCACAAATAGGCATCCTCTCTCTGTGCCTTCTTCACCTGCTCGATCAAAGATGATTGAAATTGTATATGAGCTAATAATACTCCAGGCTCTCTTACTTCCATCACTACTCCATCACTTTCCAGCTTATGTATCTCTTTAACTAACGGCCTTCTTACCACTGTGATATAAGCCAAGCTACTCATAGACTTCCTACTTAATGCATCAGCCACTACATTGGCTTTACCTGGATGGTATAGTATTGTACAATCATAATCTTTAAGTAATTCCATCCATCGTCTTTGTCTCAAGTTAAGATCTTTTTGTTGGAAAATATATTTGAGACTCTTATGATCTGTATAAATTTCACATGTCTCACCATACAAATAATGCCTCCATATTTTAAGAGCAAAAACTACTGTTGCCATTTCCAAATCATGAGTCGAATAGTTTTGCTCATGTGGTTTAAGCTGTCTAGATGCATATGCAATGACTCGACCATTTTGCATCAACACACATCCTAAGCCAATTCTCGATGCATCACAGTATACAGTGTATCCTCTGGTACCTGAAGGAATAGTCAATACTGGCGCTGTAGTCAAACATTCTTTAAGTTTTTGAAAACTTCTTTCACATTCATCTGACCAGTCAAACTTTATTCCCTTTCTTGTCAACCTTGTCAAAGGAGCAGCTATCTTTGAAAAATCCTTAACGAATCTTCTGTAATAGCCTGCTAAACCAAGAAAACTACGAATCTCTGTAACTGTTGTAGGACGTGGCCATTTCTGCACTGCTTCTATCTTTTTAGGATCAACCTGAATACCATCTTTAGTAACCACATGCCCTAAGAAGGCAACACTACTAAGCCAAAATTCACATTTTGAAAACTTGGCATACAGTTGGTGTTCTCTTAGGGTTTGCAATGCTATTCTTAAATGTTGCTCATGCTCCTCTGAACTCTTTGAATAAACCAGGATATCATCTATGAATACAATGACAAATTGATCCAGGAAAGGTTTAAATATCCTATTCATTAAATCCATAAATGCAGCTGGAGCATTCGTTAAACCAAATGGCATTACTAAGAACTCGTAGTGCCCATACCGAGTCCTAAAAACAGTTTTCGAAATATCTTCCTTCTTAATTTTCAATTGATGATACCCAGATCTCAGATCAATTTTTAAAAAACATTGAGCACCTTGTAACTGATCAAACAGATCATCTATTCTGGGTAGAGGATATTTATTTCGTATAGTTACTTTGTTCAACTGCCTATAGTCAATACATAGACGTAAAGATCCATCCTTTTTCTTCACAAAAAGAACAGGAGCACCCCAGGGAGATGTACTGGGTCGAATAAAACTTTTATCTAGTAAATCTTGTAATTGCTCCTTTAATTCCTTAAGTTCTACAGGTGCCATCCTATAAGGAGGTATGGATATTGGTTGTGTCCCAAGGATAAGGTCAATACTAAACTCAATCTCTCGGTCTGGTGGTAATCCTGGCAACTCTTCAGGAAACACATCAGGAAATTCTTTAACTACTGGAACCTGCTCTACACTTGTATACTTCATATCAACATCTTTGACTACTGCTAAATACCCTTGGCATCCTTTTTGTAACAGTTTATGAGCTGTCATTGCAGATATTAAATTACTAGGCATCTCATTACGGTCTCCTTGTATTGAGAAAGAAGGTTCTCCAGGGACATTAAACTTAATCACCTTATGATGACAGTCTAGAATGGCATGACATGATGACAACCAATCCATTCCCAGAATCACATCAAAATCTATCATATTTAAAACTATCAGATCCACAAAAGTCTCCTTATCTTCTATCGAAATCTCACATGATTTATACACATCATTTACCAATAAAAATTCTCCCATTGGAGTAGTAACCATAAAAGAACAATGTAAACTAGTAGGATCTCTACCCAATTTCTTAGCAAAGCAGGGTGATATATAAGAATGAGTAGAACCAGGATCAAACAGTACATATGCTCTATGAGAACACACTAACAATGTACCTGTCATCACTGCATTTGAAGCCTGAGCATCTTGTCGTGTCAAAGCAAACACACGAGCTGGTTCTCGGCCTCGACCTCCTGATCCTCTACCAAATCCACCACTACTTGTTTGGCCTGAAATTGCTCTGACTGGTCGTGCTGGTGTAGATGCAGGGGGTGAAGCTGGCTGTACTGATGCTTGACTAGAACCTCGTAACTGTGGACAATTCCTTACTATATGACCTACTTGTCCACACCAAAAACATGCGCCAGTTGCTCGGCGACACTGTCCAGTATGAGACTTACCACAATGGGGACATAATGGAATCGATCTTGAATTCTGTTGACTAGTAGGTCTCATATCTCTTTGAATCATTCTTTGCCTATTGATATTGACTGATGCCTGGCTGGTGCTACCAGATCCTGCTTGAGTAAAATGCTGCGGCTGTTGAAATCTTGACCCACTAACAGTAGGATTATATCTGGTCTGGGCATTACTATCTCGATCTCTTTTCCTTCTCTTAAGATTTTCTATGTCTGCTTGCTCTCGTGTTTCCATCAGTCTAGCACAGTTAACAGCTGCTGAATAAGTTGAAAAATGATCCATCTGAGGACCCACTGACTTAAACAATGGGCGTATCAATCCCATAACAAACCTCTTAATTCTATCCTTTTCAGTAGGGACCAGATATGGTGCATACCTAGACAACTGGGTAAAACGAATGTCATATTCAAAAACCGTCATATTCAGTGTCTGTCTCAATTCTTCAAATTCTCTAGCCTTCTTGTCTCTTTCACTCATTGGCAGGAAGCGATTCATAAATGCTTCCTTAAATTCATTCCACTCCATTAGTGGTAAAGTAGCTTATCTTCCCTGTACTAGGGTCTCAAACCAAACCTGAGCCACATCTGATAATTGAAAAGATACTAATTCAACATATCTCCTACTGGAACATCCCAAAGCTCTTAAGACTCGTTCCACCGCATCAATAAATATCTGTGGGTCTTCCTGAACATCTGACCCAGAAAAAGTCGGGGGTTTCAGCTTTAAAAATTGCGGTAATGTCACCTCAATCCCTGTAGATTTATCCTTACGTTCAGCTGGTATTTCTAATTCTTGCTCTTCAGGAGTTTTTTCTTATAGCTGGTCATCCCTCCTGCCCTGTTCTACTATAAATCCAGCTAATGTCTCTAAGCTTCTATGTATGCCAGCAATCATATCAGCTGTTCTATCATGCGGCTCCTGAGGGGGTTCAACTCTCTCCTCAGGGACTCTATCAGATATATGAACACGTTCATCATGTATTGGGGTACTCATACCCCGTGCACGCCCTCTGCCTCTGCCTCTGCCTCTAGGTCGGCCTCTACCACGGCCTCTTTGTACTGGAATAGCAGATTGTGCAGACTCTTCTACAGAGGGTACACGATCTACTGCTTCTCTAGCAACTGCTCTAGTTCTTGGCGGCATCATTAACTATACAAAACAAAATAACGTTTTACAATACCATAATATTCAATCCGGCTTACACTAGGAACTTTTATAAACTTGGAATAGAAAGGAAAGTAAAACCCTATAGAATCCATCAGCAGCACCTGAAGTATAAATATGTCCGGCTCATATCGATACTAAAGGTCCTACTAAAGAATCCTTTGCTCTGATAGCCACAGGAAAACCTAATCCTCTGATACCAACTTGTCACGACCCTAATTTTAGGGCACGTGAAATCCATATACCATACACATATATGTTCCATAAATGTACATAATGCCATTCTTTATCATATAAACCAATACATATAGGTTTCCATACACATATACAATAAACAGTTTAAGTCTATAAACACCAGAGTAACAGTAGAAGCAAGGATCCTGCCTGTGGCATAGAGAGCATACTCTAGAATACAAATACAAATACAATACAAATAAAGTGAGCCTTGGAAGCAACATAGGCTCACCCAGAGAGTAGTCAGTCTAGCTGATCACCTATCCGCAGGACCAGACTCTGTCTCCTTATCTGAAAAATATATCCACAACGTGTAGTGAGTTTTAAAACTCAGTGAGTAGACAAGACCTTCTATAACCTCTTAGGTTAGCATATGGATGACTTATACTTTAAAATTTATCATATAGAAAGTACAATTCAAAAGTACATCCATATGAAACCCGTATTTCAAATATCCTCATTTCACAATATAATCCAATATTCAAAACCAAATACCGTACAATACAGTTATAAACAAATACTTTGATGCAATAAAAGATTTCACATGCTTTAGGAGGTTTCCCTATTAGAACCAATACAATAAATAATCCCAAGCACACAGCAAGGGAGGGTAAATCACATATCAATAATAGGAGGCATCATGCTCTCCCCGATAACAATAATAGGAGGCATCCCGCTCTCCCCGATAACAATAACTCCCGTGTGTTGGCCGACACACGAGGCTAGCACCACCCCTGCTAGCTGAGGTATCAAGGTGCACCAGGGCTAACATTCCCTGCTGTTAGCAGACAGTTATTCCAATAGGATTCCTCCACAAATACTATAAGCACATATACCATAGAATTCAGTATAAATTTCTCAATATAATACAGACTTTCAGTCTCAGTATATTCCTCTGTCAAAACTTCCCAATCAGAGAATCACATATATATATGTCCATATCCGAGGCAAACATATCACTGTAAAGATCAATATCATGTGCATAACACATTTTATTTGCCATATAATGAAAAATACATGTAAAAATCACATGTTCAATGCATTTCAAAATCATCTATTAAAAATTACTCATTCTGGGATTATCATATATATATATGCCCTCTTTCCAAGGCAATCATATAACTTTATAAACCAATGCGTCATAGACAATTTATTTCATTTACCATGCGGTAAGAAATGCATTTGAAATCACGTATTCAATGAGTTCAAAAATCTCATTTTCAGACCCATACTCTTTTTGAATTACATTTCCGATAGAAATCATTTCCAGATACTTTAATCTATTTCAGATACATATAAAAGTATAAATCACTTGTAATCATAATCAATAATTCATTTTAAATTCAAGAAGAGTATGTAATAAGCTATAGAAAGAAATATCTACTCACAAGCAAGGGCTCCAGATTGGACAGCCCTAAAATCCTCGTTTCTAGTCCGAAGTCGATAAAACAAATGCCAAAATCGAGTCCAGAAGGTCCAAAAACTTGAAAAATGACTTCGGGAGTTTAGTCACTATTCACCGCCAGAAGACACTATTCACGCTGGAAAATACTATTCATCGCTGGAAAATACTATTCACCGTCACAAAAATTTTTCCAAATCAACAAAACGAATTCATATCTTAATGTTTATCTAGTTTCTGAATCCATCTACGGAGTCAGATTTCTAATTAGAAGTCTCTAAGTAAGGTTTTTCAGAACTTACCTTTTACCGAGATTTTCTACTTCAGATCTACGGCGATTCAACGGCTGATTTGAAAAACTGATCGGTCAAAATCGTAGTATTCCTCGTCCTGAATCCAGTAACATCTTCAGTTTTGAAATCAGAAACCAATCGGTATCTCAAATCGAAAGATAAAGTTTGAAAATACTATGCACTCACTATGCAAAATTCTCGATTCCTCTTTCTCAAACCTGACTCTCCGCCCCGGTTTCGTTTTATCAATTGCCCTTTTTTTTTAATAATAATAATTAAATAATTAATAATAGGATTTTCCTTTATAAAAATTCATATAAATTCCATTTTTCATCATAAAATATCCCAAAAATTCCTACAAATTTCCATTCCCTTAAATCTTTAATTAAACTCTTAAATCATGATTTTTCTCGATAAAAATCTAATAAAACAAATTTTAAAACAAATATATTTATTCATATTAAAAGAAAGAATGCTTTTAAAAATACCATAAAAATTCATTAGAGGCCAGTATAATTATTTTAAGCAACACAATACTTCTTTTAATTAAAAGACTACTTACTTGAGCAAAACATAATTATTTTTAAACAAATCATAATATATTTGCTTATAATAGAATACTATTATTGAAAAATTAAAATTACGCGCCAAAACATAAATTCTCATATTCTTTTTTTTTTTAATAAATAAATTTATTTCCCACGGTTCTTATCTCCATTTTCAAAATTCTCTCTATTCTTCAAAATATTCTTTACTTTAGACTTTATTAAATTTACGGCTATTACAAGAAAACTCATTGCACATCACAAATTTGACTCATAAAAGTATTAACATAAGAATGTATTCAATACCTCCATACCGATAGGGTACAACAGATATTAAAACATTAAATATTTACTGTTAATAGACCCAACATTGTCCAACTCAAAATTGTATTAAGAATGTCACACCAATAGGGTATGTCATTATCAATACAATATAATTATAATTAGTAATTACAACTTGGCTCAATATGAACAATTCCTTAATGTTTTTCATATATATATATATATATATATATATATATATATATAAATGGATTACGTATTAATCATGATAAAATAGATCAACACAAAATTATATTTTGACAATATCACACCGATAGGGTATATCGATTATCAAAATTCTATATTCATTTAAATTCTAAAAGAATTTAAATTATTTGATCTCATAAAATTTTGCATAATTATACTCACGATAGAAAAATTATAATTATACAAAATAATATTACATTTGCTACCATACAATAATCTATTATTTTATAATTTACAAAATATATTAATTTAATATAAGATATATTTAATCCACAAGATTTTGTATAATTAAACTCACGATAGGCAAATTCATAATTATACAAAATAATATCATAATTGCTGGTATATAATAATACATTATTGCATAATCAACAAAAATATATCAATTTAATGCAAAATATATTGTTTCAACCCTAAATTAAGATCTAAAATTTATTTTGTGAGCAAAACATAGTACCAAGGAGAGTACCTAACATATATCTTACAAAAAATTACAAAATAATATATATAAAAAATTTCAAGTTTAGAAAAAGAGAGTACAGTATCTAAATATACTGAATAAGTTTATGAAAATTTATAAAATATATATCTAGAAGCCCAATTTTTTTTCCAAAAATCATTAAAAAATTGAACTCGACACGTGGAGGAGAACCACCAAAATTTGGAGAACCAAAAGGCAGCGCATGACATTCACGCACCAACTCGCGCTTCTCCTGCGTGTGGGCTTGTCTAAGAGACGTTGTTCAGAGTCTCCCACCTCTAGCTGGGTTTAAAACTGGGTCAAAAGACTCGGTTTCAAACCGCGATCACACCCAACGTTTTTGTGCACTATTGTAAACTTTGTTTGCCTAGTTTTGTTCCTCAAACAACGATCTAACAAATCCCTTAGTCAATTTGAAGTTTTATTGAGTAAAACACCATATCAAAGGCCACGAAAATGAAGAAACACGCCCCATCTCGACCTCCCTAATTGCTCAATTTTTACACTGATTTGAAGCATGATTTTCACATATTACATTCACAATGTTATTTCTACCATAAGGCCTCTATCAATTTGTGGATTTATGGAAGAAAGATCAGAGGTCGAAAATAATATTAAATTCATAGAAATTTGACTAAATTTCATGCAATTTTCTTGTGTTTCTTCCACAATTAAGGGTACAGATTGTTAATTCAATATCAAATAAACCAAAGCCCTAAGTCAATGTGTTCAATATATACTAAAAACATAGCCAACACAAAGTTAGGGTTTGTTCCATTTGATTAATTGCATGAAAATGATTAATCTAACCATGCTCTAATACCAATTGTTAGCAAAATTATGTGAGAGATTATTAACATAATTAAAATACGTACTTCCCTACGATCCCAACAAATTCATTGGTGATAATGATATGCCAATAGAATACTCAGGAACAATCCAATTAATATAACTCTAATAATAATAAGATCAGCTGTAAATAAAGTCAAAAAATAATATATGTAAAAGAAAAAAAATACAGTAGAGAAGATTAGTAACTTACAATACCCTAGTCCACACAACTCAAGAAGAAAGAGAGAGATAGTATTTTACCATTGTTTAAAAAGAAGAGAATTATCTCTATTTATATTAGAGAGAATTAAAGTTTTCATATAATTAAAATATTAATTAATTTTCTTTCTCTTTAGTCAGTATTGTGATAGAAAACTAATTAATTAATTACATAACAGGCTGCAACTTAGGGCCTCTACCTAGCGGGCTTGTAAATAGTATAGCCTATCACAAATTTATTTATATTCAACAAGTCTCAAATTATTATAAGTTTAGTGTTGTATCAAAATTGATTACTTAATTAATTTTGTATTTAGATTAATTAATTAATTAATTAATGTTAATTTACATAAATTAATTCAACATAAATTTTTTCACCAACATTCATCTTTTTTCTTCAATATTAGCTCTTTGTAGCATATAAACCTTTGGGCAGGTTCCATTGCAATGTTCAGATTGTTCAGGTTGAAGCTCCATTTTGCTGTAGATGAATTGGGAATTTAGCTTCCATATTATATTTATCTACTTGTTCCTTTTACTCTAAGATTCTCTAAAGTAACTCCAGCCTTTCACATAAAAGAAACAACTTGTAAGTAGCAGAAATGATTATACGCTAAAAAAATAGAGTTGAAATTTGATTTATTATTGATGAATAATAATTTTTTTATTAGTGATATTCAAATTATAATACATAAAAAATATAATTTTGATCATATATTACGATTTGAATATCGTTGATAGATAAAAAATTATTTATCAATAAAAAATTAAATTATTTTTTAAAATAGTATTGTATTAAAGTAGTGCTCCAAGGGGAGAAATTTTGTAGTTTTGGAGGAAACTCTTTTCACATCGGTTAAAAAATAATGAATTTTTATAGAAAATAAATATTTGTTCCATTCAAATAATTAGTTTTATCCAGTTCAGCAAAAGCTTAATAGTAGTTACTTAGACAATTTTTTTTTAGGGTCTTGTCGTTGAAATCTTGCGTTCAAATTTTGAGAATCTAAACTAATTATATTAAGGAAACGGTAGATAATATTTTTTTAATCATAAACATAAAATTTACAAAACGTATTGTTATTTTTAAAATAAAATATAAATAAATATAATTTAATCAAATCTCAAAAAAATTGAGTATAATTTACTCACGTAAGTAAGTATCAAAATAAAAATTCATATAATTTCTAAAGGATATCTAAATTTTCTCTTTATACAATCATAAAAATGTTTTGTTTCTGTTTTTTTTTAAAAAAAAAAAATTATGTTTAAAAATTATTATGTAAAATAAAAAAATACTTCAGAAATTATTTTATAAATACATTTTTATTTATTTTTTAAGTGTTTTAAAAATAAAAATAACTCTCCTTTATTTTTATTTTTTGTTTTCAAAATAAAAATAAAAATCAACTTTCAAACAAATGTTTTTATTTTAAAAATAAACAGTCCCGCAGTTTGCGTAGAATGGATTAAGAATTCCAATATATTATGTTCACTTTTCTTTTTGACTTCTTCTCTCCAGAATTGATCTGGCATTGAATGAGTTATGACTACCATCAATGGTCAAAATAAGTTATGACCACCTTTTCGGCCGAAATAGGGCCGCTGTCTCCGTCTACCATATAAATTAGCAAATGGCCCAGAATATTCCTGCTGCAACAATAGCGATTACCCACTCTTATTTATTTATTTTTATATTTTAAATTTAACTAATATTTTATTTTTAATTTTTAATTTTAAAGACTACTCTAATATTATTAAATCAATTTAATAAATTTATATTATTTTCAAAGACATTTCTTATGATATTTAAAAAAAATTTATGACTTTCACTATAAATAAATACCAAAATCAAAAGTCATATAATTTTAAGCTACACTTAAATTTTCAATCACTTTTTTACATGTATATAATGAATTAAGAATTTCAATATATTATATTATAAATTGATATTTATTCTATTATTTATAGATAATTTTTATTTATTGACAATACTTAAATTATAATATTTAATAAAAATAATTTTTAAAAATATTATTTTTATTATATATATCATAATTTAAATATTATTAATAGTATTTTTTATATATTATTATCTTCTCTTTTTCTTTTCTTTTTCTCTCCATCGTTTACCTTGCTTTCTGTGACCTATGACTACAGTCTATGGCCAAAATAAGTTATAGCTATCTTTTCGGCGGAAAGAGGGCCACGTTCCCTGTCTACCACATAATCAAGGAACTTGCAAGTATAGCCATCTTCAATGGGATTGCATAACCCCATTGGAGTTCCTTAAATTTAACGTATCGTGAATTTTGTTTATGGTTATATAAAAAAGAAGTTAAATTTTAAGTATTCTTATTTTTATAAATAATAGTGTTTAAATTAAAATAATAATTTTATATTATATATTTTTATTATTTTAAAATTTATATTAAAAATTTTATTTTATTTAAAATTTTATATTAACATATTATTATTAAAAATAATATTTAAAATTTTTTATATATTTATTATTTTAAAATTAAAATATTAATAAATGTAAATAAAATATAAAAATATAAGATAATTTATGAAACTTATTTAATGAATTTTTGAAGGTTACATCATTGGAGTGTAGAGTTATTTAAAATACTATAAATTTATTTTAAAAAAAATAATGATGTAATAATTATGGGACTCATTTAAACAACTTAAGTGAGTATCACTATTGGTGATGCTCTTATAAAATTTTGTGTGAATTAAGACTATTTTAAAAATTCAAAAATCGTATTTTTATACTAAAAATTATATTTTAAAAGTATTATAATTAAAATGTTTTATGGTGACAGTTATGTATAAATACTGTTACTTAAATTAAATATAAGATAATTTATAAAAAAAATTAATAAAATTTTTTAAATTATATTATTAAAATAAAAAATTACTTAAAAAATACAAAATTACTTAAAATAAATAATGATATGATAATATAGGATTTAATATTAAGAGAATTTTTTTTCGCAATTTTTAACATATAATTTTTTATATTAATTTAGTGCATTTAAAATTTTAATTATAAAATATTTTCTAAAAAAATTGAATTCAATTTACTAAGAAATGATATCATCACAAATCTATATTTTTCTTCCTTCTATATTTTCTCTTTAGCCTCTGTAATTAAAAACAACTTCATTAGATTCTAAATTTAGCAAAACACCATCTTCATGCTACAAATTCAAAGGGTGGTGTAAAATAAGTTTTAAAAAAATTCTTTGAAAAAATAATTCTTAAGTTTATAAAGTTTAATGCAATAATCAACTGAAAAACATCTTCTCAATCAAACTATTCTAACAAGAAAATGAAAAATTTATTTTCCCAATTGATCAAATTAAATATAAGAGAATCACAAGAGAATATATTATTTTATATCAAAGATATAGGCTGTTAATATGAATAAATGCAAATACTAATTTTTATGTAATCAATGTGATACACAAGTTTCCAAATATAAAATAAAATATTTTAGGATGTTCAAGGGTTCGGTTCGGTTCGATTTTAGGGCTCAATCAAACCGAATCGAACCACCAAAATACTACATAAAATAAACTTGATAGGTTTAATTGGGTTCTATCCAATTCGGTTGGTTCGGTTTTTTGAAAAAAAAAAAAAAATTGCCAAATTTTTTTTATTTTTTTGAACCCATTTTTTTTTTTTATCAATTTCAAATTTTTGTTTGGACCCAAAGATTAATCTTTAATTTTTGTATTAATTTCTAATAGAGATGGCCAATTCTAAAAAAAATATATGTAAAATATTTTTAAAATATAATAAAAATTTAATTTAATTATATAAAATTAATATAATATATATAATTCGGTTCGGTTCGATTGCGACTCTGCCCCAACCGAAAACCGAATCAAACCAATTTTAATGGGTTTGGTTCGATTTTTTATCAGTTTGGTTCGATTTTATCGATCTGATTCGATTTTTGTATACCCCTAAAATCTTTGAATTAGAATAACTTGAAAATCCCTATTAATAAATAGGTAATTAGCTGAATTTTTTATGGTTAAAATGGTAATAAAAATGTATTATTTTGCTAGACAAAGCACAAATGGTATGTCTAAAATTCTAAAGAGGCCAACAAAAATTCAACTCAAAGGATTAACCTCAAAAAATTATTGTTGTGTACTTTAATTATGGTTAGATTCTTAATCATCAATTATATAATAATAAAAAAAATCACAATCTTACCTGTCTTAGGTAAGGAATTTACCAATGATATTAAAATAACAAATCTTTATTGTCATTTTGTAAAAATATTTTTTTTTTGTTCGAGATATTGATACTAGAGAATAACAAGAAATTGAATTTCACACATGGAAACCTCATACTCACAATTTAAAAAAAGTATCCTTTTAATAAAAGTTTTTAAATAAAAAATAATTTAATTTATTGTTAATGAATATTTTTTTATTTATAAACAATATTTAAATTATAATACATAATAAAAATAATATTTTTTAAAATTATTTTGTCACATATCATAATTTAAATATTATTAATAAATAAAAAATTATTAATCAATTGAATCAAATATCAACTCATCTTAGAATTTTAAAATTATTTATCTAAACCAACCGACGTTAATTTAAGTAGAAAGAGTTTACATCTATAAATATTTTATCCCATGTACATATATATACTTATTAGATAAACTATCTGTCTTTAGTGCTTGAAATACTTTGAAAAAATTAATACATTGACAAAAAAAAAAATTATTTAAGGTGGCATCAGAGACAACAACAAAAAAAAAACGGTTGTTGAAACTCCACTTGCTTGAAACGCGAAGTTTTAGATGGCCAACGTTTCTCAAAATAAAAACTAAAATTAAGGCAAAAGGTCTCTCTCTGTATCAAAATATTTTAACCATATTAAATTAAATATTTTCAAAGGAAATTGAATGAAATCAACGCATCCCAGAAATGAAATAATCAAGAGACAATCAATAAATAATAATAATAATAATAATGAAAGAATTTCTATTGAGGATGCTTCATAAGATTTTTCTTCTTCTATTGAGTGTGTATGCCTATTTGAAACATAAATTAAGGGAGACAACAGTGGATTGTAAAATTAAACTCTCCGATAAGTAATAAAAAAATAAAAAAAAATCTTTCCCGCATTTTTTTTTCTTTAGCCCTTGTTTTTCCGATCAAACAGAGTAGAGAATGACGTCTAGAGTCTCAACAGCCGCCGCTCTGGGGCCGCAGTAGAGCATCTGGGTCGACGACACGTGGCCAGGGGTGGATCGGGCATCAGATTGGTGGTGGTGGGGGTCGGTGTCGGGGACGGAGGGAGGGTGGTAGAACTTGCGGCCAGTTTGGGGGCAATTGGAATGGAACCTTGCCACCATTCTCACCCCTTGGTCCAGCATCTCTACGAACTTCCCCATACTCATCTTTCTGGAATCTGAACAGAAATCACCCTCTGATTTTCTCGGAAAAAAGGGAGAGAAAATAAGAGAAGGGAAAAACCAAGAGGCTTATGCTAGAAGATGTCCCAGATGTAGAAAGGGGAGCCCATCAAAACTTGAAGTTCTCGGAATTAGTCGTTGAGCCAAAAGGAGAGTATTGGAGCTGTTTTTATAGCTGGCTTTCTCTTTTTTCTCCAATTTCTTTGCCCTACTTCTGGGTTGTTGCCTTGTTGAAAACGCGTTTGCACTTCTACCCTCCTATTTTACTATAATTATCACTTCATGATTTTCTCCCCCTTATCTTTTGCTATAAGCATCGTATTTAGTTTTTTTTTTCTTAATTTTTAAAAGATGGAGAGAGATATAATAAAATTAAATAAAATATTGAAAATATTACAAAAATATTAGTAAAAAAAATAATACCATAAATTTTCTGAATAAATAAAACACATTGACTTGTAGAAATATTTTTGAATCAAGAAAATTATAATTGATGCAAAATACAACGATATAGTTACGCTTCATTTTATTATTTAATATTAATGTAATTATTTTTAAAAATTTATGATATTATAATTAATTATAAGAAAATAATTTTAGAATTAATTAAAATTATTATTTGATGTCTGAATCTAGAAAATTGTTATATCTTAATTTTCTTTTACTAACACAGTAATTATTTAGATGTTTGAATGTAGAAAATTGTTATGCTTTGTTTCATTTTATTAGGATTAGAATTTAAAATTTAGTATTTCACTAGGATTATGATTTTTTATTTAAATTGTCTATATATGTAGCTTTTAAAAAATAAAATAGTTATCCATTATTATTGAAAAATTAATATTGATGCACAATGAAAACATGTAGTTATAGTTTATTTTATAATTTAATATTAATGTAATTATTTTTTGAATTTATGATATTATAATTAATTATATTAAGATAATTTTAAAATTTATCATTTGGGTATTTGAGTTTAATATCTTATTTTTATTTAATTAGAATAGTTATTGTTTTGGTGTTAGAGTCTAAAAAATTGTTATTCTTTATTTTAATTTTAGTAAGATTAGGATTTCTTATTTTATTTATTTATATATATGACTTTAAAAATATAAAAATAATTACCTCATTATCATTAATATACAAATAATTTTATAATGTGTAATTTATTTAGCTCATTTCTTTTTTTTTAGTACCGTTATAAAAGCAAAGAGGGACAGTTTCAACAATATACAAAATATTAGGACCATTCTGCAAGATTAAAATGTATAAGCAAAATTTTTCCCTTTTGTTGGAGAGCGCCGCGAAGGTTTGAATAAGAAATTAGGAATTTAAGATGTTCGCCGCGTGATGGCCGGCAGCGTGAGCTAGAGTTTAATAATTCTTACACATTGGTAGGCCAAGTTGCCAATTTTACCCCTACATTCTCTGCGAAATCACGTGGTTGACCACCCATTTTTTCGGCTCTCTCCGTCATAACAAGTTTGACTCCTTCAGTCCCTCAATGTCATTACCTACTCCCTATCTTTGCGCTTTCTTTACATTCTTCCTTGCCTAATTCAAACACACACAAAATTATATATTTATTTAAAATAATTATTTAATTTTTTATTATTTTTTATCGATTTAATTTTTAAATTTATTGGTATAATACTTTTGTTAGATTATTAAGGAGGATAAATAAGATATACACTTTTAATAAATATATTGAAATAAGAGATTATTTCAATAATTTTATTCACAAATATAATTTGAATTGATAAAAATATTAAATTAATTAAAATTTAAACTCAAATTTTTTTGTGATACAGACTAGAACGTAAATTTGCTACTATTAATATTATAAAATATTTTTTACATAATAATTTATATATGACACAATTTTTTAAAATTTTAGAATCAAATCATGTGGTATCTGTCGTTGATACTGCCTTAGACAGTAATAATAGGTAAACGACACTTTTATCTATTATTTCATCAACTTGTCACCCATGCGATGTACGGTTCTAATTTAAATAATTAAATATAAATATTAATTTATTAAAAAATTTCTCACATAGACATATTTTTTATAAAAAAAAATTAAAATCTCTAACTGAAAATTTGACCCAAAAAAATTTAGTGTAATAGTGATGGAATAAAAGTTGTGTTTATATATAACAACTAATTTTTTTATTATTAAGTGGCATCGATTGTGTAAATAACACGTTGTTATAATAATTTATTATAAATAAAATTAATAGATAAATTATTAATTTTTAATTTTTTTAATAATTTTATTTATTATTTTTTTTAATCTCTCTCTACATTTAATTATAAAATTATTCTTTATTTAATCTATTATTCTAAAAAAAAATTACATCTCTTCTTCACACATAATTAAATCATCTTAAACGATATTTTATCATCTTTTTTATAATAGGTATTATTCTAATTTTTTCTATAATACACTTATTTCTAATCATATCTTGTCTAGTTTGTCCATATATTATACACAACAATAAAAATTTAAATAAAAAATTATGAAAGATATTAAGAATTTAAATTTGCAAAAAAAAAAAACATTAATAGAAAGCACTAATGTTAGAATAGACAAAATCCAAATAAAAAGAGAAAGCTAGTGGCAATATTGGTTTAAAATTAAAATAAGATACCATTACAAAAAGATATAATAAAAAAAAAGGAAAAGAATTTTTTAACTTTTGCAAAACTTTGAGAAGGAACCAAATAGGATAAATATAAAAAAAAAAAAAGGAAAATAGTACATTAATGGTTCAGTAATTTTTAAATTGAAGGTAATTATTAAATAATTTAAGCAACAACAAAAAAAAGGATTGAAGGAAAAATTATATATATATAACGGTTAAGGTTTTTACAATATAATATTATGTTAAATTAAAAAATATATATATAATATTTTTTCTTATTAAAATTTTTTATCAAGGTTTATCTCTACTCACTTAGGCATATTGTTATAATAGTATAAATTTATACAATTTTTGTATACATAAAAAATTATATAAAATTAAATTATATTAATTTATACTATTATATCTAATTTGATATAAGATCTACCACCTAACTAGCTTTTACCAAACACAAAACCTATTTGTTTTGTCAAATTATAATAGAAAATTATATAAAATAAAGTGGGTGCTTTCCTCGAATAATGACAGTTGAAGACAATCAAGTTGATGCCTGAAGGAGGCCTCCACCAAACATTGTGGAATGGTCAACAAATAATAGTCAAAGCTCAAAACTACATATGCTGCAAATTGGCGTGATGTGACAATCCTAGTTGCGTGCAATTGTTCCTATTCGTTGGACTAATTAGCAAATACTTATAAATTAGATGTTAGTGTTTGGTTGGGAATATGACTTTTTGAGTCCTTACACCCTGTAATGAACGTTGCTCGAGTTTGTGGCATAAATTCTCGCATTAAGTCAAAGATGGTAGTTTGTAGAAAAAGAAGAGACAAACTCATGTAATATTTGATATTTTTAATTTTAGTATTCAGTTTACTATTAAAAAAAATGTTTTATTTAATTCATTGATATTTAAAATGTTTAGTATAATATAAAATATAAATGTATCATAATATCATTTTGAAAGTCAATTCTACAAAAAGAGAAAAAAAAAAGCTATTAGAAATTGGCATCTTATTTTTCTTAATATATTTTAATTTTTTTTAATTGTTATAAAATAATAATTATATATTTTTTGTGACAAATTTTAATTATTATATAAAATATGAAAAATTTACATACTGATGATTGAAATTCTCATATTCAATAAAACACTTGAAAATATTGTTGTTTGTATTAGTTAATGTGACAATTTTTAATTATTATATAAAATATAAAAAAAATTAAATATTAATATTTGAAGTATGAATTTGAAAATATGAAAGAAATATTGTTGTTTGTATTAATTATTTTATTTTTTACCCTTAAAATTTAATAAATTCGTTATTTTTGAGATTTTTATGATGAACAAGTTTTGTTATTTGAGTTATTTATTTTTTATATTTTATAAATATTTTTTATATTTTATAAATATTTTTTATTTATCATAATTAATTATATATTCAAAAAATATGAAAATATTTATGTTAAAATTTTAAAAATATTTGTCAAATTATAATATTCGAAATAACAAAAATATAAATGTATCTTATACCAAACAATTGGCTGCAAGGCAACCAAGCGCAGGTATGCGTGGTGTATGTTCCAACAAAGAGTAAAGAAAGCAAACGAAAACTTTTGCTTCACACATAGCATAACTTGAAGGCCAGGAGATTTCTTTGCTTTCCACGTTTCCATTTTCTTCATTATTTTATTTTACCACGAAAATATAACCTTTTTTAAAATTCTTTTCGTCACGATAAATATGAAATTTAAATTCAATAGTAAATTTCAATATAAAAGTTGAAGACTAATTTTTTTTGTTTATTTAATTTTTACTATAATTTAAATTCAAATTTTTAGTTTCGGAGAGAATTCTAATATTATTAAATTAATTAACCTAGTAATTTTGACAAAAAATTTAATTAATAAGAGTAAATTACTATTTCAATCTAAAAAAACTTTAATATTTAATTTAATTTTTCAAATATATTTTACCATCATTTTAGTCTTCAACTTTTGAAAACATACAATATTTTAATCTCTTGTGTTAAATAAAGTTGTTCCTCGAATGAATTAATTTTATTCAAAGTAAATGTAAATTATTGATATAAATTTTTAAAATTTATATAAAAGTGAAATACATTATTATTTTTAATAATATTGAATTTGGTTTCTTTTTTTAACAAATTAGACGCTGTTGAATAAAATAATGCATTGTGACACTAAATTTTTTTTTAACTATTTTGCCAAATTTCAGTTTAGCACCTGTGGCCTAATGGATAAGGCGTCTGACTTCTAATCAGACGATTGTGGGTTCGAGTCCCACCAGGTGTGTTTAAATATATTTTCTTTTCTGATTGTTAAAGCCTAAATCTATAAGCTTTTACAAATTAAGCCCATTATCAGTGGAGCTCGACCCTCGCGGGCCTGAACAATCAAACCCTTCATTTCAAGTGAAGCTCATTATAAATGGGCCACAGTGTGAATCAATCACCTGGGCTCAGCTGGTGTTCCGAGTAACCGTTAAAAGCCTTCCATACAAGAACAGGGGACCAACATTCTGATTCTCAGTCATCTCCCTCGCTCATTGGACTACGCTTGCTATCGTCTTCCTCAAGATGCTGACCTTTCAATCTCCAAGCTCCCCCTCGTGGACCAACATTTTGTTTTTTTTAAAACATTTATTCATGAAATTATGATAAACAAATTACAAAAAAATATAAAAATTAAGAATAAAAGATAAAAAAATTAAAATAAAATATTAATTTAACGCTTTTGAATAAATAAAAAAAGTAAAGATAATATAAATTTTAAATATTAATATATTAAATAATATCATAAAAATACATTTAATACAAAAAAATAGAGAAATGCTACGTAAACAACCTGTTCGACCAATGTCCTAAACGAAAACAAAACTAAATATTGGGCCTATTTGATTTGTCAATTTTTAAATTTTATTTTTATTGAAAATTAAAAAATAGATATAAAAATATGTTTATTTATTATTTTTATTATTAAAATATTTTTTTTGAATTTTTAAAAATTATAAAAATATTAAAAAATCGTTTTCAAAATTTTCAGTATTATAAATTATTATAACGATGATATTTTTATAATTATTTTAAATTATATATATAATATTTTATTATTTATATAATTATAAAATAGTAAAAATAAAAATAAATGTAAAATATATTTATATAATTAAAAAATAATGAAAATATAAATATAAATCAAACTTATTTTTAAAAATATGAAAATTTAAAAATAAAAACTGATTTAAAAAAATAAAAATAAAAAATAGAAAATAGAAAATGTTTTTGTAAATTAAACGCAAACGCATTAACTTCTCTTGATGGATTTGGGTCTTGAATCGGGTTTTTTAGTGGGCCTAGCCTTTATATATATATATATATATATATATATATATATATATATATATATATATATATATATATATATATAATTCTATTCTTTATATTTTATTATCTCTTTTTTATTTCATTCTATAAATTCATTTTTTAATGAATCAAATATAATAAAAATATGACTACTTGAATAAAATTAAGAAAATGCCTTTACTTATCTATTTATATAAACTGTGAAATTCATTCAAAGAAATTCATATATTAAATTTTAACTAAGTTATATGAAAAGAAGAATAGTCCAAACTCAATGTAACTTGGATCTCTACTTAGTCTACGTTAAGTTAGGACTTAGGAACAGGTAAGATGCTCCAAAGTCTTCTCCTCGGACCACCAGAAGGACTCAATCACGAATTTTCAGAAAGAAAGCTGCTATTTGGGGCGTTGAGAACAAAGACAAGTCCTGGAATTACAAGCAGCCACGGGCAGAAGCCGGTGTGGAAAGTTTGGATGAGGCTAACTGGTAGGATTCAAGTTTAAGAGGAGAGTTCAACTTAAAAGAATAGTTTATTAGTTGAAAGAGTCTCTCAAACTTAAATATCATTCTACGATAGCAAGTCTAATGTAGGACTTGTAATATTCTACTCTCTTTAAGAAATCAAACGTCTACGGACGATCTACTCTTGACTACCTATTCAAAGTGGCTTTCACTCTACTTGGCAGGTAACCCTTTCTCTAATTGCTCCTTTTTAAGGTTGTCTTCTCCTGTTGGGTTTTCGTTTCTCAATAAAAATACTAATGTTAGAACTCAAACTCAAGAGGAGAAAGCAACTCAAAAGATTAGCCTATTAAATGAAAGAGTCTCTCAAACTTAAGTACTATCCCACCAATAGCAAGTCTCACTAATGTGGGACTTGTAACATTAAATGTACTATTAGATAATTTAACGAATTTAGTCATAAGATCTATTTTAATTATTCAATTAATAATTATATGTAAAAAAAAAAGTTAATTACATCATTAAATTTATTAAATTATCAAGTTTAATTTAATCTTTCAAAAATTAAATTAATTATAAACATTTATGAGGGATTAAATTAAAAAGATCATGATTTGTAAGAAATTAAAGTATAATTTTACTCATTTTAAGAACATTGGAATAAATTGTTTTTACCTTTTTAAAATTTTTCAATGAAATACAAATTTTTTCTTTTATTTTAAATATACAAAGAATTCCTTTTATATTCTAAAAAGATATTACCATTTTTTCTTTCTTTGGTCAATAAACAAATCATTATACCCAAACAAAGAGCTTCTACCGATTCCCCAGTATCCTGCAACATGGATTCGGCCCAATTTATGATATGTTGAGGATTGGGTTCAACCCCATGAGAAACCCCTTACCCCTTACCCCTTACCTCTTTCCTTCTAAATTTGCCAACATCCATACTAAATAATTTCTTTTCAAAATCAGGTAAATTAATAATTTAATTTATGAATTTATATATTTATTTAGTTTTAATATTAATTTTTTTAAAATATTTAAATTAATGCTTAAGTTTATTAATTCATTACACATTAACTATTTTATTAATTTTTAAAAAATATCAAATTTCTTACATATGAATTTGATATTTTTATAAATTAGTTCATATATAAAATAATAATAACTAATTTTTTTTTATTAAGGAAAGTCGATTATATGAATCAAACGATATTTTAATGACTTTACAAATTAGTTCATATATTCAATAAAATTTAAAAATAAAAGATAAATAAATCTATAAATTTAAAATAACTTGTCAATTTACTTATTGGGAATCTAATCAAATAGTGACATCATGCAGTAGCATGGAGCATTAAACTTTAAATTTAAGGCTAAAATTTATTTTTTTTCAAATCAAACTTTACCAAATTAAACTAGGCAAGCTACTCAATCAGTTATCATGTCTACTTCTAATATTTTAAATAAGAAACATATTAAGTATCATCTTAAAACAAAATTAATGATAATATTTTTAAAATATAATGAAGGTTGGTATATATTTTTAAAAGTAAAAGAATATAAGTGTATTTAATACAAAATATAAGAGAAGTTAAAGTATTTTAATTCATTGTTAAATTAAATAAGTTAATAAAACTTAAAGAAGTGTGACATACCTAAGATTTCTATAATTTTAAAGTGGCATATGATATCACTTAAAATAATATTATTTTATAATATTTTAATATTTTAGATGATACTTTATATCTAATATAATCAAAATAAATTAAAGTAAATAATTTTTTGTAGATAGCTAGGAGCTACAAACAAAGGTGAATTAAGCACAGGAGGATATCAAGCAGAAGGAAATGTAAATGTAGTAAGGTAAAGCTGAAATAAAAGTGAGGAAGGGAAGAATAGCTTAAACAAAGATTTTTTATTTTTTCGTAGTTTGGCCAATCACAAAGTCTCTATTACAAAATTTTAGAGGAAAATAATCTCATCATCTCTATACTTTATTCTTATTATACAATCGTTTTTCTATTTTTAAAAAATATATAAATATCTCCTAATTTTAAAAGATATCTTACAAATAAATATATTTGAAATATTTCGTTAGTTATTTTATTATTTTACTGTTTATTTTTTTTTATTAAAATGTCTTCATATAATTTTATATTATTATATCTCTATTTCTTTTTCTTAAAATAATGTTATTGTTTGGTTGTTCTTAAATATATTCTAATAACTTTAAATAGTTTAAGAATATAAATATTATTTTTAATAAATATTAAAAGGTGTATCTATTTACAGAAAAAAAAAATATAAACAACCCACGCCATTTTCAATTTTATATGATCATAGTTTAATTAGGATCCCAAAGAATGCCTCCAAGAAATTTTAGAGTCATCTGTGAGAAAATCAATTTTTAAAATTTTTTGAATATTTTGGAAGAAATAATTCATAAAGTATTGGTTACATGGACGTAGATCATATGCTTTTTCTAACTCTGCTTGCAAAAAATATACAAGAATTTGATTTTTAGATTAAAAAGTATTTTTTATGTTTATACTTTTTTCTAAACATATTTAACCCTTAACATTTATTGAAAGTAATATTTATATTATTAAATTATTAAAATTAATTAGAATATATTTAAAAACAACAAAGAAATAAAATTATTATTAAAAATTAAAAAAAAATCACAAAACTGTTATCTAATGTCTTTTGTTTTTTTTAAATTGAAAGAAATTAAAATATAATAATATAATATTATACGACAGTATTTTAATTAAAAAATATAAATAAATATTAAAATAATATAATAACTAAAAGTATATTTTAAATTGGTTTAGATGTAATACATTTTTTTTTAATTTAAGGAGAGTTTTGTATATATTTTGAAAATAAAAAATAGAGTTATATAATAAAAGCAAAATAAAAGTTATTTCTTTCAAAATTTTACAACATTCTATTGTTTGTAGTTTATTTAACTCAACAAAAAAGTTTTAATTTCATACTTTATAACATACATTATTGTATTTATAACTTGTTTTTATGAAAGTTTTATATTACTTTAGTTCAAAAATCTATTTTTTTATTTTAAAAAAGATAAAAAAAAATATTTAACTTATTTAATATAAAAATTTATAAGTCAATTTATTTCATATTTTCACTCATATAAACGATTGTAAATTTTAAAATTTAAATTTATTTAATAAATATTTTATTCTCATCATACATATTAACAAATTAACAAGTATCAATGGATATTTATAAATAAAAAATTATTAATAAAAATAAATAATTTTTTTTATTTGCACACAATTCAATTTTATCAATTGGAACAAACTTTCTGCAATCAACACAAAAATAGAAACTGAGGACCCTTCAAATGGGTAATTGCTTTTACCGAGACAATAAATTAGAGTCTCAAGGATAGCAACCACACGAAGGGGTGGTACATCTGCCCAGATAGATACAATCACTAGCAAGAATCTTAAACGGGGCCTCGAAGGATTTGGAGACCTGCTTAAGTATAAAGGGCCATTGCTATCACTTTCAAATAAAACTTTATCTCATTGCTAAAATTTTATCGATTCACTAGGATTTCTCTCTCTAGACCATATCTTACCCTTGATTGTTAACGTCAATGACAGAATCAGTATTAATTAATATTTTAAAAATTGAACTAGCTATTAAATTAATGAAAAAAGTAGTTCATAATTTAAATATATAAAATTAATTAAAATAAGTCATTTAAAATAAAAATAATTAAATGGTACGTACTTTAATATTTAAATTTTTATTAATACTTTTATTATACATGATATAATACTCAAGTATCAATAATAATCATTACAATACTATATTTAATGAAAAAAGTAGTTCATAATTTAAATAAATAATTTAAAATAAAAATAATTAAATGATACGTACTTTAATATTTAAATTTTTATTAATAATTTTATTATACATGACATAATACTCAAGTATCAATAATAATCATTACAATACTATATTTAATTATCATTAATATTAAGAAATCTAAATGAATTGTATGAAGCTAAACTTTAAAAAAATTATTCAAAATGAACGGCTATGATTCATCAAATTTTGGCTTCTTTTTTTCAATTTATTATTTTTTACTAACTAGTTTTTAGAGTTAAATCAAACCAACTCTTCTATTAATTCAGTGATATTTTTTGTTCCACTAATTAGATTGATTCGGTTTTTGTAACATTTTTTGACAGTATACAACTGAAGTATTTTATTTTTCACCAATAAATCCAAAATTAAATATTTGGTGAATTTTAATATCCTTGGTCAATAATAATTAATCATAGATTCAATTTTGGTATAGAACAAGGACCCAGCATTGTTGGCTTAATACAGATGATTCTGAGGTCAGGAAAGTGAAATTCCCAGAGACCACACATTTTCCAACAATTATCACTTTCTGGAAAACACATGTGAAGCAGAGTAAATGCATATTGGCATACCAAACTTCAATCATATAAAAATCTCAGCCAAATCATGAGGATGAAAGTAAACTTCCTAGAGACCACACATTATCACTTCTGAAACAACATGTGAAACAGAAACTTCAATCATATATAAATCTCAGCCAAATCATAAACATCAATCTGTCAATTCACACCATATCTGGCCCTCTGGCCAGTAGTAGTGTCTGTAAAAGTCATATTTGTAATTTTGTTTTGAGCCACTTCCTTCTTTGCCATCCATTTTGGCCACTTAGATAATGAAACATTTGAAGGTTAAGGTATTGTCTTTTTTGGTACAGTTTGTCAAAAAGAATTTTTCACTCAAAGAGTGAAAAACTAATTTCTTTAGATCTTTAAACATAATAAATTATAGTCTTTCTCAAAATGACAATTTTAAAATTTAAATTTTTATCGTGTTTTAAAATTTAAACAACTATTTATTACTACTGTAATCAATTAATTTTAAATTAATTAATTTTTTTTCAGAATTAAGGTCTTACAGTACAAGTGAAAAATATATCACTTCATATTGTAAAAGTTATTTTTTTATTTAATGGTGAATTGTAATTAACTTATTCATAAACGCAAAAGTTGCAATGAAAGATTTGACATTCCCATTTTTAGCAATATTCCTCCATTTAGATTATCAATGCATATGAAATCCACATCGAATTCCACTGCACCAAAAGTTCAAATTATTAATAAGGATGTAACCTTTTTTTATTCATTTTTAGAGTCCATAAAAATATACACTCATTATATTAAGCTCCAAAGGTTCTAAAGAGAGACGCTCATCCAATAAAACTAGGCAACACTATTGAAATTAAGAAGGGAATTATATCAAACTTTGATCATACAAACACATATATATGTAGAATAAATTATAGTTTACCTTTATTTGATTTGGCTCTAATCTAAATTTTAATGGAAAGGAATAAGGTGAATGTTAGAAAAATGAATAAATTCATTGTTTAATATATATTTCCCTTACTTTGAATAATTTATAGTATTTTCAAGTCATTGTTAATATTAAAATGATATTTGAAAATTAAATTATCAACTTAATTGCAATTGCAATAATAATCTTAAAACTCAATGAAACTATTCAACATATAATTATAATAAAATTTTAATAATAACATTGTTTATTATTTTAATATTTAACTCAAACTAATAGTTCAAATAATAGTTGTAATTTTAAACTCAGTGATCGAAGAGTCTTTACAATGTAAGATATTCGAATTTGTAAAAATATATTTGTAAAGAATGACGCTATTGATACTAAAAGTAAAATTGGTCCCTCTACATGATTATTTTCTATTAAAATTTAAGAAAATGTTACAACAAAAGCTTGTCATTCCTATATTAATTTAGTCATACTTCCTCCATTTGGTTGATCAATACATATGAAATCTTCATCTTAATGATTACCCCATTGAAACCAAGAGGAGAATCATATTAGATTTTAATCATACATTTTATGAGTTGCCCTTTCTTCTTGAGAATCTGTACCCATTTAACCCTTGATTCTACAAATATCCCAAAATTCCCAAACACTAGTTGAAAGCAGATCTAATGGTGGCTTTAAAGTGAGAGGGGTCTAGCTAGAAAAAAGAGAGAAGAACACTTTGCTGAATTGCCAAGGTACGTAGTGAATGCTATGGAAAAGGAAATGGAAATGATTCTAAGTTAGAATCTAGAAGAAAAGTTGAATATAGCAGTGGCAATAATGACTTAAGAAGAAATCAAAAAAAGAAGAGGGGTCCTAGGGTTTTTAAGTTTCTGTGTGCCAAACCCAATAAAGGAGAAATGAAATGAGATAACTAAAACTAAGGCAATTTGATTCATTGTTTTAGACCTGTTGAATAGTATGAATAGAATCACTAACTTAAGACTTATTTGAAAATTTTGAAAGAATAAAGTGGGATGGTCATTAGTTTGATGCATTGTTTAGAATTGTTGAATGTAGTTGACGAGCAAGGAGATGAGAAAATAGTATGAATAGAATCATTGACTCAAGACTTATTTGAAAGTTTGAAGAGAATGAATGAATGGTTGTTAACGGGGGTGGCCATGTGGGAAGGGGGAGAGTTCCTACCAAACAAGCCATTACATCAATGCCAAATTTATTGAGTGTTTTTTAATACTTTTAAAATTAAAAATAAGTGTTTAATTTATTGTTGATAGAACAAAATTTGTACAAATAAAAAATTAAAAGATTGTAATTTATCCGTTTAGACTTAAAAAAAAATTAACGGAACCTAATACAAATGATAATTTTTTAATTCTTAGTTTGTTTAAATATTTGTTCTAAAATTAATTCAAGTACAAAGACAGTAAAATTAGAATAAATTCAGTTGATATGATTAATTATTGATACACCCATATTATTATTGAACAATGCCTTATCTTATTACTTTTTTGTTGGCTAATGTATTTATTTATTTATTTTATATTTCCAAGACAATGGCATTATAAATTCATATTTTACAAAATATAAGGATATACCCCAAAAAAATCAAACACCAAAACTTTGAATTTTGAACATAAAACTGTACAAATTTAAAAGAAAATTAATACATGATTAGTAGAAGTATTAATTACTCTTAATGAGCATTAGTTATTTAAAGTTAAGAAACTTTTTATGAAATTGCTTCATGCTATATGTATATATCCCACAAAAATCAAACACCAAAACTTTGAATTTTGAACATAAAACTTTACAAATTTTAAAGCAAATAAATGATTAGTTGAAGTATTAATTACTCTTAATGAGCATTAGTTATTTAAAGTTAAGAAACTTTTTATGAAATTGCTTCATGCTTTATGTTCATAGGTCCTCTTTCAGATCTGCTCAACGAGATACTTCCTTATATGCTTAAAAAAACATGTGGAGCAAGGAATAATGCTTATTCTTCAAGTGAAAGCGACGTTATTATGCTTAGCCATGTTCCTTTTGCGAAATATTTCCTAGGGTCATCATGAACTTTGAAAATATGAAGAATAAATTATAGTCACTTGGACTTTTCCCATTGGAAGGTCCCTCTAGAGGCTTCAAGTTTGAGTTGACAAAATATGAAAAGGATAATATGGTATATATCATTCAAACAAGGTTCAAAAGCAACCTTATTTTAACTTTTGCTCTGGCATCTTGTCATTGTATACAATGTTATTACTTAGAACATAGCATCTCTTTCTTTTATACCCATAATTAATTTGACAGGACTAATAATGAAATAATTTAGTATAAATCATGTTTACTTTATATGATTTGACCCAAATTTAGCTTATAATTTTAAATATATTTTTTTGTAATTTATTCTAAAATCACTTATCTACTCTTTAATTAATATCTTCAGTCTTATAATTTTAACAAAACAATTATTCGAATATATTAAAATGATCAATTACAATTTTTGCCGTTGAAAAATATGTTTTACTTATACATGGATTATTTTTATAGATTTTTGTCACCATTATTGAACTTATGTTGAAATTTTGACTATTGAAATGGTTCACTAAGTATAATGAAAATGTTCAAGATATAAGTGAAAATAAACTTTTAATTATGAAGTTGCTCATCTATTAAATATTTACATTATTATTTGTATTAAAATTAAGTAAAAAAAATACCACAACATGAAAAACAAGAAAAAGTCCTCTTTACCTAAATTGAAGGGGGTGGGGGGGAAGAATCCATTAAAATCTAATGAAGTTTAAGCTAAGTTTGTATTAGCACAAACTATATCTACAGTAAATGTTGGATGGGGGATGATGAACAATTATAATAATACCAGTGTTAACATTGGGTGTCAATAAAACTGAGTTCTTGTATGAAAAGCAACTATGATGGCTCTCATTATATAATCCTATTTATTGAAATGACATTTAGCCATCAAAATTAGCTTCATTTTGATCCCAAGGATTGGCCCACTAACTGGATAGCATGTCATCTTTGATCCTATATATTGTTACATAAAATTTTAATTTTGTCCATTTTTTAAAGTCAAATTATAATAAATTTGTCTTATGGATTTTTAAATTTTGGTGTGAATAACATATTTTTTTTAATCAAATTATGAAATAAAATTAGCAAAAAATAATAATAATGTTCTCTTGCATGATTATATATATGTCTGAATCCTAATTTTGTTAATTTTTTAAAGGTCGGTCAGTTATAATAATATATTTTTTTAATCTCTTAGTGGAGAGAAGTACGATCAAATTAATTAACCCTAACACTAAGTTATTAGGATACTGATGAACGAAAAAAATAATAATAAGAAGAAGAAGAACTTAATGTGCTTTGCAGAGAGTGATGCCGAAAGTAGCACTATCAAGTCGATTTTGCAAGGGATTGGTTTAACCAGAGGAGTAGCCGCAAAGGGAAGTAATATATAAATGATGAAGGGATGCTGTCAAAATCAAAACCCCATTTGCATTAATAAGATAGGGTTTGCCTCAGAAGTGACATTTTGAAACGCCAAAAATGGACCTCCTCCTCCTCCTCATATCCTCCTTCCCTTTCAAAAGTCTCCTCCTAGTCCCAAAGTATTGGAGTTACAAAAGCACTAGTCAATCTGGTTCACTTTCAGACTTGCAATGATGGTTTCCGATGGTGGTTGTTGAAAAACACACACAAGACTAATATTATTTTAATGCATGTTAGTTTGCTGAATATCCTGCCGTTGCTCTTCTCTCCATTAGAAGTTTCCTTTTTCTTGCTAACCCTTGGTAGGTGGTGGTGGTGGTCAACTCTTCCCTGTGGCTTCTGTGGCTGGCAAATTATTACCCTTGAAACTTTCAAGTTTTTTGGACTAGTTTTCAGGTCTTTCAATTCACTTCGTTTAATGATTCGGTAAGACAATTATTGATGCTTTACCGTCCCACTTTCTTATAAGTCCAATTCACACAAGCTTTTTTCACCTTCTTCAAATTCGATTTGCTTTAGAATAGAATATAGAATAGATGAACTTCACCTTAAAAAGTTCAGATTCCATTCACCTCTATCACTTCAATTCATCTCCAGAAACCTTCTCGATCTCCCAATTTCTTTAAAATTAAACTTATAAATTCATTTTTTAATTAATCACTATTCTATTCACCTCTATTACTACGAGGAAACTCCAGCATGCATATCCAAATGAACAGTCAAAAGTTAAACTCACTTAATAAATAGTTAAATATGACCAAAAGAGTACTCATTCAAGAGTTAATAATGCTTAAAACAGTTTTATGACATGAAAGATAGTTTGCTAGTATCCTTATCCAACACCATATATATTATTTTGGATGATTTAATATTATAAACAAAGCGACTTTCTTTTATGAACAAAATTTTCTATGTCGTATGCAATAATGGAGAACTCTTCTTAAGAGTAATTAATTTAATTTGCTCTAAGGGCAGTGGTTAAGGATGCATTAATGACCTAATTTTGTGTATAAATTATTATATTAATAGAAGTAATTGAGAAAATTAATAAAGATAATAAGTTTAATTTACATATAATTTCAAAATACATTATTATACTTTAAAAGAGTTTTCGGGCATATTTATTTTTTGTTTTTAAAAAAAAATTATATTTTTAGAATAAAAAAAATCTTTTAAAATTATTTTTTGTTATTATTTTAAAAATAAATTGTTTTCAAAATAAATAAATAAAATAAGAAAAAAGGAGAATTATTTTTGTTTTCTATTTTTTTAGAATACCTAAAAATAAAAAATAATATATTTTTAAAAAAATTTATCAAATAAATTTTTATTTTATTTTACAGGACAATTTTTAAACATAATTTTTAAATATAATTTTTAAAAATAAAAACAGAATTAAACAAACTTTTTATGTTTTTTATTTTTTGAATAAAATACTCTAATCTATCCCGTGTTTTATTAATAGAAGTAATATATATTATATTTGGACCTTGGCCAAATATAATATATATTATCAAATTTTTTATTTTTATATTGCAGTAAGTAATGCAAAATTAATTTTCACACACTTTTATTTACTCAATTTGATTTGAAAATGTTAAGAAAAAAAGAAGGAGAGAGATTGATAAGAAAAAAAGAAAACCTTGTCATGATCTCTTAAGTCCAAACTCCAACACAAGAGGTACCCATCTTTCATTATCAGCGCCAACTCGAACTCCAACTATTTTTTTAGCTAAAAATCACAAAATGCCAAGCCTAACAGCCTCTTATCCCCCAAAATCCAAATCTCCTTTTTCTTTCTCTTTTTCTTGATTTGTAAATTTGACACTTCATGATTTTCCCACATTTTCATCGTTTCAACGTGAACAGAGAAAGAAATGACAACTATAATAGGAGTTAGGCCATTCCATCAAAAATGCGTGTCGTTTATTTATTGGACTCTGCAGTGATGCAATGAATCCCTCAGTCATGCATCATTTTAATTCTTTCAGTATCAAACTCTGGTCAACATTTGAGGACTTGACTTTTCTTTCTTGATTTTTTAAATAAGAAATATTTTAATTCCTGCTTTATTATGGATATTTTTATTTCTTCGTAACATAATTTATATAAATTCAAATTGGGAAATATATATAAATGATAATTTTTTATTTTAAACTCTTAAAGATAAAACTTTTTTGATCATTTTTCTTAATAAATTATACGTAAATATTATTGTAAATTTTTATTAAAATTTAAGATATATTTAAATTTTAAAATAGAGTAAATTTATCTTATTTTAAGCTTTTTACTACATTAAAAAAATTTGTCAAATAAAAGTTATTGTAATAAAATTTGATTCAACTTTTGTTAAAATTTGATTTATATTGTTAATAAATAATTTTTAAAACGACTAAGAATTTGATCAATCGATAAGAAATTAAAATTTATATAAAAATTAAAAAGTTATCAAATATATTTAATTCAATTAATTTTTTTTATTTAAATCAATAAGTGGAAGTTTTTAAATCTTTTTCTTGTGTAAATTTTAATTTACAATACTTACTATTTTAAAAAATAAAATAAACGATTTCTACCCAAAATATTGAATAGGTCAATTATTAAAATTAAAATTATAAAAAAAGACTAATTTATGAAAGAAATTAAGTGAAAAATGAATTCATTTTCCAAATATATAATTGATTGGAACTAAAAAATAAAAATAGTAAATGATGATTAGAGTTGTTATTTTTCTTGTAAAATAAGAAAATGTCAAAATACCTAGCATATTACTTATAAATAAATACTCTAAAAATAAAATAATAATTTAAGCTTAGATCTCTTCTAGAAGAGGAAAAATAGAGTGCGTCATTCCCAAACCACACACCACCGTCCACAAGAACCAAAAGAAAAAAAAAATTCCCAAACCATATACATGCAGTTGACTTTTATTCGGGAAATCCGCGTTTTCCAAAAGAGTAAAGTTACGGCTTTTTGTGACCAAAAGAAAGTAATGGTTTTTTTTTTTTTAATTATTAATTGTTACTGGCAAGAGAAGTACTTCGAATGATATCAGCAAAATAAACAAACAATATTTGTAACTGAGGTTTCTAAAAAGGTATACATATCTTGTAAATATACATGCCCAGTCACATTCTCATGACGTCAAGCGTCGCCATTTTTTTTTTTATCAATTTTTTAAGTTGGATTGCAAGAAATTTAGTTACGAAGAGAAAAATAAATTAATTAAACTATGTGCAAAGGTCAATTAATTATTACACCTCAGTTTAATTTTTTTACTTTATTAATAAAATTTTAAATACAATTTTTATTTTATTAAATTTTCAAAAAAATTAAAAATTAAAAATGATTCTGTTTTTTTTTAAAAAAAATTACTTTATAAAATAAATAAAAATTCATTTAATAAATTATTTTAAAAATACGTTGTTCTTTTTTTATTTTGTATTTTGAAAACAAAAATAATTTACTTTTAAATATTATTTTTGAAATAATAACAGAAAATATTTATTAAATTACTTTTTTATTTTTAAAATAAAAATTTGTTTTTAAAATAATAAAACAAATAAATTTATAATCGTTTTAAAATTTAAAAGAGATTAATCTCATAATAATCGTAAAAATATCTTACTTTTTAATTAAAAAAATTTAAAATTTAATGGCGAAAAAACATATCCAAAAATAATAATAATATTGTATAATATTGTAAATTCTCGAAATGCATTGCCATTTAAAAGTTATTTTAAAAAATAAAAGTAAAAAATATATATATTTAATAAATTATTTTCAAAATATATAATTTTTTTATTCTGAAAATAAAAATAATTTTTTTATTTTAAAAATAACTTATTTTTAAATTTTATTTTTGAAACAATAATATAAAATAGTTATTAAATAAATTTTTTTATTATGAAAATAATTTAAAATAAAAAAGTAAACAAGTCCTTTAAAACTCAAAAGAAATTAATGTAACCGTAAAATTACCTTTAATTTTTAATTTAAAAAAATTAATGGCAACAAAAAAATCTCCAATAATAATAATAATAATATTGTAAATTCTAGAAAGGCATTGCCATTTGAAAATGATGATTCGCGCGTTTAGCAGAGACGTTTCTTTCGCTTGTGACGTCTTAAAAGGTATACTTCTTATATATGCTTCATTTATACACATGAATGATTAATGCTTTACATAAACAATTTGATTTTCAAATTTTTTTAATAAGACAGAGAAATTATATCAATTAATTTATGTTAAATATTAAATTTATTATTAAAATAAATAAAAATAAAAATTTAATTAATTATATAAATTTAATAAATTTAAAAATTAAATAATTTATTAACGTGATATAATTAATTAATATTTAACGTACTATATCAATAAATAATTATTTAAAATATATAACAAAAAAAATTGTTTGATATTTAATATATTTAAAAATTAAATTATGTAATGATTTATATTTAAAAATTTAATTATAAAAAATTAATAATTTTAATAAATTTAAAAATTAAATTATATATTTACTTAAAAAATTATATTAATAAATTTATGTTAAATATTAATTTTATGATTAACTTAAATAAAAATAAGAGAAATTAATTAAATTTAAATTAGTATTGATTATCAATTATGACTATAATTTTATTTTTATTATTTCATATCTATTTTGAATATAAAAACAAATTGAACATAATTTTGATTTTTCAAACTTCCAATGATAAATTTTGTAATACTAATGCCAGTACATATTCTCTAAAATTATATTTTGCGTCACGAATTTAGATCAAAAGCATATTTTAAGGAACAAAATATGATGTGAATCCTAAGGTTCATTCTTCTCAAATTTTAAGGTCGTTGCAAAAAAAAAAAAATCATACAAGTAGTAGCTCATGAAATTGAAAATTTGATTCTGTATTTGAAAAAAATATAAAATAATGGGCCGGGTAGTCCTCCTAGCCCGATCTAGCTTAACTCCAAAAAAAGAAGAATATAAACTTAAAATTTAAAATTTTAATTAAATTCAAACTTTTTTGAAGTTAAAATAAAATTTAAGTTAAATTATATTTGATAAAAATAATTGATAAATTAGTTTTAAATTTATAAATTAATTAAAAATTTAAAAATAATATACATATCACTTTAAAATTTTTATTTAACTTAAAAAATTATAAATTATTTAAATAAATTTATATATTAAATATTTTTAATTAAATTAAATAAATTTATAAATTAATTAAATAAATTTATAAATTAATTAAATAAATTTATAAATTAATTGAATAAATTATAAATTAATTTATTTAACTTATTAAAAATACTCTTAAATTCAGAATTTTATTATTATGATCGAGCCTAATTTTGGCTCGACCATAATAGTATTTATTTATTTTCTAAAATTAATTATATATAAATTCAATCTTCTTTTATAAGAAAAAAAATATAATTTATTAACTTTATATTTTATATTTTACCAAAAAAATAATTATATTGGTAGTAGCCTTTAAAAAACAAATACTGCATAAGTCAAAACATTTAATATATTTACCAAAGTCAAAAGACAAATAAGAAATTATCTCCCTCCTCCATTAATTAAATTTTAGCAATATAATAGCTCTCCGCCATCAATATGACTGATGACGCAAATTGAAAGGAATAAAAAAATAAAAAATAAAGAGATGAAAATGAGTAATTCTTGGTTATTTAATTTATTTTATTGGAGGCCGCTGCAAAAGTCAAATTACAACATGCATGTATAGTGTATCTCATTCATATCTACCTACGTGCATCGTGCCCTTCAATATTCTAAATAATGTCTCGTAACAAATATTAGTTTAATTGGCAAAATGTTACTATAAAAAATTTGAGTTCATCTTTATTAATAATCCTTTAACATCAATTTTAGTCTTAAAATTGGAACATATTTTTTTATACTTTACACTTTTAATATAATAATTTTGAAAAAGCATGTTCCGTGACAACAAATAATATAGTTTAAAAAATAAATAGAATATATTTTAAAAAATTATAATTTATTAGATGAAAGAGTCTTATTATTTAAATATTATCTTAAAATTTGATAGATATTTAATATGAGATATATTATTCTGTATTTTAAGTGTTTTTTTTTTTCTTAAATCAATTATTTTGTGTCAGTTATGTTTCAATGAAAGTACTATCTCAAAATATTAGTAATTTGGATGAAAAAAAATCTCATTAATTAAGTGGGACATATCAACATGTGAAATTAAAATATTAAAAGAATTACTTTTGAAAATAATTTATATTGGTAGGGATATATCAATATTTATGTTTAAACCATAACAAAAATTGTGATATATCAATATTTTTTTTATAACAAATATCTTAAATAGTACTACCTAACATTTATATATAGATAAGGGTGAAACAAGTAAAGTTGGGCATTGATAGAATTACAAAATTTGATTAAACAATACTTGAGTTAAAAAATTAATACTTAAATTTAATTAAAATTTTGAATCACTCAAAAAATTCAAATTATATTGAATCAGATTTAAAAAAATTCTTAAAAATTCAACTAATTTGAATTAACTCTAAATATTTTAAAAATTTACTAATGTGCGTATGCCTACTCGAACAATATTTGAGATAAAAAATTAACATTCGAATTTAATTAAATTTTTAAATTACTTAAAAAATTTAAATTATATTGAGTTAGATTTAAAAAAATTTTAAAAAAACTTACATTCAACTAATTTGGATTACCTCTAAATTATTTTAAAAATTTACTAATGTAAATTTATTTATTCGATTCGTTTAAAATAATTTTTTTAATCAAATTTAAGTGAATTTAATTGAGATAATCAAATTATACTCACTTTAAAAAAACAAGATAGGATGTTTGGAACAAAAACGTTAAGAGAAATAATAATTGAGATGGGTTGAAGACATATCTTGTCAAGCTACATAATTGGTAACCAACTTTGTATGCCAACAAGAGCTACATTTGTAGATGTAGATGTCCTAGTGTCCTTTACCAATGACCCAACATATCTTTGCAAAATCAACCTTGTGAAAAAGACTCCTAAAATCTTGTGAGTTAAAGACAAAATAAGTAGTTGGTAATTTAAAAAGTGGGGAATTGTACAATACTAGACTAGGGTTATCAATTATTGGACCACTGCCACATTATTAACATCAAATTCTCCTGTTTTTGTGCTTGTGGGGAGGGAAAGAGTTCAGCTCCTAATTAATCATGAATTAGGGTTTGTTTAATTAACTCATTCATTGATAATGTTAGGTGAATTTAGATCCTCCCATGTTTAATTAATTGATAATCATAGTTTGATATTTGCAAACTTTTGAAAAGTTAGAATTCAAACTTTAACATAAATTGCATTGATCTGTTTTAAGATTCATAAAAATTACATTTATATTATGTTTAATTTATAAAAATTATTAATAAATATTATATTTTATTAATTTTTACTCTTGAAAACTAAAAAATAATTAAATTAATATATTAAAAATAATTAAAAAGTTAAATTGATATTTATAAAAATTAATAAAAAATTAGTGTAATTTTTAAAAATTTCAAAAAATATGAGTGTAAATTTTATAAATTTAATTACAATAAAAATACGAGTGTAATTTTTTTAAATTTTTAATCCAGATTTTCTTGTGCCTCTCCACATATAAACAAAAGGTTTCTCACAAAATCCCTTAGAGTTCACTGGAGAGTGAGCAATCTAGTGGTTGCCTAGATACCTTAAATTTCTTTTAGCTGGGTGTGAATGACTGGTTGGATTAAAACTTCAGAGTCTGTTTAGTTAGATGAAATAAATTTTAGTGGAATTGAAAGAAGAAAGAAAGAAAAAATAAAAAAGAAGATGAAATGCCATTATTTTGTTTGACATGCGAAAAAAAAAATTAAGTAATATGATATTTTATTATTTGATTAATATAAATTTAAAGAATAGAAAGATAAAATAAATAAAATGATTAAATTAATTTTAATATAAAATAATTAAATTAATTTTTTAAAATAATTTTTTTTTAAATAATTTCTCTAAGAAAATTTTTTAAAAATTAATTTTTACAAAATATAATCAAATTAATTTTTTTAATAATTAAATTAAATTATTTTGATAAAAAAAATATAAAATTAACATTAATTTATGATAGAATTTTAGATTCCACCAATTATGGAAAGGAGTCATTTTTCCATCATATGATGAAATATATCATTCTATGAAATATTCTATTCTATCAAACAAAACAATAAAAATACGAGTGTAGCTTTTTTAATTTTTAATCCAGATTTTCTCGTGCCTCTCCACATATAAACAAAAGGTTTCTTACAAAATCCCTTAGAGCTCACTGTAGAGTGATGGAATTTAGTGGTTACCTAAATACCTTAAATTTATTTGAGCTGGGTGTGAATGATTAGTTGGATTAAAACCTTAAAATTCGTTTGGTTGGATGAAATAAATTTTAGTGGAATAAAAAAAAGAAAAAAAGAGAAAATGAAAAAAAAAGAATAGAATGCTATTACTTTATTTAGTATGCGATAAAAAGGATTAAGTAATGTGATATTTTATTGTTTGATTAATAGAAATTAAAAGAATAGAAACATAAAATAAATAAAATGATTAAATTAATTTTTTAAATAAAAAAATTTTAAAAAATAAATTTTCTTTTAAAAAAAATTCTTACAAATTAATTTTTACAAAATATAATCAAATTAAATTTTTTAATAATTAAATTAAATTATTTTAATAAAAAAATATGAAATTAATATTATTTCATGATAAAATTTTGGATTTTACCCATTATAGGAAAGAATTATTTTTCCATCGTATGATAGAATAGAGCATTCTATGAAATGCTCTATTCCATCAAATAAAACAATAGAATTCTACTTTTCTTCTTAGATTTATTTTCATTCCGTCAAACCAAATGCATTCTTAAAGAGTTGGGTAGTGGTAAGAGTGAATGGAGTAAAAAATAATTAATTAAAAAAATGAAGTTTTTTAATAAATTAAGAGGAAGTAGGTGAATTAAAATTTATACAAGTAGAGAATAAAAATTAATTAATTATATTTAATATAATTAATTTTTTTATTTAAAAGAAAAGGTGATAATTTTTAAATTATTTATTTGTGTAAATTTTAATCTATTAATAATAGATCAAATAAGATAAATTTAGATTATCTTAAATTACAGTCTGAGTCAATAGTTCAAATTTTGTAAATTTTGAAAAGTTTGAGTTTAAAACTAATTAAGTTTTTTTTATATAAAATAATTAAATTTGATTCATTTTCTTGATCTTACAAAAACAAATAAATGTAAAATAATTAATTTCTAAAAAATTGTGCTTAATTTGTTTCTTTATTTAAGATCATTTTAAATGAGAATACCAAAATTCATTTTGAGGTTAAAATTATAATATTTAAAGCAAAAATAATTGTCTACCAAAGAAAAAGCACAAATAATTGCTTCTTGTCATGTAAGGTTTTATTTTTATATACGACAGATTCTTCACGTTTTCCCTTGCAAATTTTAATTTGGAAAATTTTGTCATTTTTGGCTAAGAAAATTCTAAAACTTTGGTGGGAATGTTTGTCACCTTGTTCAAAAGTCACCAATTTAATTAGACATAGACATGCATGTGTTATTCAGTTTTGAATAGATTCTAGAGCTCTGAGCTGTGTTTCACTATTATTGACTCGTTGAACTGGCTTCACTTGCTTTCCATGAAAATGAAGTAGAACAATTCTATCTTCAAAAAAAAAAAATTTAGATCTTTCAAAATGTTTAAACAAATAATTTTGAAAAAATATATATAAGTTACTAAATAATTTAGACTTACTAATTCATATATAGATCTCATAAAGTGAAATTTTCTCATTCTAAATTGATTTTATAAATTTTGTTAAAGAATTTCAATCTTAAAAATATATTTTTATATTAATTCTATTAATAAATATTCATTTAATTTATTTTATTGAATAAATTTAAAATTTACTTGAATTGCTTCCTCCCATAACCATACAAGTAGTATGGTTAAATAAATAAAATTTTTAAATATTTATTAAAAAACTAATATAATATTTTAAAGATAAAATAATTTCTGAAAAAATAAAATAATAAAATAAAGTTTTGAAAAAAATTAAATTCAAAAGAATGAGTTATTATTTTGTTCTGTCTCAACTTTCATAATTTAATTTTATCATGATTATTATATTATCAGAATAATTTTTATATTAATTATATTAACATTGTTATTCGATTTAAATTTTATTTAATAAAAATAATTTATAAATTAATTTAAAATTTATAAACTATATGATATTTTAATTAATATATAATTTATAAAATTTTAATTAATTTTAATTATTTAAATAAATTTTTTTATCAAGTATTTTTAATTTAATTAAATAAATTTATAATTTAATTAAATAAATTATAAATTAATTTATTAAACTTATTAAATATATTTTTAATTTGAAACTTAGTTATAAATAATTATGATTAATAAATATAATATATTTATTATTTTGATAATAAAATAATTTTTTAAAAACTAAATTAAAAAATATACGTTAACACTGAAATTTGATCGAGCGGTCACCTCCACAAGTGACAGACACGGTTCCAGCTCGGATCTAACACGCAAGGAGATTCGAAGTCGATTCCGTTCAATTGAATTCAAAACGGAACCCACACGTGTGCAATCAGGGCAAACACGTGTCGGCAATACTCACTCTACTACCCTCCTCTGGCTGTGGCTGTCCTGTGCCTATTCCATCTGCCCCCTCCTGCAATCAATGCTTTTCACGTTCTGATTTCGACCCAACTCTTAGACGGCCACTTTATGGCCGCAGACCCACGAAATTACATATTTGCCCTTCGTTATATTTTTTATGTTATGTATTTTGTGTGTGGATATTTTAAATAATGTTGCAAATTTAAAATTACAATATTTCACATGATTTTTGGACATGTTTGGTTATTAAAATATTTTATATTTTATTATGTAATTTAATTATTTTTATTTTTATTATTTAAAAAATATATTTATTATTAACAAAGTCACATTATTAAAATAAAAATACAAATTTGATATCTGAGACAAAAATTTATTGATAAAACTCTTGTCACAATATGATTAGTCTTCCTGTAGAGATACTTTAAAAATAATTAAAAAAATATGTTTATCTTTTTAATTCAAAAATTTATTAATATTCACTTTTAAATAAAATTTATATAAATATCCATAAGTTTTATTTTTAACTATCATAGTTATGATATTATTTTTAGTTTTTAATATTTAATTTATACTTTATATCAAAATAATCAAAATACCATTGATTATTTTATCAAAACATTGGAAATGATTTTTTTAATGTTTTACGTTTTCAGCTTTTTTTTTAAAGCACGTTAAAAAAAATTATAAGACTCGCTCTAGTAAATATGTTTTTAGTCATTTTTTATTTTCTATAATAATAAAAGTATAAAATTTGTACGGAAGGGTAAGTATGTGAATTCTCAGAAGAAAAATGTCGTTGATAGTAGGAAGAGATTATTTTGTCCATTCTCATTCTAATACATTTTAAAAATAATAAATAAAATATAATTAAATAAAAATTACAAAAAATACAAGTATAATAAAAAATAAAAAATTTATATAATAAGTATAAATAATTTAAATATAATTTATATTCAAATATAATATATAATAAGTAAAATAAAAAATTTATATTAAATTATTAAATAAATAATTAGCAAAAATTTAATAAGAGACAAAATATAAATTATGTAAAAAGAATATAACTATATAAAATCGATATTGGGATTTTTGAAAAACAAGGAAAAATATAACTAAATACAAAAATATTATATTTCTAATAATTATATTATAAAAATGTGTTCTAATCTAAGAATGTTTGATTTCACTACCCTATAACACAATTAATACATTGTCTTCTATTAATATAAAAATAATAATTAATAATATTTCTTAATGGATTTTAATATAAGTTACGTGTAGTGCATTCGTTCGTTTTATTAACATATACTATATATGTTTGATATAACCCTCTTCCTTAAGAATTATAGCTTTTTAAATTAATCACACCGCTCCAAATGGGTCATTTTCTTTTCGTTTATTTTTGGGTTATAAAGAGAGCAATGTTATATCATAACACATCACCCCGCAGATACAAATAACATTAATGATAGGTGCTTAACTTGTCGAGTTAAGCCTCGTGTTCTTTTGGACCGTTCACTTGCAAAATCACAAATATTCCTCTATTTTATATGTAGGTTGTCAACGTTTGCCATGCCCAATTTTAGGTTCAATAATTTTTTATTTGAGTTCTTGGCTAATCCATTTTTTTATACCACTTTCTTTTGACAAAAGAAAAAAAACAATTGAACCAGTCACGTGATGAACTTTCATTCGGTCAATTAAATGATCGGCGCCAACTTGACCTATTTATAATTAAGTATTTACTACATAAACCAAATAATATAAATAAATTTAATAAATAAATTATAAATTATTAAATAGTTTTTAATAATTTTATTTATTTTTAACTATCATTCTTTATTATAAAAAAAGTTAAAATAATATATTATAAACGAAATTAATAAAAAATTTATTAATTATTAAAAATTTTAAATAATTTTTTTAATGCTTTTTATCTATCTGATATATTATATAAATAAAATTAATAAAAAAATTATTAATTATTAATTTTTTTTAATAATTTTATTTATTATTATTTTTTTACTTTTAATTATTATATTATTCTCTATTTAATATATTATTAATAATAGAATTTTTATAATTTTATATATATATAATCAAATTATTTTAAACGAAATTTGATTTATTTACAGTGAATTAAAATTTACACAAATAAATATTTAAAAAGTTGTTACTTATTTTTTAAAATAATAAATTTTTAAATTAAATTAAATACAAATGATAATATTTTAAATATATATTTGTGTAAATATGTAATCTACCGTATAATGCCTGCCCTTTCCAAAGTTGTTAAGACTCATTGAATGAACCATTCAACTCGTAAAGAGCTTAACTATAAATAGGATAGCCTCTCAATAATCTTTTATTAAGCTTTTCATTTCTTTTACGAAAATTTAATACTGATTTAATCATCAAAGTGTGTGCCCGAACCTAATTCTAGTGGGCAGGGATCCCTTTGGCATTATAAATAAATACTAATTTTGCTCGAGTGGTCAAGACACGTCAAATTAGGAAGGCAGAGACGGAGAAAGAAAAAAGGGTGAGAAAGCAATCACGGGAAAAGTCACCGAAACTACGATCTCAGGTATCACTTTCTCTAATAAATCAAGGTGGCAAAATAATCCAAAAAAGAAAACTAAAACAAGTGGAAAAAGAAACTATATAAGCTGACTCGCGCTAATGTCTGCTTCTCTCAACAATCCCATATTCTCTCAACCTCCCCCTCTATTCAATCTCTCTCTCTCTCTCTCTCTATCTATCTCTATCTCTATTACTTCCGCGCATTCATGGATTCCCCATCTCGCTCCTCCGTCATCGTTATCGGAGCCGGTGTCTCCGGTGAGAACCACCGCCGCAACAATCCTAAAATCTGACGAACCATGCGTTGTGATTTTGTGAAGGTCTCAGTTTGTTCTGATTTTAGTTTCCTTATGTGAAAGGTATCGCTGCGGCGAAGGTGTTGGCTGAGAACGGCATAGAGGACCTGGTGATTCTGGAGGCTTCCGACCGTATTGGCGGAAGGATCCGGAAGGAAGATTTTGGCGGAGTGTCGGTGGAGCTTGGAGCTGGTTGGATCGCCGGAGTCGGTGGCAAAGAGTCTAATCCTGTTTGGGAACTCGCTGCCAAATCGGGCCTCCGAACCTGCTTCTCTGATTATAGCAATGCGCGCTATAATATCTATGATCGCAGGTCCGCGAAACCTTTCCTTTTTTATTTCATTTTTTCTTTTCGTCGGATGCTGGTTTTTGCTATTTCCGCCACTGCTATTCACGCATTCCTTGCCGGAGCAATTTGGTTCCGGTTTCCGTCTATTATGCGCCGTGGTGGCAAGGCGTTCGTTTCGAAATTTTTCGCGACGGTGGCGCATTCTAGTGCTGCCGTCGTTTTTGCTCATGCTCTGTTAATTCTAAATCACGCTGTTAGTGAATCTAACTGAGTTTGCATAACGAGTTGCAGCGGGAAGATCTTTCCGAGTGGAATCGCTGCCGACTCGTACAAAAAGGCGGTGGACTCGGCAATTCAAAAGTTAAGGAACCAGGAAGCCGATCACGGTGGCGATGTCAACAAAATGACGGAACCGCCTTCGTAAGCGCTGTGTGTCAATTCGCAAGTGTTGTTTGGCTAATTTTTCTCAATCTTAATTCCAATTTTTATGTTTCATTTTAGGACGCCTAAGACGCCAATAGAGTTGGCCATTGACTTCATCCTCCATGATTTTGAAATGGCAGGTTAGTTCAAAGCTTCGACATTGAATTTTTACTGTTTGTTTGTCTTCCATGAAACCAAGATAAAGAAAAAAAATTGAAATTTGTGGTATTTTAACTAGGTCAAATCATTTCCAGCTCAGCGGGCAACTTTTTTTCTTTTTCATCACATTTCTTATAACCATTTTTCTATTTTTTTCCGGTATAAAAAATTTAAAATGGGTGATTGGTGACCTTTGCGTTCCATTTAATTTTTTTTTTTTTGCCCCCTAAACTTAGAAACTGATAAGCTGGGAATTTGGGTGCAGAGGTGGAGCCGATATCAACATACGTAGATTTTGGCGAGAGAGAATTTTTAGTTGCGGATGAAAGAGGCTATGAGCATTTGCTATATAGAATGGCTGAAGATTTTCTCTTCACTTCAGAGGGTACAATCTTGGACAGTCGTCTCAAGCTTAACAAGGTACCGTATTGAGCTCATTTCTCTTAGATTTTCTTGTCTTTTTTGTTTTTTTGGTTCATTCTTTGAGATTTTCTCCAAATCTCGGTTTGTATATGGGGAGAGAAAATAACACGAAAGAAAATAAAAAGAAAGGAAATGAGAAGTATTTTCCTTCATCTGCTCTAATTCAATAGGATGAGGTGAAAATGAGAGGAAAATAACTATAGAAAAAATTATATTGGTTGTGTAGAAAAATATATTTTATTATTAAACAAAAGTTAGCAGTTCATTTTAGGCCGTGATGAAATTTAAAAATTTAAATCCATTTTTTACTAACTGTATATGAAAAAAAAATTATTGTACATAATATTATATATCATATAGTATTAATAAGTTTTTTTATTTATATATTGAGATTTATTTTTTAATTATTCTTTCTATGATTGTATACAAGTTTGCCATACACCGGAAATCTCCTTTTGTGGTGCAGTAGAGCATCCCTAGTTCCTCTTCTAATGTTCGATAAGAATCAAATTTGGAATGCAAGCCTCCTTGTCTCATCTGTCTTTTAGTACGTTTTTTCTTCCATTTTCTCCCGAAGTTTGGGGAAGAAAAAAAAATTTGCGGGGTCCACTGCCAGTTTTTCCTGCTCTGCTCATTTTCTCTCCCTAGGATCCCATTCATCTTTTTTTCCTCGTCATTTTCTTTCTATCCAAACAGTGCGAAGAACACTATTTTAAGCTTCCACTTACCCGCCGCGGCCTCTCGGGACCTGATTTTCTGTTTGTTACCACCGCCATCACCCTGTCATATGGTGAAAACAGAATAAATAATATGGTTGAAAAAAAAAAACTTAAAATCTGTCTTTGTTTGCATGCGCTGCTTTTTTTTTTTTTTTTTTTGAGTTTTTTCTGTTACTTAAGCTCGAGTCGAGTGACCCACTTTTGGAGTTTGCAGATAATGACTTTTCAAAAGATGTTTTGCTTTTGTTATTGTATTTGCGATATTTCCGTCACTCATTATGTTATGGTGTCAACTCATACTTTCTCTTGAAGTTTTTGACTATTCTTTTTAGGAGATAAATTACAATGAAATTTTAATTCAGTAACAAATCAATTTATTTTTATATTTGTATCATGTATAAAATGCTTCTCTTTTTAATGCGTGGGTCATGAGAAATTTTTTGAATATTAACTATAAAAAAATAATTCAATCTCATATATAATATAATTGAAGTCATTAGAGAATTATCTAAAATTCACATGGAGTTGGATTTGCGTCCATATGCACACAGATGCACACACCAGACAGCCCTCAAGTATACTGGGAAATATTCTTTATAAACTTCTTGTATATTAGTACTATTCTATGACAATAGAAAAAATTATTATTTTGTTCATTATCACGTTATCGTAATCCCATATATATGTCTGCAAATTGACTTTAGCAATTTAAAGGGAATGATAGCAAGAATAGGATTTTGCCATTACTCACGAACCAATAAATAGGTTACTGCAAATATATGATATTTATCTTAAAAAATTTACTTAATTAATTCTTATCCTAATAGAATATATATTGTATGATATTTAATCAATGAAAATAATCAACGATCAAGGTTTTTTTCTCCTTGGGTTTTATCAACATATTGACATCCTTAAATTTATCTTCCTAATTACTGTATAAAATGTGTTGAAGTTTCGTTTTGGCTATGTGTTCCTTAGGGTATTTCTAAGTTAGGTGAGACGCACTTGTAAATTCTTCTCTAAAGAAGTAAAAAATGGAAACAAACTAGACAGTAAAATAGTCGGAAGTTCATCGGATGTTTGAATTAATTAAACATCTATGTATCGTTTGGTTTTTGGGAGGGGGGGGGGTGAACAGTGGGATGGCAATTAGGACTGTTCTCATGGATTCTTTTTATTTTAATTCTTCCTCGTCATCATTTGAGTAATTTCAAGTTGGTTGAAACCAGACACCAAGCAGGTCGATCTCAGGATGTCGTTGACCATTGCTGCATATTTTCAATGGTTACAGGCTTATAGCGATATGCCAAATGGCGAAACCTTTTGAGGCCCCCCCCCCTCACAAGCTCAGTTTGACCCACAAATAATTTCTTTGATTTCAATATACTTTAAAGACCTTTTATCAATCATAAAGCAGTAGGCCCCAAAGTCCCAATTTCTGTAACCGTGCACACTACTTGAATTGATCCAACGACAACATCAGAAGGTGATAAATATCTATTCATCCCAAAAAACAATATGAAAGAGGAAACTCTCCTCTTTATCTCCATTTTTTAGGCCTTCCTCAATTGCTCAAAGTCCAGAAACGAATGAACCTGGTTTTACACGTACGTACGATTGTTGTAATTCTGGGTAAATTACTTAAAGCTCCAATAAATGGGTAAATGGGTCGATTCTCGAAGTCTGTAAAGATTCGTGAGCAATAAATCTTTCCTGAATTCATTAGTTGATTCTAGATTGCACAGATTTTTAAATCTTGACTACTCAGAATCTCATGGGATTTTATTGCTTTGGAGTTAATTTATTTTACTTCTTTTAAGTAGCCGAGATATTTTGGGCTGAAAACTGGATTTCATTTTAATTTTTTCCACCCAGTAATTTCGAGCTGAAAACCCGACTGTCAATGTTGTGCAGGTCGTACGAGAATTGCAGCATTCTAGAAGTGGCGTTACCGTGATAACGGAGGATAGTTGCGTTTACCAAGCTGATTACGTGATTCTGTCTGTTAGCGTTGGCGTCCTCCAAAGCGACCTCATTGCCTTTAATCCGCCCTTACCCGTACGTCTCCTCTTTATATTCTCCTAATTAACATCCTTTTCTTTCTGTCCCCCATCCCCCGGAACCCCTTATTAACAAGTATGGCTTAGGTGCTCTTTTAATATTGTGATGTTGTGGAACTCACTAATTGGTCCTGAATCTGTGGACCTCTCGTGCTCATCACACCGAACATTTGAGGGCATTGATTTTAGAATCTAGGCCATCGCATTTACTCGGTAGTCGGCACCAACATGGTGGAATCTCTAGCGTCTGGTTCTGTCTAAACGGTCGGGTCCCTACAGGAATTTCCTTTCTATTTACATGATATTTAGGGTGTGGTCCACAGTCTTAAATATGATTGGTTGGCAAAGTCAAAATATAGGGATAGCTAGGTCTTGTATTAAATTGAGCTCTGTGGTTGATGACGCAAGAAGATAGATTTCCGAGGCGTCCTCGTTTGCAAAAACCAGGGTTGCTTGATCCACGGTATCGGTGACCCACCCACTGTCTCATTAACGAAGGTCTATTGTTAGCTCTCTTGGTTGGGTCACCACGTGGACGGAGGATGGCGCCAAATTGCATATGAAATTGTGATATATGCATTACATAGTTCTTTCTTGGAAGGTACTTACTCGATTCGCCTTAAAAGTTAGCGAAAGTGAAACCTATTATAACTGTGTGATTACGTTTGAGACTAATTTCCCTCAGTTGTTTCCTATGGATGATGGGTGACTAGTGAAACTTTGTTTCGTGTTTTGTACCGGACAAGTGACGGGGTATGAAAAGTGAAAACCATCTCATTCTGTTTAACTCTCGTCCTTTAAAATTTTATCAAACATGAAGCTAAGTCGTAATGTATGTGGTACAATTCCTGAGTTTGCTATATTCTTAGTAGACACTTAACTTATACCTGCTTTTAAATATATACTTATAAAATAATTTAAATTTATGAACTTTTAAAATTTTTTAGGATAGTTTAACGGTTTTAATTTGTTTATTATTATTATTATTATATAACGAGTTTTGTACATATGATACAAACTTACTATCAGTGTCAGAGTTGAGGTCTGCAAATATTGGGTGACTGAGCCAAGTGTTGAACAAGATCCATATGATACGTAATGCACTGATCAAACTTTGATTAACATAAAAAGAAAAACTGTGCACATTTAATGCGCCTAGTAGAAATTTCTGGAAGTTATCATGATATGAGGTCATTAAATTAAACAATTACATGATCTTGAGGTGCTTTTCACTGTTCCCTGAGCTCTGGGATTAGTTAATATTTTTTGTTTTGCTAATGCTAAACAATAATACTTATCTGTTTTTAATATGACCATGATTAATAAAATAATGAAACAGAGGTGGAAATTGGAAGCCATAGACAAATGTGATGTGATGGTCTACACCAAAATCTTTCTGAAGTTTCCGTATAAGTTCTGGCCAAGTGGACCCGAAAAGGAATTCTTCATCTATGCACATGAGCGGCGAGGCTACTACACATTTTGGCAGGTTCGCTTAAAATGTGCCCTAGTTGTTGCCAGCTATATTATTTTCCATGCTGTATTTTATAGTATGTCGTTTGTCTGTTGTGTTTATCATATTTATGAAACCTGAAGCTATTCGCTACTACTCATTAGGGCCAGCAGAGAACCAAATCATCTAAAATTTGCCGATTTACTTTAACTACTCTTCAGTATTTTGTTAATGACCTCTGAGCATACCTTGCATTTAGATGAATTGAAGTGTATGAATTATTATGCTGTCAAATGGTTTTCTCCTCATGAAGGTACTAGGATTACCATTATGTTACCCAATACTAGGGTCCAAGTTGAACATACCTAGCATTTAGTTGACTTGAAGTGTATGAATTAATTGAAGGGTATAATTGGCATGCTGAGGATTTATATAATATTATACTGTTATAATCTATGTGCTGTGTGCATATGGGTCACATATTTCATTTTCTAGATGTTAAGTTAGCCCTGTATCTTGATTTATGACCAAATGGTTTAAATATGACCACCAAATTGGCCCTTAAACATAAGCAATTCTGGCTTTTCTTTCTATCCCCTTTTTCCCTGGCAGCTGGACACTCAAATTTAAAATTTTTGTAATGTGACAAACTGACAAACTCAATGGAAGATGTTCGGATCCTCACATTATGTGAAATCAAGTTTTGGCATAGATCATAGCCTGACTATTCACTATTGGATCTCACTGTGTTACTACTTTATTAGTTCCAAGCCTGAAGTGTTTAGAAATTGAACTTCGTTTAGAGTTTACTGTTTGCATATAGCTTTTGTTACCATTTTTCGTTTCCTCTTTTCTGATGATTCAATATACTAAAGCCAAAGGCTATAATTGATTAGTTTTTATTTTATTTTATTTTTTTACGTTGGAGTTGTAAATTTGACCTTTTGGGGGAGCACATGATTTTACAACTACGTCCATTTGTCTTATGTGATTATAATATTAATTATATCCTTGTAGGGATAACGTAGATATAGTACTTTTTTCCTTATTAATGTTAAATGGTTCATTATTCTTCTAGGATGTATGTAATGTTGGTATCCTTTGGAGTTATCTTTGACGGTTTCGTAATGGGAACTTCTTAGTTCTTACGTTTTCTTATTATTATTGTTTCTTATTCATATAGAATACTACGTATTCTATCCATATTTCAAACCATGGAATTGTATTTTAATAGGAGAAAATTGATTTATTTGATGACGAAAAAATTGACATTTTTAGGTATTTTAACATTTCAGACTTTTTAGTATAGGATATTTGTTTCCATTCTTGTCAATATGCTTTCACTTTGATTATGAACTTCTATCAGAATTCATTACTTTGAAAATAGTTGGATTAGAAATCAGAATATTTTGGAATGGTCTTTGGAATTGAATTGTCTATTCTCTGTACCTACTCATTAAAATCTTTTAACTTATCTGCTGATTTGCTGCTTTGTCACCAGCACATGGAGAATGCTTACCCTGGCTCCAATATCTTGGTTGTGACATTGACAAATGGGGAATCAAAACGCGTGGAAGCACAATCTGATAACGAGACCTTGAAAGAAGCTATGGGTGTGCTCAGGGATATGTTTGGACCCAACATACCTGATGCCACTGATATACTTGTTCCTCGCTGGTGGAATAACAGGTTCCAGCGTGGCAGTTACAGCAACTATCCCATTATCTCTAATCCGCAAGTCGTGCATAATATTCAGGTTTGCTTTTCATTTTGAATATATTTGGATTTGTTCTCTTCTTAAATCATCATGACATGCTATATTTATCTTTATATTGTGCTCTAAAGTGCATTTTAAGACAAAAGATAGATGACGTGGAACTTACAGCTGACTATTATAATTAATTATCTTTCCTCATTTGTGATTCTGTGCTAAGGAACTTGTGGTCTAGTCTTCCTTGTGTGACCCGAGTGACTGACATGCGGAACATGACAAAATATTAATTTGTTTATACTAAAAATTTCATTCCTGTATACTCATCTTAAAGAGGGCAGGAAAAAAAAGGGGGGGGGGGGAGGGGAGTCCTGGGAATTTGCAGGAATACAATGACATAGTTGATTCTGTTATAATTAAACTTTATATAGATTCAAATTTAATCTGATATTTGAACATTATCTCTGGTGTTTTTGTCTCGTTTTGGGTTTTCCCCTTTATCCCTATTGTTTTGTGACTTGCCGGCTTTTCCGTTCATCTCTACACAAATACAGGAAACTACCCCATTCTACCTATTTGCCTTAGGGGTTCTTCTGTTCATTTCTAGAGACCAAAAAAAAAAATATTTTTCCTTCTTGTTTATTTGTTTGTTTTGGCATGTTTCAGGCCCCGGTAGGTCGCATTTTCTTTACTGGAGAGCACACAAGTGAAAGATTTAATGGTTACGTTCATGGTGGATACCTCGCAGGTGAGGCATTAATTTGATATCTAGTTTACTATGCTATATATGCATTAACAACTTTTAGGTGGCCTTTTGGTATATCCTCATCTTCGTCCTTGGTAAATTGGCATCTAAAGTTTTAATATTGTTAACCTTTTTAAAAATATTATTTGTTTTTTAGTTGTTATACTAAATATGAGAATTTTAGATATATTGTTATCCCAGATGCGGATAATAGTGTATTAAAATGCTCCTTATAGAATGACTTAAAGATCTCAATCGTGGAATCCTTCAGGTATTGACACCAGCAAAGGGTTACTAGAAGAAATGAGGAAGGAGAAAGTAAGAAAAAGTGAGAGCCAAACGTTACTGTTAGAGCCCTTACTAGCATTGACAGGGTCATTAACTTCGTCACAGCCAGACACTGTCTCTAATCTCCATAAATGTGATATTCCTACACAACTATACCTTAGTGGCAAGCTTGGGATTCCAGAGGCCATATTATGACTATATGGACCTAATGAGAAACCCCATGTAGATGATGACCGTGAAAGATGCATGTCTAATTCCGAGAATCATCATGGCCTCCTGGGTCTTGATCCAAAGTCATTTCAAGCCCTTCGTGCCATTGGTAGTGTAGATTAACAAAACAGAGAGATAGAAGTATAATGGGGAGGTGATGAAGACGTGCCAGAGATCTGCTCGGATCTCTTATCAGTTCAGTCCACAAGTCAGTGCTAATGGAGCTTACTAGTTTATATTAATTTTTTTAGGGGGATGGGGGGAATTGAGCAATTCATTGGTTTGGGTATAGTTATCATAGCTTTGTTCTTTGTAGCCTGAAGTAAGATTATGTTTTGGGGGGCCATGCTAGCAAATACTTTGATTCTAATTTTATTGGTCATTGATGTCGATTCAAAGGAAATGAGCTCTCTGGTAGCAGGTTTTGGAATTCATGTGCCAAGTTCCTAATTCAATGGGCTGATAAATTTTTTTATTATTATGCTATGCCAATAATTGTTGAATCTAATCACGTTAGTGCTGTGTTTTTGAGAGAAAATTTCTTTTGAATATACTTTTTACAGTTAATACAAGACGTTGATAATAATAATAATAATTAATTTTTTTATTAATTGAAATTAATTATATAAAGATTAAATGTTATTACAATAATTTATTATAAACGAGATTAATAAATAAATTATTAATTATTTTAATTAATGTTAAAAATTAATAAAAATGTATTAGTAACAAATATATCAATAAATCTTATTACTGAAAACATGTGAGTTTTTATTAACTATTTACGCCACCTCGTTTTCTTCTTATACTATTACTACTTCAAATATTTGTAAGTGTTATATACATTAACAAACCAATCAAACAGAAAGCAAAAGCAGAAGGCACAGAAACATCAAGGTCTATTTGAGTAGTTTTTAGAAGATTGAACTTAACTTCACTCTGTACGAAAAAATGAAAAAGGTACTACGTTATCTGCATGATTATTGGGATTTTTTTAAGTGTACTTGTCAAGTTAATTGCTCTTAACTGGAATTACTTTTAAAGGAAGAATACTCTTTGAAGACGAGCAAGTTTGACTTCTGTGAGGAACTGCAATTGAGCTACAAGTTTAACTAAGTGTGCATTTTCACACCAGTAAGTGCTTAGATGAGATTTGGGACATCTAATCACATATAGAAAGGATTTTGCTCTGCTCTACCAAAGAAGAACGAATTTGCCCCAATGAAGTAGAAGTTATGGTGTTTCATAATAATAATAGAGATTAGAGAAATTTTTATATACATTTCTTATACAGTTAAGTAAACGTCACTAAAATAAGTATATTAGTAAAAGTTATTAAGTATATTAAATGACAAAAAAATAGATGAAATTTAAGTATAATTTTTAAAATATTTATTATCAAATTTTCTAATAAAATTACAATATGTGAATGCTTTTTATAATTCAATATTATATAATTGATTCTTTTAAAAAAATTTCTTCGTCTTGTATATTTTATCCAAAATTTTTTAAAAATAAAAACATCAAACCATCCGTTATTCTTGCTGACACGTAGAAGCAATACTCTTAAAAGTTGTCTTGGTATATGCTAATTAATATATTACTAAAAATGTGACGAAATCTATTTATAAAACTTATCAACGTCCAATATTGATTGCAATGAACTATCAATATAAGTAAAAAAAATATTTGGTTTACTTACGGTAGTAAATGTTTAGGGCGTGTTTGGTTGAATATAATAGTTTGAGTGGAAATGGAAGAGAGAATGGAAAGAAGAATGGAAAAAGGAATGAACAAAGGAATGAAATTTTTTTACCATGTTTGGTATACAATGGAAAAATGAAAGGAATGAAAAAAAAAACTGACAAAATTAACCCTAAACATTAAATAATAAATTTATAAGTTATTTAAAAAAAAATCCCTCGGCCTTCTCTTTGGTTCAACTTCAGTGTGCTCCAGCCTCTTCTTCGAGAAATACCCCCTTGGCCACTCCCAGCAACGCGCGATTCCACGGCGATTCCACCGTTAGCAAAGCCGTGTTGTTGCCGGCGTCACCGCGAGGAACCCAGAAACCCTTTCCACCATTTTCCCCCTGGTCTTGAACCCAGCTCGAGGAACCCAGCATCCCTTTCGACCCGAGGAACTCACGCTTTACCTGTCTTCCATATAGTCCCAGGTAATCGTTATGGTTTATGGTTCTGGTATATGTTTTCGAAATTTTCATATATGAGGACGGTATAAAGGGTGTTTGATGAAATGCTAGACTATAATTTATGCCCATTTCTATCTTTCACTTTTTGCCGTCTTCATGGTGTCTGGAATCGCCCACTTTGATAAGAAGATAGCAGTGATATAGATTGCTTCAAAGTACAACCTCGCAAATAACATAATATCAAAGTACAATCTCAAATATAATGTAATGTCAGATTACATAAAAATAAAAAGTTCATACAAGCGTCCTATTGATTCAGACGACAAACGTCCTAAACTCTTCTAAAATTATTAAACATTTCATTAGCTAGATGATCACGCCAGTTGCTCCAAGCGTCAAATGTTTCCATAGTTAATATCTGGTTGTCCTCCTCAAATTGATTCTCATTCTCATACTCAGCCTCCATATCATGTATGGGATCATTTCTATTGTATCTCTTACACAAATTATGTATCATACAACATGCCATGATGACACGATTATGTGTTCTCACAGGATAGAACGATGGATGCCTAAGTATAGCCCAACGATTTTTCAGCATCCCAAAACACCGTTCAATGATATTTCTTGCTGATGAGTGTTTCATATTGAAATGCTCTTGTGCAGTGTTCGGTTGACGCCCTTCTCTCTACTCATTTAAATGATATCTTTGACCTCGATATGGTGCTAAAAATCCCTCACAATTTGTATAACCAGCATCAACCAAATAGTAAAACCCTACATTAAACAAATGTGTAAATTCAAATAGTTAGCTAATATAGTTTAATGATACTTTCCATTTAAAAAAAATTTGTGTAAACATACGGACCATGTGGAACTTTTAGTCCACCATTTACTCGACCAATTGCATCGCGTAAAACTCTGCCATCCGCTGCAGATCCTTCCCATCCAGGGAAGACGTAAATAAACTCGCCATCTTGTGAGCAAACTCCTAGTACGTTCGTGGATATCACTCCTTTTCTATTACGATATTTTGCTTTTTGATTTATTGGTACTTTGATCGGTATGTGAGTTCCATCAAGGGCACCGAGACAATTCTAACATCCATATAAAAACTATTTACATTAGAAATAATAGTACAAATATCGGAGAATAACCTTTTAAGAAATTTGGTCAAATCAAGTATAGATTTTATACTAACCTTGAACCATTTCCATCTATTATCTGTTGAATTCTCACCAACTGGCTCTGCGATTTTAAACAACTCTCCATGCAACCGCATCATAGCTTTCAAAACTAAGTGAAAATACTTACTAATTGTCTCCCCAGACCTCCCAAACTCATACTGTATGACTCTATTCTTAACGTCATGAGCGAGAATATGAAGAAATATCGCTATTTGCTCATCAACCAACATATTTTTTTGAAGGTTTTAATCCCCCAATATTATCAAGCATGAAACAGAGGCGATCAAATGTTGACCTATACATCCTAATTTGATTATAACACATACTGTCAGTAGAGTGAACCATATTTCTAAGGTGGACCCTCTTTTGGTGAAAATCTATATTGTATCTGGCGGTGGGCCTACGCATTAACCTACGACGATGAAGGGCCATAAGCACACAAATTATAATGCGCATTTTACGTAATGTGTTAGCCATTTGTAACCACCAGTATAATACAATATACAAGACTTGTGCAGTTGTCTCGTCCATTCCAGAAAGGAGAAAGTATACCTTTAAAAACATAAAGAGAGATGATTACAATGTGCGGTGGGAAATAAACAAAGAAAGACATTAATATGCTTTTTAAACATTGAGTTTCTGGAATATGATTATTATTTGACACACAAGATGATTGGCACTCACTATATGCTTTTTAAATAAACAAAGAAAGACTGGTGATTTGGTTGATTATGCTTCAGTCATTACTGCACTAATTTTTCCTTAGTGACCTATTGGTGTGAATTAATAGGTTCTGATTTGGTTCGTGCATGTATGCCAAAACACAAGATCAAGCTCCATCATTACTATTTTAATTACAGTGATACACCTACAGGCAATTTTTCTTCTTTTTTTTTTTTTGGCTTCAGGTAGAATCAACTTTCCAAGAATCTAATTGTTTGACCTTCAACTAGAGCAAAACTGCATAAAGCTACTTTGTTGATCATTAAAATTTTTTCCATCTATAACTTATGACTCAATGACTTTCATTGGTAGATGGCTCATCTTGATTCCTACTTACCTTCCCAGATTCATGACTTGTGCCATTTCATCTTCTATTCACATATACTTAGAAATTTTGAACTTTGGAAGAGTTGCAGCAAGTAACCATGAACTTTCAAGTCTGTTAATTAAACCCTTGAACTATGGGAAATCTTGAAATAGGGGATTGTCTTTTTGCAGAGAAACGAAACCTCGCAGATAAGGCCCACATCATTTGACTTGAATCTGAACGTTGATTAGAGTAACACTTAAGCAAGAAATTTAAGTAATTATTTCATATGTATTATATATACCATGATGTCATCCAAACACAACATTTTCTACTAGTTGAAAATCAGCTTGTTCAATCTCCTATCATATAGTGCTTTTATATTACTCTTATGGGCAGGAAACTTAAGCAGAGTTTGGGGTATTTAGTAAACTGCATGTGCTACTCTGAATCAAACACTTAAAGTATTACTTTTTGTTGTAGAGCTGTCCTTCGTTTGGCAATTCCAAGCTCTATAGACTATACAATTGTTGAGCTCGAGCTAATACAAATTTTGTGAATGCAGAATTGTCACCACTTTTTCAACACAAGAGTTATACAAAGGAGGATGCACACAATCAACATGTTATCCAATCAGTGACAGATTAGATCTGTAAAACCAACGAGAAAAGAATGATGAATTTTACCTTGACGACGATTCTTGCAAGAGATTTTCACGGATGCTTGATGGAACACACGAAGAATGAGGACCAGAAAAAGAAGAAGATCCTGAGATGGAACCCACGAAGAAGGAGAATGAAGGCACCCGAGCTGCGCTGAGATGGAACCCACGAAGAAATCGAGCTGAGCTGAGATGCAACCCACGAAGAAGGATAGCAAAACAAACGCAGCTGAGATGAGATTGGAACCCACGAAGAAACCGAGCACGCTGAGATGGAACCCTGGAGAAGGAGCACGCAGAAGAAACCAGAGAAAAAGAAGAAGATGGGAAAGGACCACACTCGCAGAAAGAACCAGAGAAAAAGAAAGATGAGAAAAGAGCACACAGGATATCGGGGGGGGGGGGGGAGGGCTGGGCTGTCTTTTGGGCGATGGAATGCCACATTCCTTTGTATTCACGGTGGATTGGTTATTCCATTAAAAAATGGAATCTTGGATTCCATAGAAGGCTTATTCCACTAAACCAAACGTTGCAATTTTGCTTTCTGTCTACCTTTCCCTTTCCTTTCCACTGAACCAAACGTGCCCTTAGATTATAATACGTAATAAAAATAATATTTTTTAAAATTATTTTTATTATATATTATTATTTAAATATTATTAATAAATAAAATATTATTTACAATGACTAAATACTAATTTATATAAGTAATATAAATTTTACATATTCATTACTTACATTTTTTTGTTCAAAAGCAAAGTGAGATTAGGACTTGTTTATTATGAAAAAAAACTATATCCGAAAAAGGTATGTGTAACAGTGTACTTCTATCATTATAAATATGGAGTTGAAAAACATTTTTTTGGAACAAATAATTAAAATGAAAAATTAATATATTGAGAAAATTATAATTATCAGCTTTAACTTTTACATCACGTGGTTTAGAATTTTTCTAAAGTTTAGTTTGGATAGTAAATTTTAGAAAATCATAAAATTTTATTTGAAATTCACTTATTTGAATAATTATCCATTTTATAAAATTTTTATTTTCAATATTTTTTTTAATAATTATTTGGTTCGGAGGCTTGGGTGCAAATCTATGCCCGGTTGGGTTTAAGTTTAAAAGTTGGGGTTAGGTTCATGTCTTTGAATCCAACTAGTGGGAGAAAATTGAACGAAAAATTAAAATTTCATCAAGAAATAAAGTATTTAAAATTGTTTTTTTTTTGACAAACGATCATTTTATTAAATTATTTAAAACCCTTAATTTTTTATTAAATAAAAGTTTTGTGTTATAATATATTAAATACTTGCACTCTAAGATTTTATTTATTAATTTGGTACTGAATAATACAAAAACATTTTCCAAGTCCAATTTAAAACCAAGCAAATTTCGACCCGAGATCCGACCGAGTTCAACGTGTCTAGAAACCCCCCCCCCCAACAGATAGACAGTGCGAACCCCTTCCAATTTGGCGCCAAATCTACAGCTCTGGGCTCATCACTCTTCGCTCTCTCTGAATTTTAACCCTAAATATGGCTCCGACATTCTGATTCATAAACATTTCTTGGTTCCTGAGAAAAAGATTCAACCTTTCTGTTATGAAGCTTTAAATTCATCGACCGATTCTTTTTTACCATGGCGGAACCTCGCCCTAAGCGCCCAAAAATCGCCAGGTTTGTACACATTCTGCATGATTGTTCTTCAACGTTTTTCTAGTATATTGCATGCTTCCCTGGCTCACAATTTCGCTTTTAACTTGCTTACTTGTCGACCTTTTTGGCTTTTAGGGCTTTGTCACTAATATTGTTCTTTAACTCTCTTGTTGATTCGCCGGAATATTTTGGAAAAAGGAAATGGAACAATTAAAGTTGAAAACTTGAATTTGACTATTGTTATTTTTGTTGGGAATGTGTGCAATGATCTCCGTGGAACCTACTACTAGCTGCTAGAGCTGCTGTTGGCTCCCCCGGTTTTTCTTCTTGTTTTACGGTTGAACTTCATTTACGGGTTTCCCTTGATTTCTAAAAGAAAGCAATCATATAATGAATAAACAGGATTTCTTTTTTCCCTTACGGTGTTCAAGGGATATGATATTTATGTTCATCTGCGTCATCATCATTCAGAGTTATGCTCTACTTAACCTTACATGGGGCTACTGCACGCGTTTACTAATGACATATGATCAATTAAAATAAATTTTCATGTTTGACAATCACGATCATGAAATACATTTTAATGATTTAAGACATTTAATTACAGAGTAGACGATTTTATTCTTTTCTTTCAGGGGGGAAGATGATTATATGCCTGGAAGCATTATTGAGATTGAACTTCTTAAGTTTATGACCTTTGATTACTTAAAATGTAAACCTGGTCCTCGTCTGAATCTTGTCATTGGGCCCAATGGTTCTGGGAAGAGCTCTCTTGTATGTGCCATTGCACTTGGCCTCGGTGGTGAGCCTCAGGTTGGTTCATGCATGACAGCACTTAATCTGCCTCTTGAGTTTTTTTATTCTTAAACCACATTAAGATTAAGACTTTATTTCTTGTAGCTGCTAGGGCGAGCAACTAGTATTGGATCATACGTGAAGCGGGGAGAAGAATCTGGTTACATTAAGATTACGTTGAGAGGGGATAGTAAAGAGGAGTGTATCACCATTATTCGGAAAATAAATACTAACAACAAGTCTGAATGGTTGTTCAATGGTGAGTTTTTTATGCATGTTATTAATTGCCTTTTATGTCCAATTTCCAAATAGTTTTTTTTTTTTTGGGAATACAGAGACCTTCTATATCAGTAGTGACTCAGAGAAACTGACAGCTTTAAATTTTAAGGGTTTGGAGAAAGGAGTTATCTAAGTAACTACTAATGTATTTAAGTGGTGTAAATATGTGCTATTTCTTACAATCTCTGCTTTGTAAGAACTTAAACATTAGATTATTTTCTTTACCTTATTTTTCTATGCTGAGTGTTCCTATATTTTTATTCACCCTTGTGTTATCTTAAAAAGCAAAAAAGAGGGAAAAAAGTTGCATGTGCTGATAAAGTATGGTACTTACAAATACTCAGAAGAAATTAAAACAATGTGGCCAAGTACGTGACTCATCAATCTGTTAATTTCAGGAAAAGTAGTGCCCAAAAAGGATGTGGCTGAAGTCATTCAAAGGTTTAACATCCAAGTTAATAATTTGACTCAAGTGAGTATAATGACCAGCTACGAAGACATTTCATTGCATGCATTTCTATTTTAGAAAGCAAAGTTTCTTCTTCAATTCCTAGAAATGTTGCATTTGATATTGGGCATGTTTAGTTTGTTGTTATTTTGTAGATGTGAGGTGAGAAGTGAAGAAGCTTTCCTTGCTTCCATTTGAGTCCTTTGCATATATGCTAGGGATAGTCCTTTAAAGAAGCTGTTAGAGGTGGCATGAACTTTGGTGAATGGCATTAAATTGCTAAAAAATTCAAAAAGCGTCTTTGAGATGGAAGTAGTTGCTTGGCAGTGTGAAAATAAATGGTCTGCTGCGTCTGAGCTAGAAAAATACATAAAGCACATAACTCATCAGGCACTTATTTACACCTTTCAAGTTTCAGTTCAATACATGCCGTTGTCAAGAAGTGCAGTGAGATGCTGATAGGGAATTCCTCCCTTTACAAGTATTCTACTGGAAACTAACACATAGTAAGGAATGTGAATTACCTCTGAATGCTAGCCAAACCAGTATCCTGGTTCCACTACTGATAAAAAAAGAACTTACAGCAACAGAAAAACGAAAGAATTGTTTCTGGCACACTTCAAGGCTACCAGATGCATCCTCCAAACCTTCTCAGATTCTTCTTGCCTTCCTCCAATCACTTTCCCAGTCTTTATTTCTCCCCTTAAGCTTTTCGGCCTTTTCCATAACTGCCTCCATATCAGCCTTTTTTGTAACTGCTTGTTTAGTCCTCCTGTGGTATAAAATAACGTACAGGGAGTGTAACATATGCAAATAACAATGTTATAAAAATTGGATCGAATTGGCTGGTTCAACTGAGAACCCATTGGTTTTCAAGTCCTGTTGACCCCTTGAAACCTGGGGGTCAATGAACTGGCCACTTAATTGGGAAACTAGCCGAATTCGTTATTGAACCTTTTATGTTTTCTCAAACAAAATTGGTTTAGGAAAACATGATATTCCTTTTGGAAAATGTCATTGTGGTGTACTGAACCCCAACAATGACTAATCATAATGAACGTCACCATTAAGCCGCTTAACATGTTGGTCATGAAGCATGTTCTATATAATATATATCTTCTATCATGTAAACTATTCTCTTTTAAAATGAAATACATTAACTTAAAATATATTTATATAATTCAATAATTCTACTAATTTGTTATTTGAATACTATATTAATTTTTTTAGTAAAATATAGTCTTATATATATATTATATTTAAATTAAATATTCAGATGTCATTTGTGATAAAAAAGTACTGCTTAAAATTAAGAAAAACAACTGTAAGACCTACAATATTGTATGGTATTGAATGTTGAACGGTTAAAAGTCAACATGAGAATAAATTCAATGTCGTAAAAATGAAAATGTTGCATTAGATGTGTGGATATACTAGACGATATATGATTAAAAATGATTGCATTAGAGAAAAAGTTGGAGTATTATCTATCGTAGAAAAGATAGTGGAATCTCACTTAAGATAGTTTGGCTGTATGTGAAGTTGAAAGTTCCAGTAAGAAGAGGAGATCAGATGGAGAGTAGCCCGATAATTAGAGATAGAGGGAGGCAAAAGAAAAACAATTGGTGAAACTATTAAGAAAAATTTAACAATTAATAATATCTCTATTAATTTCATTTATAATGGGTCACTTTGACATCGTCTGATCTATATAGCCAACCTTACTTAGTGAAAAAAAGTTTCGTTGATGTTGTATTAGTTTGATCGTGGTGGAACGATTAAACTGTGAATTGCTCCTGGTTTTGAAAACATTGGCAAATAACATGCCAATGTTACAAGTAATTACTCAAACTTTGATGGGAACAAGAATATTCCTCTTGGAAATTCAGTAGAAAGAAGCCACAACAAAGAAAGGAAAAAGAAGAAGAAGAAGAAAGAAAGCAAGAAAAATAGCTCAATTCTTTAAGAGGCTACTCCTTCCACAATTTTTCCCATAAAATTCTACTCACTCTATTCTCTCATCCTATCTTCCATTCCCCTAACTAACCCCTTCTAGATATTCCCACTGCAGCTTCTAGGTGTCCCCCACCCCCTCTGGATTCTTTTCTAGACCATTTCCAGTAAAGTCATGCTGACCCTGCCCCTTAACACCCCCATTTTTATTCCTTGCACAGATCTTCCTAATTGGGGGTCTACAATATCACGCCCTTGAAGGTTCGTCTTGCCTTCAAGCTTATGTCTTCTTGATGCTAGGGTGTCTGTCATCACATTTCTTACAATTATGTAGTTCTTTAGCATTTTACTTTATCCGGTAGCATAGTTTATTGCTACTGCTATTTTGCTGTTCGATGATATAAATATTTGGTTCTTTGTTTGAATAATTTTTCCCATTATTTGGGATCCTTGGCATTTGTAGTTCTTACCTCAAGACAGGGTCTGTGAATTTGCCAAATTAACTCCTGTACAACTTCTGGAAGAGACTGAAAAGGCTGTTGGTGATCCCCAACTTCCAATCCTTCACCATGCACTTGTTGAAAAAAGTCGTGCATTGAAGCAAATTGAGCTGGTAACTTTTGTCAATTATCACCTGAAACTAAATGTTACTTGTAAACTTTAAGAGAACTTTCACATATTTTGTTTCAGACTGTGGAGAAAAATGAAGGAACTTTAAATCAGCTGAAGGAACTTAATGCTGAATTGGAGAAGGATGTTGAGCGTGTCCGTCAAAGGGATGAACTCCTTAAAAAGGTTTTCTCTTGGTTTCTTTACTGCAATTTATTTTATTTTATAGTTAGATAGAACATTTGATGGCTTTACTTTCTTTTTGTAGGCTGATTCCATGAAAAAGAAAGTGCCATGGCTCAGATATGATATGAAGAAGGCTGAATATTTGGAAGTTAAAGAACTGGAACATGAAGCAAAAAAGAAGATGGAGGAAGCTGCAAAGATGTTAAATGATCTTAGAGAACCTATTGAGTATGGTGACCTTGCCTATCAATCATAGTTATGCTTAAATGTCTACATTTTTTTAATCCTCCATTAAGGCCAATTGCCAAATGAGAGTTTTCAATATCTTAGCCTAGGTGGTTGTTAGGGTATTTATGTTTAATCCAACCCAGCATAGATGGTTGTTAGGGTATTGATGTTTAATCCAACCCAATGTCATTTCTTAGTTGCCCGGTTACAAAAACATGAATACATCTAGCTGTTTCAATTGAAACACTAGTCCATTAAAGATTCTTATTCTTTTCTAGAATGTAGATTTTATATCAAGTTAAATAGTTGAAAAGGCCTTAACCCCATTTATCTGGGGTTTGCATGAATTTATAATCCCGTAATTCTTTGTATCCCTCTTATTTTTCTAATATACTTAAATTTGTTAGCTCTCTTAAGATGTTGCCTTTGTATCTCTACATTATACGTGCCAAAATATCCTTGATGACTGTCTGTCATCTTATCTTCATTTGACACTATGACTACATTTTGAGGACATGTGTTCATTTGTTATCTTATCTTTTTGTTTATCCTTGTCTCATGAGGTGCCCATGTGATGGAGACCTTGATCTCCATTTAAAATTCACTAAGATAAGAGTAATAAAAAAATACTGAAATTAATATTGAAATTATAGAATAAATACAAAGAAGATAATCTCTAGCATTTCTAGACTGCTAGATGTCTCCCATGACCCAAATTTCCATGAGATTTTTCCCTCCCTTCACTTCTGCCCAGCCCCTCTTTTTATAAAAGAAATTACCCCAATTACAATTTGCCATGTGTCCCTTGCTGTCTAGACTAGAGACTTGTGTGATTACACATTGCCACAACATTTTATTCTCCTTCTTACCGAAGTCAAGAAACTGTTCCAAAGTATTAGAGAAAACCTGATTTTCACCTAGAATTTTATAAGTTATTCCAAAAGTAAGTTACACTTAACACTGGAAATGAATGGGATGGGATCTCTAAATTTGATCCACGCATGTCATTTGTGTTGGTCTTGTTAATTATTGCTGTCCAAACAATTGACTTTACCTTAGAAGGAGCTTTATAATTCCACATTGGCTCATTGAGAAGAAACCTCTCCCTATTAGGGGAATGAGTTAGGAAACTGGAAAATAGGATTTGCCAGGAAATAATTCCAGAAGAATCAAGACTCCGAACTCTCCAATCTGAAGTAGAGAAAATTTGAACAAAATTTTTTTAAAACAAAGAATGAAGCTCATTGCTTTCTTACTCATTCAAGTATGTGGTAAAAATGGAAATTTTGAGAGAAATTGAAATCCTCCTATGTGGGCAACAAAGCTGTTAGAGACAGGGGGATGCCTTCGAGAAAGGGATATTTCCTACCCACCCAAGTATCTTTCCTAAATCTTATTTGTCGACACCCAATTTCATAGAGATAAGTGGCGTAAAAGACAATTATCCCTGTGTAATAAATTTCTAGGAACTCACACGAGAAACATTTTCTATGCATTGGCATGTCACCTGTAGAAACTAGAAAGACTAAATGGGATAATTGGCTTACTTAGCCAATCTTCCTATGTGTTTATTTATAATTATAAATTAGGTCAAGTAAATGTGTAGTACAACTAGTACAAATCCAACCGACTAGTCACTAACACATGTATTTAACCTAGTTGTCAACCTTATTCTAACACATCTAAAACTCTCCCTCAAGGTGAAGATTATACGAACTTTAGTTGGTTACAACAAAACCTAATTAAAAAACAAAAAACCACTAAACCTAAACACTATACTAATTTAAGAACTTCGGCCAGTAGCACTTCCTCTGATGATGTCTTTGGTAGAAAAATAGCTTCCAGAATTCTTTGACTTGCTTCTCATGGGTGGCTCTCTAGAAATTCTCCCAATTGCTCTCCTTGGCCACATCGTCGGACACATGACACAACTCCTAGAACTCTTTGACCTACTTCTTCTGAGTAGTGCCCTTGACTTTCTCCTAGTTGGTCTCTCTTACTTGGTTGCTCAAGGCACCCAATCACATAACTCTAGTGTACTCACTAGAACCTAAACACTACTAATTTAAGAACTTCAGCCAGTTGCACTTCCTCTGGTGATGCCTTTGGTAGAAAAATAGCTTCCAGAATTCTTTGACTTGCTTCCCATGATTGGCTCTCTAGACATTCTCCCAATTGCACTCCTTGGCCACATCATCTAACACATGACACAACTCCTAGAACTCTGACCTACTTCTCCTGAGTAGTGCCCTTGACTTTCTCCTACTTGGTCTCTCTTACTTGGTTGCTCAAGGCACCCAATCACATAACTCTAATGTACTGAAGTCTTAAATTCGCTAAGACTTTAATAGGACTCAAAAACTTCAATTAGACTTAAACAAAACCAAAAAAATTGCGGACCACAATTGAAAACACCAATCTTTAATTGAAATTTTCAGCCTCTAGCAGCAAATAGCACCCAATAGATAGAACAAATTGAAAAATATAGAAACCCAATTCAATACACCATACCGAGTTGAGATTCGTACAACACACACTAGGGCAGATTTGAAACTTCACACATGACCCAAGACTAGAAAAGCCGAGGAAAGAGTTCAGGATATCTCATCAACACATTCTAAGTGCACCTGTCCGCTTGCAAGACTACTCTTCTCTCTAACCTTGCTCTGATATCATGTAGAAAGATTAAACGAGATAATTGACTTACTAGTCGGACTCCCTATGTGTCTATTTGTAATAATAAATTATATCAAGTATATATGTAGTATAATCAGTACAAGTCCAGCCCACTAGTCACTAACACTTATTTTAACCTAGTCAACCTTATTCTAACACTTCTATCATCACCCATTATGATCTAAGCCACATGATGCTGAACTTTGTCTATTTATTTAGTTATTTTTTTAAATTTTACAGTTAGAATTTTTAATTTGTAAATTAGGTTTTCTAGTTAATAATTTTATTTTGAGTTATTTGGACATTAGTTATTTATATCTCTGGATAACCAGTTATTTTATTTATTAAGGTCCTTTAGTTGTGTCAGATTTCTGCTGTCTATATTCTTATATATGGGACTATCTAGTTATTGTTTTCTTCTTTTTTCATTATTAATTTTAAAAAAATTAAATTGATTACTGAGTTAACTTTAGAGAGTTCTCTATGTGTTTTTCTTTGGTACTACATCAAATTCATATAAGAGCCCAATGTTGGTTCACCTAGGCTAACGTTGTGCTCGATCAATTCAAATTCGATGCTGTGTTGCCTAGATTTTCATATTTTTTATTTCATAGTTGCAAGCGATCAATACTCCTTGAACTCAGAACCTCCAGATTTTGTATTTGTCATGCAACTTAATTAGAAAAAAGTTTGAAAGTTTATAGAAAGTTGAACTTGCAGCTATCATCTTACATTTGATCAACTAGAGAACTTTGATCATGGATCTGAGAGCATCATGGACAAATTCTAGTAAAGATGTGGCCACTAATGGCTTTCTTCTTCCAATTTTTAACCATACTGAGGTGATTGTAAGCCATTACTAACCTGTCCCGAAATTTCAGCCTAAGAGAAAGCTTCACCTGAGGGATCATCCCCCCACTTGCGATGACTTGTCATTGCCACAAGTTGATTTTACTTTTGTTTTACTCCTCCTTCCTTGTTTCAAAACTCGAGGTTGAGTTTGTTTAAACAAGGGGAGAATGATATAGGAAGATAATTAAGAATTACTATTATAATATTATTTTATTATTTGGGATAATTATGGATTCTGTAATCAAATAATCGGGGTAGTTTTAGAATTAGTAAGCAATTATCAATAAAGTTGTCTGAGTCTAGGAAATTGTTATCCTATAAGTATTAGTATTAGTTGTTTGCATTATTTTATTCAGATTAGTATTTATGTTTTAATATTTTATTTGTCTTAAGTTTTTCTATTTTAGTTGTCTATAAATAAGGTTTTTGGTGAATAAAATAGTTATCCTTTTCTTATAATAAATTAATATATTGAGATATTTGATATTGAATTTTGAGAAATTGTTTCCGGTTGGTTTTGTCTTTGTACTCCATACCATACTTGCTCTGATTTAACTTGTGCCATTAAAGTAGACAAGCGCGTTCTCGCTCCAACTACAAATCTGACAGGGAGATTCCCATATAGACACCAGGGGCAAAGCACTAAAAATAATCCACAAAAACAGTCTTGTCCTATAATAGCTCTAATGACAACGAGTATCTTTAAATAAATGAACATTCTGATCCAACTAAATACACCAAAGAACTGCATAAACTGCACTCCGCCATAAAGTTTTGCCCCCATAAAGTTTTGCCCTCCTTACACCAGCCAAAACCTCAAAATTTTATAAATTGAACTCCTCCAAACTCTTAAGGACGTACCTAAGATTTACCAGCAATGTAAGGTCAACAAACACTGACATATATATAATCATTGTCATGAGAGAATCACACGGTACACTCATTACTGTCCTACCAAAGGTACCACACAACAGCAAACCCAGAATATTTCTGCAAGATCTCTTTTCCTTGCTCCTCCTAGGACCCTGGAAATTGATGAACAAGAGTTTCTCCCAGTTTTGTAGGCAAGTCCACCTGTCATATATTATGCCACTAGAAACTGAATATTATGATTTATGACTAAAACAGAAAGTTTCAGATGTTTTTATTTTTGTGCATTTGTTACTTGAGTTAGGATATGAAGGGATATTCTTGTATATATATTTTTCTTGAATATATATATATAAAATCCATTTCTCCTGTTCTGGAGAATTTTTTAGTAATAAAAAATTTGGTCGGGGGAGATTACTCATCGGTTTAAAAGGACTGGGTCTTTTAATCAGTGAGAACTGATATCTAATTGTCCTATATTAATGATATTATTGCTATGGTATTAAGCTGAGGATGATGATGATTTTCACAGACCATACCCTTTTTTATGTTCATTATAATTGTTCCCTGAGCATATCAGTATGCGGCTAAGAACTCTCCCTTTTGTTGTTACGGCAGAATAATCAATTCATTGATTGGCTGCAGGAACCAAAAAAAGGACAAGGCGGCATCGGATACTAAATGTAAAAAAATTACCAACCATATAAATGACAACACCAAGAAGCGAATGGAACTTCTGGAGAAAGAAAATCATCTGGTAACTTTTCTTTTTTATTTTGAAATTATAGAGTTGTTTTTAGTGATATTAGTAATTGGGTCTTCCTTTCTTCTCTCATTCTTTGGCATGGCTCATCATTTGGTATGAAGGATGTTAAATAATTTGTCTATTTTCCCTTCTATTCTGCCTATAGGTTTATCTGGTTTGCTGTGACATGAACCTTAATTCTTGTGTTGATTTCAATAACTGTTTACCAATGTTAGGGTGTGGAATTACGTGGAAAACAAAACGAAATGGAAGATTTGAGGAGGCAGGAAGAAACTCGTCAACAAAGACTTTTAAAAGCTAAGGAGGAACTTGCTGCTGCTGAGCTTGAACTAAATAATCTACCTCATTATGAACCTCCTAAGGATGAGATTGTAAGTTTTTCATTTTTAGTCACTAGTTAAATTATTGTCAAATAGTTGTCCTCTTTAAGCATGAAAAGTTGTAAATTTGTAAGATTCAAAGCATTTCTCCATAAAATATGCTTACATGTTATTGACTTACTTTCAGAGTACATTGTTAGAAAATAATCTGAGGGCTGTTCTTTCCCTGAGATAATCAAGATGTAAGTGCCTAGTCAATTGGCAATGTTTAAAACTTTTAGGTTTTCAGAGTCTAGAAGATTTTAGTGTTCATTGTTCCTTATTTGTCTTATTGGTGTGGACTACAGTGAGGATTGATGCCATGGTGATTAATTGCCAGTAAAGGTGATTATGATTGCAAATATTGCTGACAATTCATCCTTGAATGATAGTTAATCACTAGCAAGGTGAAAGAAAACATTTTAAGTTGGTGGCTATTGTGGTAGTAGAGACATAAACAACAATGATAGTGACACATGAGGGTAAATAAATCTTGAAAGCATAACTTAGAGAGCGAAATGAGTTATAAAAAAGAACTGGATAGTACAGCCAGATTTTAATATAGGGTATCATTGTGATTCTTCCATATTGTTCTTTATGTCTTCTTTTTGTTGCTGGGCACATAGTTATTTTATGTCATCTTTTTGGTGCTTAGCACATAGTTTCTTTAAATTTTAATTTCTTTGCTTTCTTATGTTAGTATATCACAAGTCCACCATGCAATACAATTCCATATCAGGTGCTGGTAATTGTAGTAGGATTGCCAATGATGGTGTTTATGGTGGTGGTATTTTCCATTCCTGAAATTAGTTCACTGATCTTTGTGGTAGTGTTTGACACTTTACAGTGATAGGTAATTGTGGCAGTGATAGTAGAGATGGGGTAAATGTTGAAAGTTATGATTATCATTGCCAAAGGTAGTCTGGAGATGGTCGTGGTGGTCAATGTAGTTGTAGTTGTGGACTTTGTTGTAGCAAGACAGCAATAGTGGTGTTGGTTTACTCATGATGGTATCTGGTAGAATTAATTGTAAATATTAGCCGTCATAGCTGTAGTTTAGCTGTATTGTACATTTATTAGGTATACTACAGTTGATCTACAACTTAGTACTACAGGCAGTATTACAAATAAACTCAGTGTAAGCCTCCCTACTTATGCATTCGCAAATCAGAGTTCCTCCCTCTCTTCTTAATATGGTATTAGAGCTTGGGGAGAGGAAAATTTAGGTTCCCACTATGCACTTACCAGTGGCAACTTTTTTGGGTGGCTTTATGCATTTTCAAACACTTTCTGGCAATCCCCTTGGACTAGCGAACCTCTATCAAACACAGAAAGTTCTGATAGGCCAAACCGTGAAATGGCAGTCCCTAATGTTGATTGTGGTTCTTGATGAACTGTAACAGGAGGGACATCTTCCTTCTGAGCACGTGGCCTGAAGTTTGGAGGAAGAATTGGTCAAGGGAGAACCAAGTTAGAGACAAAAGTCTCGATTGGAGCTTGTAAAGGATGGAGATGTTTGTTGTAGGTCTAAAGAGGATGGGTTGTCGGGTCTTGGTAATATGGTGTGTAAACATTTCTCTAGTGGCCAAGTGGTTCTAGCAGTTTCCTATAGAGCCTTGTGGCAAAAGGTGATTAGGAGTATATCCCTCTTTTTGGGATGCTAATTTTGGGATTGGTGCTAGTCATGCAAGTCCGTGGAAGTTTGTTTCTCAGGTCTATCCCTCTTTTTTGTCTTATTTATCTCGGGTATATCAGATTTTTTAATCTTACAATCTGTGGGTTTTCTTGGAATTTTCATTTCTCTTGGAATCTTGATGGTAGAGTTATTGATGGTCTTGCTTTGTTGTTGGATATTATTGGTTCTTTGTGACTGTCTGCTTTGCCTGATACTATGATTTGGAGTTTAGATTCTTCAGGTGTATATGCTTGTCGTTCATTCTTCAATTTTTTGATTCCCACTACAAATGTACCAAAATTTTCTCTGCCAAAATCTTTTTGGAAGGTCAAGGTTCTCTCTAAGGTGAAGGCTTTTGTTTGGACAGTGGTTCTTAATAGAATAAATATAAATATTTATAATTTGCTTGAGATTTGTAAGCCCAATAAGGTGATTTCTTCTGATGTTTATGTGATGTATTACCATAATTCAGAGACTAACAGGAATCTGTTTCTACATTGTGAAGTGGCTTCGCAGATTTAAAGTAGGCTTTTCAATATTTTTTTTTTTTTTGGAGATTTGGGTCTGTCTGCCTTCTTTAGAGAGTTCTTTATTTATCTAGTTGGTTGGCTTTGAGACTCAGAAGGAGCATAAGGTTGTGTGGCAGTGTGCTGTTTTTATTGTGTTGTGGTACTTGTGATTGGAAGCGAATGCAAGAGTTTTTAATCAGAAATTTATACCCTCACATCTTTTGGAGAGTTACTTTTTTATCCTCTTGGTGGGTTTCAGCCAATGGATTTTTTAGGGGCATTGCCCTTGTGGATTTACAAAGGGATTGGCACGCTCTTTTGAGCTACTGATTTTTTTTTTTTTTAGTTCTTTCTGGTTTTGGGAGGACTACTCGTCTCTGTAATGGGGTTTGGACGTTTGGTTCTAGACGAAGGAGGTGGATGCTAGGTCTTTGAGGATTCTGTAGCTGGAATTTTGTTGGTTGTCAGTAGATCCATCTCAAGAGGATTCTATATCCTCCTTTATTATATCCCTTCTTACCTTCTATTAGTTTCTTTTTTATTAAAAAAATTCTAGCCTGATTGATTATCATGTTAGTTTAAGATTAGTATTGCAATTTTTAATTGAAAATAATGAAAAATGGTTGTTTGGAATGCACTAATATTTGCACTGATGGGAGGGCACAAGAAACTGGCTATTGAAGCCAAAAAGCTTTTATTTTATTCTAGAGGAGGGGAGTTTCTGTTTTCATCTGAGAGTGGTTTAACGAGGGAGGGGTTTTCTACAGTCTCTTTTTCTAGGATGGGAAGGTTTGTTCTGGTTATTATTGACCTTCAGCAACTTGGAATGTATTCCATCTGGGATCAGTTTCTTGAGAAAATGTTGGAAGGTAAATTTGATCCTTTTTTTTTTGTTTTTATAGAAAAATAATTTATTAAAGAGAAAAAAAATTAAATACTAAACAATCATTAGCTCAAAAGAGCTTGCCAATCCCTTTGTAAGTTCACAAGGGAAAACCCCCTAAAGAAACCATTTGCTGAAACCCACAGTGAAGCCAAAAAAAAAAAAAGGAAAAAAAGAAAGAAGGAAAACCCTCTCTCTAAGCTGTGCGAGAGAAACTTCTGATTAAAAATTCTTGCATTTTGCTCTAACCAAAGTCACCACAAAAATGTGAAAACAATACACTGCCAAAGAACTTAATGTTCCTTTTTGGTTCCAAAACCATTAAGCTATTGTTCTAAAATAGGTGGACAAACCCAATGCTCATCACAAATTCCAAACAGCCTACTCAAAACCTGCCAAGGAACTTCACAATGCAAAAAATGTTAAACTTTTATAGCAATCAAGAGGCAGAATACTAGGGCCAAGTTTCTGACTGGCTGAATTTTATGGGGGAGGACATTGTGCTACTATTGTTGTGCCTGCGGGCTTTCGGAAGAGGATGTGGGCAGTTTAAGAGAATTTTGAAAGAATTGCTTATTTATCCTCATAAACCCTGTGGAGAATAACACTGTAGAAGAGATAAAATAGTGCTCCCGGTTTCATTTATTCAAACGAGGGAAAACTACTGGGATTTATATAAATCCTAGATAGTAGGAATCCCGAACTCATAGGGATTAGGATACAGTAAAATAAACAATAAGATAATCCTGATGATAGCCGGAAACATAGGCCCAAAAGAAACTAGAAAACAAGAAAATAGGAAATAAAAGATATCCTAATAAAAATAGAATAATAATAAATAAATGCAATATCTCGAATTGTATGGGCCGAATTGACTTATTCTTCAACACTCTTCCTCAAGCTGGATTGTAAATATCAAACAAACTCATCTTGTAAGTCATTCTCTCAAATATGGGCCTTGATAGAGCTTTTGTAAGAATATCCGCTGTTTGATCTCTTGAAGCTATATATGGGATGCATATAGTTCCATCTTCAATTTTTTCTTTTATGAAATGACGATCAACTTCTACGTGCTTTGTTCTATCATGATGAACTGGGTTATGAGCAATACTGATAGCTATTTTGTTATCACAATATAGCTTCATGGGTTCTTCTCTTTTAATTTTAAGTTCTTCCAGAAGTAGCCTAAATTAGCTCACTAACTCTATTAGTTAAAGATATGTTTCAGCACTACTTCTAACTACTACATTTTACTTACTCCTCCATGTCATGAGATTTCTCCATACATATGAGCAATAACCTAATGTAAATCTCTTATCTGTCACTGATCCTACCCAGTCAACATCAGAATATGCTTCAATATCCCGTGATTGTCCCTTCTTGAAAAACAACCCCTTTCTTGGACATCCTTTAAGATACTTCAAAATTCTGATGACAGCATCCAAGTGTTCCTCATATAGATCATGCATAAATTGACTCACCAGACTAATAGCATATGCTATATTAGGCCTAGTATGAGCTAAATAAATAAGCTTACCAACTAGTCTCTGACCCTTGTCCATTGGAGTGCTTGTCTTTTAATCTCCAAGTTTAATACTTGGATCAGTAGGAGTATCAACTGATTTGCACCCAAGTAGTCCATTTTCTTGTAATAAGTCAATTGTATATTTCCTCTGAGAGACAGAGATTCTAGATTTATTTCTAACAATCTCCATTCCCAGAAAATATCTGAGCATACCTAAATCCTTGACTTCGAATTCCTTAGCCAATTTCTCCTTTAAGAATATTATCTCAAGAACATCATTACCTATTACAATAATATCATCAACATAAACAATCACAATGGTGGTCATATCACCTTTATGTTTAAAAAAGAGTGTATGATCAGAATGAGCTTGCTTATATCCAATTTGAAGTATAGCTCTAGTGAACCTCTCAAACCATGCTCTTGGAGATTGTTTTAGACCATAAAGAGATTTTTTCAATTTACAGACTTGTCTTTCTCGACTTGGACTCTTGAAACCAGGTGGTAACTCTGTATAAACTTTTTCTGTCAGATCCCCATTAAGAAAGAAATTTTTTATATCAAGCTGATGAAGAGGCCAATCAAGATTAGCAGTTATGGAAAGAAGAACACGAATAGTATTAAGTTTAGCAACTGGAGCAAAAGTCGTTTGGTAATCAATTTCATAAGTCTGAGTAAAACTTTTTGTCACTAAATGTGCTTTATATCTCTCAATCTCACCATTGGATCTATATTTTACATTAAACACCCACTTACAGTCTACAGATGTAGCATATCTTGGTTTTTTAACAACCTCCTATGTCTCATTTTTATTAAGAGCTTGCATTTTTTCTTTTACGGCTTCTCCATTCTGGTTTAGTAAGAGCTTCTTCAATGCTCTTTAGAATTTGAGTTTCTTCTAATTTTAATACAAAAGCCTTCATGGAATCAGATAAATGACCAAACTGAACATAGTTAACTAGCTATGGAATGTTGAGTACATGTACGGGTTCATTTCGTCAAGGCAATAGGTAAGTAATATGAGTTCCAAAAAATAAGAATTAGTATTATTACTTGAGTTTGGATTGGATTCATGGCAACTTTCAGGAGCATTGGGGGCTGGTTGATGTTTCTTTCAAGCATACACGGAGGTCAGATTTAGGCTGATTTTTTTGGAGCTGGGCATCACAGTTTTGATCACTGGTTTGGGTTTTTGGGCTGTCAATTGGGTTACTGGTTTCAAAGCAGCTATTTTCTAGTTTTTCAGATAAAAAATCTAGGTCCAAGTTTATTGTTTGTTCAACGTTTTGAATTAAACCAGGGATTAAATTAGGGGTAAAACCAGGGATGGATATGCTGTTATTTTGGTCAAAATTAGGTTAGGAATTGTCCAGAAAATTTCCTTTATTGTTTTTCTTCTCTGAAGGGAATTTTTTTGGAAAGTAGGGTATGTTTTCAAAAAAAGTGATATCCATAGTCACTAGGAATTTTCTTCTTTTAGGGATGTAACATTTGTATCCTTTTGATTGGCTACATATCTTATGAATATGCATTTTTGTGCTTTGGGATCAAGTTTATTGTGGTTTGGTTTATGATTGTGGGCAAAGGCCGTGCACCCAAAGATCTTTAAGGGAAGAGTATTAAAGGTTCGGTTTTATGGGAAAAGTTTTGAGAGAGTGTCTAAGGGTGTTTGGAATTGTAGGACACTCGTAGGCATTCTATTTATTAGATAACATGCAGTGAGAATGGCATCTCCTCAGTATAATTTTGGTATATTCATGGTTATCATAATAGATCTAGTTATTTCTAAAAGGTGTCTATTTTTTCTTTCAGCAATCCCATTTTGTTGGGGAGTGTAAGCACAAATACTTTAGTGTATAATTCCATTCTCTTCAAGATAGTTGTCTAAGGTTTGATTGAAGTATTTCCTTCCATTATCTGTGTGTAAGATTTGTATGTTTATGGAAAATTGAGTTTTTACCATATTATGGAAGTTTTTGAATGTTTGTTTTACCTTGAATTTATCTCTAAGTAAATACAGCCAGCAAACTCTTGTGTGATCATCAATGAAGGTTATAAACCATAGTTATGAATAAAGATTGTTAGATCGTGATGGTCCCTGAATGTCACTATGAATCATAGTAAAATGTTTAATTGCTTTATATGGCTTGGATTTATATATGGATCTTTGATGTTTGGCCAATTGACACGTTTCACATTGAAAGTTGTCATCTTTATTGAATTAAGAAGGAAACAAATGTCTTAAATATGCAAAACTAGGATGGCCTAACCTAAGATGCCATAACATGACTTGATTTGACTTTAAAGAAGTTGAACTTGTGGTTAAAGCTTGTTTATCATCATCCAAACTGAAGTAGTACAGCTCTTCATGCTCCCTAGCACTGTCAATCCTCCTCCCCAAGCTCTTGTCTTGAAAAATACAACCTTCTTGTGAGAAAAGCACTCTACAATTATAATTTTTTATAATCTTGCTAACTGATAAAAGATTGCAAGTCAAAGTTGGTACATAAAGGACATATTTTAGGGTGATATTTTGACTAATCCGAATTGTTCCTATTCCAGCAATTAAGAACCATCAACAATTCTTATAGTTGTAGGGCTGAAATAAAGAGTATAGGTGGTAAATAAATGACGATTACCTGTCATGTGATCTGATGCACCAGTATCAATAACTCAAGGTTCAATTTTTGTGTTGGTTCAGTGAAAGGCAGTAGGAAATTTACCTTGTTGGGCAACAAGAGAGATACTAGTATTTTTTTCTAGATTAAGCAGTTTATAAAACTTATCAAGTTGTGCACGGTTGAGATTAAGACCTCTCAAATTTTCTCTTCCCTTCTGTTCACTCTGGATAGCACTGTGATAGGCCTATTGTCTCTAGGTTGCTGTCCTTGTTGTTTTTCACGGTTCTGGTTGCTCTGTGGCTTTCCACATAACTTCCAACAAGTCTCCCTAGTATGATTGGTTCTTTGGCAGTAGTTACACTATAGATTTTCACGTTTCCACACTTGTTTTCTCCCCTCTGGTTCTGTTCAAAACTTCTGGATATCAGGGCAGCAGCATCTACTTGATTGGTATCTTGGTATTCATCCAGCGTTAATTTTCTTCTACTTTCTTCCCTTCTCACAGTTGCAAACACCTCTTCAATCCCTGGCATTAGGCGAATTCCTAAGATTCTTTCCCCAACCTCATCCAACTCTTTATTTAACCCAGCAAGAAAGTCATAGGTGTGGGTTTTTTCAACCAATTTGATATACTTGTCTTGGCATTTATCACACCAATCATTGGGCTTAAATAGGTCTAATTCTTGCCATAGCTTGGTGAGAGTGGTGAAGTATACTATTCTGTGACACTCAAGTTTCCTTGTTGAAGGTCTCTAGTCTTATCTTTCAACTCACACAGTTGTGCTGAGTTTTCTAGATCAAAATAAGCAATCCTCACCTTATTCCAAATATCTTTGGCTGTTGGGTAGATGAGATAAAGAGCTCCAATATTCTCTTCCATGGAATTAATGACCCATGACATAATAAGAGCATTTTGGGTATCTCAATTATTATATTGGGTTTGTGGAGCTGGTTGCGGAATGGTCCCTTCAAGAAATCCAATCTTTTCCTTTCCTCGGATAACAATTTGGACTAATTTGGACCATTGCAGAAAATTCTTCCCATTGAGTTTGTATGAGGTGATTGGGTGAGAGAGTGTCGATAGAGACAGTAGGATAGTTTGAGGGAGTTGAGTTGATTGTAAGGCTTTGGGCAGCGGAATATTCTTCCTGTCCGTCCTTGCTCAATCCTGTAAGCGCATGCCTAAAGCTGGCCATTATCTTCTCTCAACGGCGCGGCTTTGATACCATGTGGAGAATAAAGCCAGAGAAGGGATAAAATAATGCTCCCGGTTTCATTTATTCAAATGACTGGGATTTATATAAATCCTGGACAGTAGGAATCCCGAACTCATAGGGATTAGGATACAGTAAAATAAACAATAAGATAATCCTAATGATAGCCAGAAACATAGGCCCAAAAGAAAATAGGAAATAAGAGATATCCTAATAAAAACAGAATAATAATAAATAAATGCAATATCTCAGATTGCATGGGCCGAATTGATTTATTCTTCAACAAACCCCATGTTTCTACTTCTCACACAGTCAAGCCAAGTATTTAGCAGCCAAGCAGATTATTTATGCCAACATTGTGAGGCAGCAAAACACCTAAATATTGTCCACTGGCAATTGAAGAATGGAGAAAGGAGTTCACAAAGAATTGGCCTCTGTTCAGTTAGCTTCATTGTGTGTGTCTACAGGATTTAAAGCAGTTTCTTCTTGTACGGTTCAAATGGTTTTGAATGGACAAAGGAGAGTAGAACTTGGTGGCAATGTGCAGTTTATGAGCAAGGATAACGTTTGGGGCTTAGTTTTGGTGTTTGACTCAAGCCTTCTTCAAGGAAATGTCTCTCTTTGAAAGGGATTGGGCAATTTGCTGCATGTTGAAGCTTCTCTTTTATTTTCTTTTGTTTTCTTATTATGGTCCTGGTCCTTTACCTTAGGCGGATGGCTTATGGTTCCCTTCTCATTTGCATCCTTCTTCCTTCTTAACAAAATTCCCTTTTCAATCCCAAAAAAAAAAAAATATAAAAATGTGTTTAAAGAATTTCCTATATAACATCTTAGTACAGATAGACGGGATAAGTATTTGTATTATATGTCAATTTTTTTATATTACTATTGCTACATTTAATTGTTGATATTTATCTTTATCTAAGGTTAATTTTAACATCTGATTCAACTTAATTACATTTAACTACTTGTAATACGTGCTGGGGTCGATCACTGTTAGAGCACAATGACCCACTTTTGCCTCTGGTAAATATTAACCACTAAACTGCTCTGTTGCTTTGTACTTATACTGCTATATCAATCTACTTTTTTCTTCAGGAAAGACTGAAAGATGAAATTCTGGAGTTAGACAATTCTGCATCTCAAATGAGGCTAGAAAAGTCAGAAACAGACAAACGTTTAAATCAAAAGAGGTCATCATTGACACAGTGTATAGAGAGGTAGAAGTCAGACTAAAGTTGAATTGCTTTCCAAATTTTTTACTATTGTATACACGCATGTATGCCATTTCTATTTAATGTTGTATTTGCAGGCTGAGGGAGATGGATAGTAAAAATACTAAGTGTTTGCATGCATTACGAGATTCTGGGGCTGAGAAGATAATTGAAGCATATAAATGGGTGCAAGAACATCGCCATGAATTCAATAAGGATGTTTATGGTCCTGTATTACTGGAGGTGCATATATTTAAAGTCATATGATCATAGTTGTGAATGGCTGTTTTCTAGGTCTTTGTTAAATTGTTGACTGCAAATCCAGGTTAATGTCTCAAAGCAGACTCATGCTGGCTTCCTAGAGGGTCATGTTCCTTATTACATCTGGAAGGTATTCTTAGTTCTTGTTAAAATTCTGTTGTGTACTATGTTATCTAAAATTATTTTTAGAGCTTTTCATTTCTTCTCAAGGAGTTGGGGCACTATGTTTTGGTCTAATGACACTCAGCTTTCACTAGCTTCTTGGCCACCTCAGTTACTCATGAAGAGAATTTAAAAAAGTTGGGAACTAAGAATTACTTCCTTAGAAATAGAAAAATGGTGGGCCAATGTTTGATTGGTTTGGCGAGAAAACATTTTGTGGGAAATGAACTTGAAAATTTGGCCCAATCCAAAAGATGAGGCAACAGTATTCCAGTCTCTCCTCACAGTACAAGAGCAGTGCACTATTTTCAGCCACAACCTGCTGCTGCCACTCCTTTCTATATATCCCTATTTCTGTTTCTTGAATTTTTCTTTCCACTTTTTTTTTTCTCTCATTGCCTCCCTCTATCATGGGCACTGACACCATGATTGGGATCATAGATGATTAACTATAGTTTTAAGCACCCCCAATGTTGTTGAAATCAACTATGTTGCACCTTTGTTGTGAATTCAGTACAAAAATTTCTTAAGTACTAGTTGAATGATGTGACATGTATTGACCAATTTCTAAGGAAAATCTTGTAAAAAAAGTTCTTAAACACTGTAAATTTTTCAGGACAATCTTGCAAGATGAAGTTGGGAACTCACCTTCTTTCCCCCTTTCTGTTTCTATTGGAAATAGAAAAGCCCTTAGAGGATGTTTGTAGGAAATTATTAATTTTACTAATAGATGCACACTTGAAAATTGTCAAGTAAATTTTTATGGAATGCATGTCTTGTTAAAGGCCCTATTGGATTAGAATACTTCATTACTTGTTAGAGATCATAATAAAACCATTAATGAACCATTATTTAATAGTTTAAACTTTTGAGTTGAAACAATTCTTGACATAGTATAAGAGCGTCTATGACCAAAAGGTCAAGAGTTTGATTCTTGTCGACCCCATTATTTTAAATAAATAATTAAAATTCAACACAAAGTATAGTGGACTTATGATTTATCCACACTTCATGTCCAAAGGGATTTCATGTGAGGGTGCATGTTAGAGGTCATAATAAAACCATTTACGACTCTTCATTCAACTGCTTAAGTTTTTGAGTTGAAATGGTTCTTGACATGGATGATGCACTTAAAATTGACATTAGTTTTTACAAAGAAAATTTGAGCTATTAAAAAGTATGACTGATAAGCCATTGTAAAATTGGGCGAAAAAGGATGCCATGGATTCTAGAGCATTGTGCTGTATTTTTTGTTCTTTAGTGGATTTGGTTTGAGCTGAATGTCTGCATTTTCAAAGGTGCTTCCTTGCATCTAGATATTTTAAAGGATAAGCTTATATTTGTGGCTTCTAGTATACTGTTCATGGTTTCTTTAAGGGTGTGTCTCTATCAAATATGAATAGAGATTGGGCAGATTTTGTGCATGTCTAACACTGTGTCTGTTTTACCTTTTGGTTTTCTTTCTGTAGGATGATGTCTTATCCTCCTCTCTTGTAACCTTTTTTCTTTTTAGAAATTTATCCAAAAACAAAGAAAATTTAGCAAGCATATGGTACAATGTGAACTTGTAATCCAGCAGTGGGATTTGAAAAGTTTACATCAGCTAAAAGATATTTAATAGTGTCAGAATAACAAATCTTACACCAATATATGCACACATGCTGCTCATTAAAAAGAGTCTTCAAGATTTGTTAGGTTCTGCATGCTTTATGATGCCCATAGTTACCTCTTTGGCTTCTCCATGAAGTCCTGAATTGAGGCTCTTAAGAACAAATGACTATGGTGTCTACTCTTTGTTTATTTCATCCTACAAATAGCTGTTGCTGAAGTTTGGGCTGTCTAAGCATGCATGAAAATTCAGCTAGATCCTTTTGCTTGGATTATGCGTTATTTTTTTAGTATTCCATCTGCCTCTCTTTCCTTTAACTTGATTTCTCTGTTGCTATTTGTGTAGAAATCCTTTTGCTACATTTACTTTATTTTTATAAGCACATCCGTTTTGGGGAAATCTAGCTCTCTTGCTAACATTATAAATATTGGTTGGTAAAATTACATGTTATTCTTTTGCCTTTCTTTGGGGAAAGGGAAGGTGGAAATTATACAGTGTATTTCCAATATCGTTTATTGGTTTTTCATCATGTTTGATCCAGTCTTTCATAACTCAAGATTCTGCTGATCGGGACCTTTTGGTGAAAAACCTAAGCTCCTTTGATGTTCCAGTTTTAAATTATACCGGTGATCAAAGTCGTCAAAGAGAGCCTTTTCAAATTTCTGAACATGTATGCTTACCGGAACCCCTTTTTAATCTAAGTTGAAGGAATCCTAGTTTATATTTTATTTTTAAAATTTTTGTTGACAGTTTTTTACTTCAATAGATGCGTACTCTTGGTATCTACTCCCGGCTTGACCAAGTTTTTGATGCTCCCATTGCGGTCAAGGAGGTTTTGACTGGGCAGTTTGGTCTAGATCATTCAGTATGTATTGTATTTTTGGTCATTGCAATGAAGCCATAAGCTAAGATGTTCATGTGGGCCCATTGAATCAGATTCTACAACTTATGCATTTACTTTATTATTTGCACTTCAGTATATTGGAACCAAAGAAACTGATCAGAAGGCGGATATGGTCCAAAAATTGGGCATTTTTGACTTTTGGACTCCAGAACATCACTATCGTTGGTCTAAGTCTAGATATGGGAATCATGTCTCTGGTGTTGTTGATCAAGTACCACGCTCAAAACTTCTTTCATATAGTATGTCATTTTTGAAACTTCTCCAAAATCAATAGACGGATATTGCAGAGGTGTTTAAACTGCTGGTTTCCTTGCCCTTTAGCTGTCCCAGATTTTGTACTTTTCAGATTTGGATGTGAGAGAAATTGAGAGGCTGAGGTCTCACAGAATGGAACTTGAAGAGTCTATAGCAACCTTGGAGGTAACTTCTAAAAGGTTTCAAGATGAGGAAAGACGCTTAAAGAATGATGCGGCTAATCTTCGCAGACAGCGGGTAGGCTGGAGAAAATAATGTTCTATATTGTTGTATATGTTTGTATCTTATTATGATTGCAAAATTCATTCTTCTTTACTGGTTTCCTTCATTTAAGCTAATTTAGGTTGGTTGAAGAATTTCCCTGATCTCCAATATGTTGTGCATTATATATTTCTAGGAGGAAATAAACAATACGGTGCTTAAAGAGAAGGAAAAACGCCGTGACATCATGCGCCATATTGGTAAGTACATATAGTTTGGTATGCTGCAATATAGGAGAGCTTCATATTTGATTTCTGTGTCTTTTGTGTCAGGGACCACTTTGTCCATCCCAAAAGCCTGAGATATTAGAAGGCCTATGATTGATTTTATTTATATCTTTAACACACCCTGTTCCATAAAAGCTTTTTGGAAGTGTGGACAAAACTCTTGAGAACGTGATTGAGGAGGCTTTGATACTATATCAAAGACCAATCTAACTCAAAAACTTAAGTTATTAGAAGGCCTAGAAATGGTTTATTTATATCTTTAACGTAGCTAATATATTTAATCTTGTTATGAGCTTAGAACAAAGGAAAAGGAAATTGGAATCTATGGAAAAGGAGGATGACGTAGATATGGGTATGGCAAAGCTCATTGATCAAGCAACAAATTGTAATATTCAGAGATTCCGCAATGCAATCAAAATTAAGGTGACTTGGGCTAAGGTCTTCTGTTCCTTTCTTACTATCATGTTGTGCAGGCTTATAATCTTCGTTATTGGAATTTGATTTGATATAATTCTGGTCTGAATGTACCTGTAGTGACTCTATTTTATTCATGTTCATGATTTCTTTTATTTTCCTTGGAATAGCTTCCTTTTTAATCTTCATTTTATTTTGACAGAACCTACTTGTTGAGGCTGTTGGTTATAGAAGGAGTTTTGCCGAAAAACATATGGCTGTCCTTGAATTTGATGCTAAGGTAATATAATGCTCAAGTTGCTTATGGTGCCACTGCCACCTGACTCAATTAGACACCATTCATGAGGACCTAGGTATTATAAATGGGTTTTTAAAGGTCTAGGTCCCAACTTTTATGGTACAGAATCACCTATAAGAAGTTGGAGCAATAATGTTTAAAATGTTATTCTATGTTGAGTTTCTTACCAGTCGCGGGGCCTAATAGCCTGGGCTTAAGTATAATTTACATCCCACACTAGTATAGAAGTCTGGTTTCTCAATCTGGTTTTAAGTCTTGGTTTCCCACTTTTTAGTTGTGATCTATTATATTTCACTTCTATCTTGGAAACCAACTTTCAGACCGCACATGGTAAATTTTCCAAGTTGATATATATCACTTCACCTAGCTTCTGATAAGGGTTACATATCAAAAAGGAGAAAGATTGATGGTCAATGCTGCTGCAATCTGAACATTGTGACTGTGGAAGGTGATAGTGATAGTATTTGTTCTCTTAAAGCATTTTTTCAAGCCAGATTTCTAACAAAAGACCTGGGTACTTTGAAGTAATACTTGGAGATTGAGGTATATAGAAGCAAGAAGGGTGTCTTCTAGCAAAGGAAATTTGTCCTTGCCTAACTAGAAGAAAAAAAGAATAGGGGAAACTAAACCTTGTAATGATACCTTCAAAAGGGAAAAGGAGAATTGAGATTTTAGGAAGCCATAACTACAAACTGGGTTAGGCATGTATTTATATGCATATTCATATATACGCCGAAAATATGTAAAGAACTAACATACCCCTACTTATAACAATTCTCTATGCAGATAAATCGAAATTGCTATAAGCAATCACGTTACTTAAAATATACTCATTATGCTTCAACTTCAAGTAGGGATGGTAACCGGTTGGGTATCTGAAGTTTTTTTTGCCATCTGAAACCTAACCAAAACCAGAAAAATATAAATTTCTAGAAAATCGAATTGGTCAACCAAATGACCAACAAGTTAATGGGCTTGGATTTTAAGTATTGGTTTCGGATATCAGATATGGTTCCCCCAAAAACAAACAAAAAAGAGTTTTAGAATTTATATTATTAAAATATAATATTTGGTTATCCCTGTTATGGGTTTCAAATGCCCTACAATTTTTTAATACTTCAAATCAGGAATATTGGGCACCCTAACCTTAGTCTTAGATTAGAATCTCTCTCTCTCTCTCTCTAACATGTTTGCTTTTTAAATTGTCTTAGATTAGAGAATTGGAGGCCAGTCTGAAGCAGCATGAGAAGTTCGGTTTGCAAGCATCAATGCACTTTGAAAACTGTGAATAGCTAATTTGCCATTAATTTTTAGTTTCGCATAAGTTACAAACTGAATATTGTCACATCATTTTAAAAATACATGTGACTTGCAATCATCACATTGTTAATTCTTCAGGTAGGAAGGATACTGAGGATTGCCGACAGCAGCTTTCAGAATTATTGAGGCGTGCCGAATCCATTGCTCCAATCACTCCGGAGCTTGAGAAGGCATTTCTTGAGGTTTGTTTAGAGATTTGGGTTGCTGCATGGTTTACTTGATGTTGTGCTAAATATGTATGTTGCAATAATCAACCTCATCTAGAATGTGATGATTAGTGGACATTGCAGTAAAGTGGTGACTGTTGTTTGTTGAGAAAATAGCGACAAAAAAAGTTAATGAGAAAAAGAAGGGACCAAACAAAATATATTATTGAAAGTCCATGACAATGTGTATAACACTAACTATTAACCTCTATTTATACTAATACTAAAACCACACGTGGACAATTATATACCTTTATGCTTTAGGTGCACTAAAAGTAACTATTTTCTTAGCTTGCAAGATTTTCCTAAATTTTTAATACCTTTTAACGTTGTTGTATCAATATTAGATTTAATATATTGAGACTATATGTTAACATTGCTGTATCAATATTCTTGTCAAGGAAATATTGACTACATATTTACCTGAGGTTTCTCTAGGCCACAAAGAAAATAATAATTCTCAAGTAGGATATATTACATTAGTTTCCAACCTGGAGCTTCTTGTGTTATTTATTGTTTACGTAGAAAAGCGAGCTGAAAAGTATTTCTTGGTATTATCACTTTGCAAAGTATGAATAGTACAATTAAATTGAATGTAAAATTCAGTACAGAAAGAAGTGAAAATGGAAAACAACTCAATGTGATTTCATTAAAATAGCCAAGTAATTCTAGAGTAATTATTGAAAAATGTAAGAGAATTTAAAACCACATTGGAAAGTCATAAGACAAAGACCCCAAACATCAGAATAAACAATTTCAAAAAGGGACACTGCCTTTTTATTGACTCTAGGAGGATAGGAAGCATGGTGATGTTTGGCATACTGACATGATTCACAAGGTAAACTAGACAGAGTCACTAACTTAGGACAAAGTTTATTCAAAACCCCTGACAAGGGATGACCTAACTGACAATGAAGTTGAAAAACAGATAAATTGCTAGAACAGGCAAGGGAATAAAAAAGTAAGGCTACACCTTCATCTAGTAAATACAACCTGTTATATACACTCCATTTACCAATAATCTTCTGTGTTAAAAGATCTTACAAGACACAATAATTAAGAATAATATCGAACAATTCAAAGTACTGGTAAGTTGAATCGCAGAAAGTAATTTGAAAGGAAATTGAGGAAAATATACAATAAAGGATAATGGTAGAAGGAATGGGAGAGACAGTACCAATTCCAAAAGCCTTAGCAGCAGACTAGCCAAGATAACAACAGATTCCACTGCCACCAGAATCAATGACCTAGTGCTGAGAAGAGGAGGAAGAAAAACATGGAGTGGGATTACTTGTCTGAGCAAATTTGGTAGTGGATGAAGAACAAAAGCCTTGAGAGGCATGGGATTGATTATATCTAGCAATTCATCAACTGTCAACACTCACTTGTAACTTACTAGGTTGCCTTCCAAAACACAGAAAACAACTTGCTGCAAAAAATTGCTCAGACCATCAGAGAAAATGAGAATATTACTACTGCACCTATTCAGCACCACAAACGAACAAAAAACTAGCAAAACTGATCCACAACTAAGCTTCAAAAACCTTGGTTAGGTCCTATAAGGGTCAGCCTCCTGAGTCAGAAAATAGCCTTGTTGTGGCTTGGCTTAACAATGAGATTTAGCTAGAAAAATGCTACCTGTACAAAAGTTGCGTAAATTACAAATATGCCACTTTCCCTGTTTTTTGAGCTTCAAATTACCTGTGTTGCACTTCTGGCTATTTTTTTTCCAACTTGTTGCTAGGTGGCTGGTTTCTAGATTTTGACATTGAAAGGTTCCTATTTATTTGGGAATTTTCATATCTTCTGAAGCCTCACTTGGAGAGTGACCTTTGATATGAAGTTTTGCTTGTTTTGCTTGTTTTGCTCAATTCTTTTCACTTTTCAAGAGATACATGTCAAAGATTTCTGTTTTGCTGTGTTTGTAATTCGAGTTTTGTTTAGGATCCTCTTTTCCCTTGTAATCCTTCTGTCTTTCTAATAATATTTCTTCTTTTATCTTAAAAAAGAATAATACACACATAGATACAAATATGTGTGAGAGAGTTCTGCGGTCATGCAAGATGCTTTTGCTTGAGTTTTATGTCTTGTTTTCTATTTGTTGAGTTTTTGACTGTGTACCTAGGTGGTCATTGATCATATTTAGTATGTGTTGCATGTATCATTGCATGGTTTATAATCAACAATGATAGAAAATGACAAATTGTGACTTTCAAATTGCCCCTTCCCACTGGTTTCAATCATGAAATTAGTTTTTTTTTATTCTACTGACTTTCAAGTCAGCAAGCACTTATATTTTTCTGGTGTATTTTATGTAGATGCCCACTACTATGGAGGAATTAGAGGCTGCTATCCAAGACACCACTTCTCAAGCCAATTCTATACTTTTTGTCAATCATAATGTATTGGAACAATATGAGAACCGTCAACATCAGGTATCATTTTATTCTTCATTATCTTCTGTTGAGAAACATATAAATTATGCAAAGATATTGTTACAAATTAAGCGGGAGTGTTAAAGGATTAGGAGTTTATTATTATCTAGAAGTCTTCTAGTTTTCTCTTAAGATTATCTTGTAGCTTTATTCTGGTTATAAGAAAGTTAGTTATCTTCATATTGCTTTATAATTCATTTTCATCTCTGGGAGTTTACCTTGTAGTTAAACTCTTTTTCAGAATGTTATAAATAAAATAAGGTGCAAAGATATGAGGGGTGTGTGAAGTTTTTCTTTCTTCAGCCTATAAGTTCTGCCAACCACACATTTGCTTTGACCCTAAATTTCAATATCTTTCTCTGTGGTTTCTCCAATTTTCAATAATTTTTTCTGTATTTAAAATCACCTTATAGATAGAATCTCTTGCCACAAAACTTGAAGAAGATAAGAAGGAAGTAAGGAGGTGTCTAGCTGAAGTAGATACCCTAAAGGTGAGCACTTCAATTTAGTGAATTTGTGTTTAGATTTCTATATAAATTCCCCCTTCCCCTTCTTTCTTCCTAGAGTTGCTTATAGCGATGATTTCATGAATGTTATGAAGATGGTATAGCTGTAACAGGGAACAGGCTTGACATTCTGTTATGAATAGCTGTCTCTTAGCTTCCATGCAAAAAATTCAGAAAGGAATGAAACTCCTTAGCATGTATTCGTTAGGAACCTGAGTCTCTAATGGAAATACAGTAGAAATAAAGAAGAAAATAACAGAGAAAGAAAGAAAAGACTCCTAGCACTTCAAGGGTCTAGGAAACCTCCCACAAGACTGCCCAAATTTTTCCTCTCCCTCACTTTTGCCCAGTCACCCTTTCTATAACCAAATTCTTAACTAACTACCCCTATTTACAATTTGCCACATGTCTCTTGCTGCCTAAACCCATTAAACAGATCCATATGCTTCTAATAACTGTAGGGGCCTATCAATATTCAATATATTGATCCTTTTAAATTTCTTAACTATCTCTTAGATTAGACTATGAAAATTGATACCCATTCCTCTCTTTGGTGATCAAATGGGGATTATCCTGCTTTGTTGTAATTTGAGCCTCTTTGGCTCTTTTTGTTAGTTTTCGGGGGATATCTTATTCTCTACTAGCTGTATCTCTGCTTTCTCCTCTAACAAAAAAAATTTTATCTAATAAAATTGATCCTCATGTTTATGTATGTTATCCTTATAGCAAATAATACAGGGGTCTTTACTTTTGGTTTTAGAGCTTCAATAATTTATCAGTATAATGACTGAAGTTAAAGAATAATACTGCTGCTGATGCAGTTTGTGTCTTTATTTACTTATTATGGATTTATGACTATTGATTTAGGTTTATGACAACCAAAATGCAACAAAATCTTTGTACAAATATGTAACAAAGGATAGTTCATTGCTATAACTGACCATATGTATGGAAGCCCAATTATTGATAAACTCTGAGAAATGACATCTAACAGTCTTGCTACAAGGTGTTGAGAAAAGGAAAAAAGGAAGGAAAAGGAACTGAACATGTATTTGCTTTGAGGTATTTATTTGTTCGACAGAAGATGGTATAGAAACCATATGTTCTGCTGCTACTTGTATGCAGACGCCCACAAAACCCTCAACAGAAAGCTGGTGTCGACTAGAAGTTAGATTGTTTTAATTGTTGGTCAAAGTAAAGTTTATGCTTTGAAAAGAGAGGGAGGGGGTAGTAACATGTGGAAGCCGCTTTGTTGATCCTATATAGATGCTGGACTGACTAAAGCAAATACCTTGGTCTTCTTGTTGAATGTGGCCCACTGGTACTTTGTGGCATGTGATTATAAGAATTGACAACAGTAGCCAGTAATATTCAAGTCTGGATCACGTTATTAGAGAAGCTCAGACAATGAGTCAAAAGCCACTTTTGAGAGTCAGAAAATAGCTTATGATATTAAATTTACTGACTATTATTTTGAGTAGGTTTCACCTATATCTAAGGTAGGCTCTTGAAGTCGTCAAAGATTCTTGAATGCTATCCTGCCAGTGTTTGGGATTTAGGAGAATGGCTTAATTTTTATCCTCCCTTTTTTGGCATCCATATATGTTTGTGTGCCTGGTTGTTGTCATGAAAAAAGCCCCAACATTTTTTGTTATTTGCAGGGGACATGGCTTCCAACATTGAGAAACCTAGTGGCCCAGATAAATGAGACTTTTAGTCGTAATTTCCAAGAGATGGCTGTTGCAGGAGAGGTTTCACTAGGTATATAATTAACTAATTTAGGGAAATCTTACTCTAGTTTTCATACTTGTTCATTTTTGCTTCAATGGTTCTCTTCTCAGATGAGCATGATATGGACTTTGATCAGTTTGGGATACTTATAAAAGTAAAATTCAGGTGACTGCAGTTCTGAGCCTTTTTTATTTGTTTATTTTATTTATTGTTATTTTAGTACATATGCATTCATAAAGTGAATCGTTAATTTACAAATTATAAAAACCATCAAACTTGAATGTTATGATCAAAACCTGCCTTTACTTTTTGAACTGGAGTAATTAGACAGATATTGATGAAGTAATAGTATTGTTATGATCTGTTGGACTTGAATACACTTTATATAAAGGTTAGGAATACATCTTATCACTGCAGGTTTAGCCTAAATATGGATCATATTGTGTCACTTTACTGTGCTTCGCACGATTATGAATAACGAATAAGCCCCAGTTTTCCCCAATTTTCTCTATGTTGCTGATAAGAACCATGCATTAAATATCATAGATAAGAATAACATTAAAAAGAACCATGTTTTTGGCTTTTAGCTAATTGAAAGATTTTTTTCCTTATAAATGTGAGACTTATTTATGTTGATTTAGTGTTTAATGCATATAACTTTCAAATTTAATGGAAGAAAAATTATTAAAGCAAAATAGATATGGGCAATTGGCGATTTTTAACCCATGAATGACAGAAAAAAATGGAGCCAATGCATAAGTATAGTATAATCTCCCCTTTGAAAGTGTGGGTTTTTTTTACAAGGTCATGTATTTTGTCATATCCCATATGTTGTTTACTTAAAATTATTGTCTGTATGCTTTTTATCGTAATTGGTACTAGATATAATTAGCTAAATCTATCTCTTGCTTTCTAAGAATTTTGGTTTTCAATGATGCATATTCCTCTTGATATAATTTTTAGCTCAATTGAACTAAGAATGTTTTCAGAAATGAGTATCATGAAAAAAATGGTTGATGTTCAGAGTATCTTAAAATGTGTTTTTAGAAATGTGTACCATGAAAAAAGAAATTTATAGAAAAAGAAAAGTGATAAATGTTCCAAATATCTCAACATGATAATCACAATTTGAGTACTATCCCTTCACTCCTTATGTGATGTAAGTATCTGTAAGACTGATAAGTCATTACAATTTGCATTGGTTATTGCAGAGTGTTATCATTTTTCTTCTAAGCTGTTAGCCTTGTGTAAAGAGATTAATTCTACCGAAATTGATTTTAGTTATGTATTTTGATGACCAATATAGTTGTGTTTTGTAGTAATGTGCATTTTTTTTTGTTTATGCTGTCAAAGTTACCTATTTTCCTATATAGTTCTGCCCTTGTCTTCACTGTATGTTTGTTTTGATATTATCATCAGACCAACAGGACAGCTTCAAGTTCTGAGTGCCCACCATCAGTCTGGAGGGGTATTACAAAAAAGATTTATTTTAATTATGCCTTTATAAAAATTTTCTCTTCTCTCTTAACGTACCTTGAGACATGTCTTTCCAGGAGCGATCAGTTTCAACTATTCTTTATCTTGTTTCTCTTCAAGATCTTACAAACTGCCCATTTAGAGTGGTTGATGAGATAAATCAAGGTAGATACTGTTTGGAGTAACTTCTTTCTAGATTGACCTTTTACAGCATGAAAGAGACCTTTGTTAACAATGTTTTCTTAGGCATGGACCCAATAAATGAAAGAAAGATGTTCCAGCAACTAGTCAGAGCTAGCAGCCAGCCAAATACACCACAGTGAGTATTAACACTTCTCAGTTCCTTCCCTCAATCACTTTTGTAAGGTTATGATTCGGCAAGGCTAGATCACTTCTGTGTGGTTTGTGCTTTTGAGGCCCTTGTATACAAGGGGATGTAAATAATTTTTGGCTTGGTCAGTCTCTATATGAAGAAAATTGAGCACTTATTTATAATTTTCATCTCCAATCCATCTCTTATTTTTCTTTATAGAGTGTTTTACATATTGAAGCATGAAAGGTTGCTACAATTTTTATTTTTTTTGATAAAAGAATGTATTAAAAAGAGAAGAAAGTACAAAAAGGTGGAGGATAACAAATCCTCAAGATAGAGAATACCAATTATAAAACCTCAAAGCATAACAAAGAAACAAAAGCCCTATAAGACTAATTGGTGAAGAAGAGCAATCCAATCTCTTTGCATATCAGAAATAGTGACTCCCTTGAAAACACCACGTGCCAAGGACCAAAAAGAAGCCATTTACCCAATTCTATCCCATAACAAAGGTAAAAACAGAGATATGCCCTTGAAGATGTGGGCATTCCTCTCCAACCACACAAATCACAGAATCCCTTAGACAGCACAATGCCACAAAGTTTTCTTTTCCTTCTTACCAAACCCTTCGAAATGAATGTTGAGAAATTGATCCAATGCAACTGCATTACTGAACTAGTATCTATGAATTTATATCGTTGACCCTTTAAATGTGGAGCTGGCAGATCCTTAGATTTTGCAAGCAATGCATGGCTTAATATCTTCTCTGTTTACTGATGATTATCTTTGGTGCCCAAGAGTTAATTGTGTTCTCTACACCTGCTTTCATTGGTGGCTAAAGTACCATAAATGTTATGCAGATGTTTCTTGCTTACACCAAAGTTGCTGCCTGATCTGGAATACAGTGAAGTGTGCAGTATATTAAATGTAATGAATGGGCCTTGGATTGAGCAGCCTTCAAAAGGTAAATTTACTTCAGTGTCGTATAGTCTTGGAAAAAACTTGGATGCAGTGTCTGCTGTGAGGTTCTCTAACACTCGGAAAAGGTTTTTTTGGATGCAATTGATAATATGATGGTTAGTTGGAAAGTTCATCCACATGTTGTGATTTTATGTTTTTATTGCAGAATCTCGTAACAAACACCTAAAGAACTTCATATAAGTTTTATCTTATAGTTTTCCCTTTATTACTTATACCACTGACATGAAATTGTCTATCTTCTGTTAATCAGTCTGGAGTAGTGGTGATCGCTGGGGAGCAATCAGTGGGTTGATGGTAGGGACCCAGCGCTGAGAGAATGAAAGTTGGATGCAATTGATAATATTGATGATTTATGGTTTGTGTTTAGCATTTATTTTAGTTTCTGTATGATGCATTTGAGCAACCATGCTTTGGGCTTATTGGTCCAATATGAATGTCTAATTTTGTATGTATCTTTCCTCGTTCAAGCAGCCATCCACATTCTTTGTAAATATTTAATTTCAAATATGATCTCAGGGTTAGAAGTGTTGCAGAATCTTTCAGTTCTTATCACCCCAATCCCAATCCCAACCCCCCCCCCCCCCCCCCCCCCCCCCAAAAAAAAAATTCTAGCAAGAATAGCTATATTATATTTTGCTGTTAACGTTGAGCATGAATAGCTTTGTTAACTCTATAAGCTTGTTCATCATGTCATATTCTTGAACTAGCCAGTATTGGTGGTTTCCCTTATTGTTTATCCATGCTGTTGTATCTAAGTAGGTTTCTTATGAGTAATTCTTGGGTACCCAAAAGTGATGCTGAATCATTGGAAATTCATTTCATTTTTGAATAACAATGTCAAGACCATATTTAATAGTTAAATTATACTTGTATCCCAGAAGATAATTACTTCAATTTTTTCCGATGTAAAGCAAACAAAATACATGGTTAGTGTACAAACCATCTACGTAAAACTAGAATATAGTTCATCCAAATCCTAGGTTTATAACATCTGTACTGACGATCAAAGTGTCGCAACTCTACGAGACCTAAATTTGCTGAAGAGTTTCATAAGGTCCATGGTATGCATGAGAGAACCTAAGTTGGACGCCAGCTATTTTGTGATATTCTAGAATGAAGCGATCTGATGACACTTAGGAGGAAAGTTAGGGTTGACATCTTTTTATCATTGTCAAACTGCAACGTGAATGTTCTTTGCAGGCCATGCATGGAAACAGCTCCAAATTGCTCCAAATTGTCTCTCATAAGGACACTCTGATACCCTCCAATCAAGGAAGAGATCAACGTCAAACATGCTCCAACCCAAAGGGAGACTACGCTGCCTTAACACCCCGTAACAGTTCCGGTCTTTGATCATCTGAGTTTGGGAAATGATCGAACTGTGTGCAGCTTCAAACTCGGATATTTAGCAGTCATTCGAATGATTTGTAAAGGAGACAGTGTCTCTATATCAAAGATGCTTCGATTCCGAGCATACCAAATGGCCCATAACAAGTAAAAGACATTTAACAAAACTATATCAAATATTGAGTGTAATGGTATACAAAATACATTTTGAAGATGAGACAGAAGTTTAATTTTTAGAATAGACAAAATAAAAATTTCATCGCAACAGAATTTGAGAAAAATTAATCTTATAAGATTACGGAGAGTACAAAAACAAAGCAAAACCATGAAATTTTGTATTGGAACGAAGTGATTGAGATTATTGCTACAATGTTTTAATCCCACTGCAAACATCCTGAGGATGAACATTAACTATCTTGACAAGGAAGCGCCAAAAGAGACTGCACTAGCTACATCACACTGAATAAACAAGTGGTTTAAGTTTTCCTTTTTATCGCACATGGGATAATCTGCTGGAATATTCAGATTCCTATGCTGAAGTTCACACCTAGAAGGTAAGCAATGATGCACCTTCTGTTGACATCGAAAGTGATGTAATGGTCCGTACTAGTGCTCTGTCAAAGTAGATCCTTCGCAATCAATGGTCTCAATTACCAGCTATCACGAACCAAATTTTAGGGCACGTGAAATTCATATACCATATACATATATTTTTCATAAATATACATAATGCCATTTTTTATCATATAAATCAATACATATAGGTTCACATACACATATATAATAAACAGATTAAGTCTATAAACACCAGAGTAACAGTAGAAGTAAGGATCCTGCCTGTGGCATATAGAGCATGCTCTTGAATACAAGTACAAATACAATACAAATAACGTGAGCCTTGGAAGCAATATAGACTCACCCAGAGAGTAGACAGTCTAACTGATCACTTATCCGCAAGACCATACTCTGTCTCCTTATCTGAAAAATATATCCACAACGTGTAGTAAGTTTTATAATTCAGTGAGTAGACAAGACCTTAGGTTAGCATATGGATGACTTATACTTTAAAATTTATCATATAGAAAGTACAATTCAGAAGTACATCCATACGTAACTCGTATTTTAAATATTCTCAGTTCACAATATAACCAAATATTCAAAACCAAATACCGTACAATACAGTTATAAACAAATACTTTGATGCAATAAAAGATTTCACATGCTTTAGGGGGTTTCCTTATTAGAATCAATACAATAAATAATCCTAAGCACACAGCAAGGGAGGGTAAATCACATATCAATAATAGGAGGCATCATGCTCTCCCCGATAACAATAATAGGAGGCATCCCGCTCTCCCCTATAACAATAATAGGAGGCATCCCGCTCTCCTCGATAACAATAACTCCCGTGTGTTGGCCGACACACGAGGTTAGCACCACCCCTGCTAGCTAAGGTATCAAGGTGCACCAGGACTAACATTCCTTGCTGTTAGCAGACAGTGATTCCAATAGGATTTCTCCACAAATACTATATGCACATATACCATAGAATTCAATATAAATTTCTCAATATAATAAAGACTTTCAGTCTCAGTATATTCCTCTGTCAAAACTTCCCAATCAGGGAATCGCATATATATATGCCCATATCCAAGGAAAACATATCACTGTAAAGATCAATATCATGTGCATAACACATTTTTTTTGCCATATAATGAAAAATACATGTAAAAATCACATGTTCAATGTATTTCAGAATTCATCTATTAAAAATTACCCATTCAGGGTTTATCATATATATATGCCCTCTTTCCAAGGCAATCATATAACTTTATAAACCAATGCGTCGTATACAATATATTTCATTTACCATGCGGTAATAAATGCATTTAAAATCACGTATTCAATGAGTTCAAAAATTCCATTTTCAGAACCATACTTTTCTTGAACTATATTTTCGATAGAAATCAATTCCAGATACTTTAATCCATTTCAGATACATATAAAAGTATAAATCACTTGTAATCATAATCAATAATTCATCTTAAATTTAAGAAAAGCATGTAATAAGTTATAGAAAGAAATATCTACTCACAGGGTAAGGGCTCCGAGTTAGACAGCCCTAAAATGTACTTTTTCCAATATGAATTTGACCAAATAAACTTCAAAAACGTGTCCAAAGGGTCCAAAAACCTTAAAGATGACTCTAGGGAGCTTGGTTACTATTCACCGCGCGAAAAATACTATTCACGCCAGAAATCACTATTCACCGTCACAAATTTTTTACCAAATCAACGAAACAAATTCATATCCTAAGGTTTATCTAGTTTTTAAATCCATCTACGGAGTCAGATTTCTAATTAGAAGTTTCTAAGTAAGGTTTTTCAGAACTTACCTTTTTTCGAAATTTTATACTTCAGATCTACGGCGATTCAACGGTTGATTTGAAAAACTGATCAATCAAAACTGAAGTACTCTTCGTCCTGAATCCAATAACGCTTTCAGTTTTGAGATTAGAAGCCAATAAGCACTCCAAATCGAAAGATAAAATTTGAAGTTACTATTCACTTACTATGCAAAATTCTCGATTTCTCTCTTATACTCGTCACTCTTTGCCCCCGGTTTCGTTTATCAATTCTGCGTTCTTTTTTTTTTAATATAATAATAATTATTAAATAATTAATAATAGAATTTTCTTTTATAAAAATTCATATAAATTCTGTTTTTCATCATAAAATATCCCAAAAATTTCTAAAAATTTCCATTTTCATAAATCTTTAGTTAAACTCTTAAATCATGATTTTTCTTGATAAAAATCGTAATAAAACAAATTTCAAAACAAATATCTTTATTCATATTAAAAGAAAGAATATTTCTAAAAATATCATAAAAATTCATTAGAGGCCAGTATAATTATTTTAAGCAACACAATACTTTTTTTAATTAAAAGTTCATTTACTTTTTGCAAAACATAATCATTTTTAAACAAATAAAAATATATTTGTTTATAGCAAAATACTATCATTTAAAAAAAATAAAATTACGCGCTAAAACATAAATTTTCTCTATTGTTCAAAATTTTTTTTACTTTAAACTTTATCAAATTTACGGCTATTACACCAATAGTCTGAATGTCCTTCCATATCACGGAGGAGTTCTGTACCTTGCCTAGGTTTCTGATAAAAGAACGATGAGGAGAGGTTGAGCCATGTGGACGAGTAGTATCTGTTTCCCCATTCCTTATCCTCATGGATTTACACAAGATGGAGTCTGAGATCTCCAACAACTCTCCAATATTGTTTGGCTAGGAGTGCATCATTAAAAATCCTAGATGTTTCAAGCCTAGTCCCCCAGTCCATTTTGGAGTGCAAATTTTATCCCAGGACTTGATGATGAATTCTATGATTGCCATTGGAAATGCCCCACCAGAAATTGCTCATCAATTGAGAGCACCAGTGAGTGAAGTATTTGTTTAGCTCAACTGGGGACAAATCATAAACTAGGATAGAACTTAAAACAGATTGTACCTAGATCCCTCTATCTACTTGAGATAGACGTTGTCCTTTCTAAATATTAAGATAATTTTCCAACTTCACCAGAATTCCCTTCTGAAGTTCCTTTTTTGAAGCTCCAGGCAACACAAATGAACCTAGATATCGACCTAAATGCAGAACTGCACGAACATTTCTTGGACAAGTTTCCGAAAGGAGGATGAAGTATTTGGGGTAAAAACCACTTCATATTTTGGAGCACCAATACCCAGACCAGAAAACTTTTCAAAATCTGTAAATAAATTCTTAACAATCCCACAGGACTCAAGATCAGCTTTAAAAAATAATAATAGATCTTCAGCATGAAGGTGTGAAATGTGCATACCTTGTTTGCAAGCTTGAAGTCTTGTGGCTGATGAGCTCTTTCCAAGTGAATTCGATATGAGATTGTGCTTAAACACTGCATTATCAATTGAAACCACAAACTAGGAAATCCCATAACCTGTAGCACACTTTCTAGAAATTTCCAAGAAACCCGATCTTAAGCATTATGAATATCTGCCTTAGGTGCAGTCCAATAAGTCTGTTTACTCTTGTTTTTAAACATCAAGTTCATGATTTCAAAGGCATGAATTTGTCTTCCTCTGAGAAAGAAATTTTGGAATGGCGTAGTCAAATAATCCATCATATCCTTCAAACAATTGGTGAACACCTAGAGATTACCTTATACACCACATTGCATAAACCAATAGGTCTAAAGCCTGGGAAATTTGAGGGGCATTTTATTTCAGGCCATGATCTCAGCTCTTTATGGGACCAAGACTTCTTGGACGAATTCCTGTCCAGTCACAATTCCAGTACGTATGACCTATTCTATCACATTCCCTACAAAACTTGTATATAGTTCATACCTTGTTTGCATCTAGACCAATTCTCCATTATCCAGTTATAGAAAAACACCCATCATCAACAAGCTGAATGGATTAATCTTAATTTTTGCACGTAAAAACCTGATGTTTTGAGGAATGTTATCATCCCAATCTATGCCTCTAACTTCACCAATAACGCTACCAATTTGTGAGAAAACATCAACTCTAGACCCCAAACCCCACATTTGTATCCATACACAAATCGGTAACTTGAAGCTGTCCCAGAATAACATTAAGCTGCCAGGAACCCAGAACAATGAGGGCACTTTGAACACTCCAGGGTCCATTTAGGTGAATAAACTCCTTATCAGCATCATTCTCAAGGTAGAAAATATAGAACTTCCCTTCTTTACCTACAACGTGAATCAGACTGCATTCTCCATGTTGCATTCAGAAACCAAGAAATCACATTGATAAACTGAATGACCTATCAAGCACTAGGACCAGAACTCTCTGCTTTCTACTATTAATGGGGCTCGTGACTGGAACATAGTTCCACAGCTAGGAGGAGAAGAGCGAGGTTGTTCTGCTAACTCAAGGTTATATTCCTCTTCCATATCAATGACATCCTCAAAGTCACTGCTATCCACCCATATAACCAAAAGAAGAAAGCAGTCTGTGGATATGAAAGTGAAGGATGTTGGAAGATGCAAACATTTGGAAAGCGAAGAGATAGAATCTTAAGGAAAAGCAACTCTTGGAGGAAAAGAGTGATTCTCGCAAAGGTGAAAAATTTAGAGCTCGTTTAGAGCACATGATAAGGGTCACAGAATAAAATAATTTATCCTATCTAGTTGCTATTCTATGTTAGGTGAGTCAATCAGATAGGATAACAAAATTAGATTTGTTATCATATCCTACCTCTTTAGTTTAAACTTGTATCTTGTGGGTTTACTTAGGTTAGAGACCGGATAGTACTCTCACCCGTATCGCCTCTCAAAAAATGCTCTCCGTCCTCTTCACCCTCGCGAGCTACTCCCTTCACCCTCGAGCTCCTTCCTCACCCCGAGAACCCAAAATCGCCCAGAAGATGCTCTCTCCTCTTCACCCTCGAGCTCCTCCCTCACCCCAAGAACTCAAAATCGCCAAGAATGCTCGAGAATGCTCTCCTTCTTCATCCTGAGAATGCTCCTCCTCCCTCCTCCTTCATCATCCTGAGGTAAGTATCGATTGCTCACTATGTATTTTCTCCCTATTCACCTCTGTTTTAGCCGATTGCTCACCCTCTCGAGAACCCATGCTTACTTGTTTTCCTCTCTGCTTGACTTACATATTTGTCAGTGATTTGCATTGTGATGTGATTTGTAATGGCTTCAAAATTTTGGATATGCTCTCCATCGATTTTCTTGTATATGTTTCCCTTTTCCAAGAACCCATGACTGCTTGATTCCCTCTCTGCTTGGTTTACATAACTGCCTGTGATTTGCAATGGCTTTAGAATTTTAGATGTGCCTGTTTGATTCCCTCTCTGTTGTGATATCATGCAATTTGAATGTGAAGATTTACTTGTAATTCTTGTCATATAAACAACTTTTCTTTTTTATGACAGTAGTGTTAATCTCAAAACACCCAAGCATGCTTCTTCATTTTCATTATGTTTCTTGAATGTAACTATTATGGAACTAGCAATTTGTTAATAAAAGTAGTCCCTGATGATGTATGATTTTTGCAAAATAAGGTACCATTTAATGTAGAGGATCTTGTGCCAGAGAAGTATGTTGTGCTATTAATACTTTTGCATGATTAAAGAATAAATTTAGACCTATTTACGTTAAGGAATGGTTGTAAAATTGCATGTTAGTCGATTCCATTTGTTTCTTAGAATCTATAGACATTTTAATCTAGTTTGGATGGGAGATTTTTTCTTATAAGTTAGTTAAACTTCAAATATTTTGTTCATCTGACTAGTCTATTGATAAATCTAAATATATCAGTACATTAGTTATCTATTGATGAGCCACTCATGCACACCATAAAAAATCTTCATAGCTTTTTTCCATTTGAAAATTGAAATATTATTTATGTAATTTTCTTGCCAAGTAAGAAACAGCTAGTAATAATTAAAGTTATGTTAATTGCATTAGAATCAGCAATGAATTTAGTCTTATATGAGAATATATTTTTCTTATTTAGGTGAAGTTTCCATTTGTAGTCCAATTGGGGATACCATTCAAAAGTTAGGCTTCATGTTATATGTCAATTTCTTTGCATAAATGCATATCATCTATAGTTATTAGCTGATAGAAAATTTTCTAATGCTCATAAAGTCATATGTAATTTGTTTTAGAATCTTCATAAAGTGTACTTTTCTTTGTGGCTTTTGCCTTTAAGTGGAACCTTCTTATTTACTTCTAGAACATCGTATGGGAGGTAATATGGGATAGGATGTAACGTCGGGGTTTTACTTTCATTTAATATTATTATTATAGTAACTTTATAGGATCTGATTTGAATTTATTTTTATTTATTTACTCATAATTTTTTTTTCTTTTTCTCATTTCGCATATTAAATTCGCCATATGTAAAAACACAATATATATATAAGTTACAAATCTTACAAATCTCACACATGTAATAATTATACAATACAGCATTTAGTACATAAACAAGAATCCCTATTCAGCACTCCACCCTTGTAACACAAAGGGTGAGGGGGTGGTGGTGACTTTGAAATCTCCATTAGTAACGTCGCTTCCTGTTGCATCTCATTTCTTTTTATCTGAACATAACACCACAATAATAGTGAGAACAAAGGTTCCCAATAGACTTAACATAAATAAAATATAATGAGAAAAACAAGGGTTATGTTCAGCTGTATAAACTACAGAAAATATTAAAATCTGGAGATAAAATCATCATTTTTAAAATGACCTGCCTCACTCAGCGATCTGGTCAATGCAATTTGAAAATGACCTGCCTCACTCGGCGATCTGGTCAATGCAATTTAAAAATGACCTGCCTCAGTCGGCGATCTGGTCAATGCAATTTGCTATACGCATAGTGACCGATCGACTACAGTCACAATAAGTGATCAGAGAATGTGAGTACATCACCCTCCTACCTCCTCACATTACCACTGTCACCCAGTTGGAGCGGTCCTCCCTTGGCTCACTCAGGCTAATAGGGCGTCCCCTACTCGGTACCATCTCAAGCCATACAACCCGTCGATATTCATCCATACATATAAATACATATATATATATATATATATATATATATATATATATATATATATATATATATATATATATATATATATAAATGCATAATCATCAAATGCAATATATAAAATAACATGCATCATTTTCATATTCAATAATTAATAATTATTTATCACATATCAAATGTCCAATATAATAAATTTTGAATCAAATAAAAAAAAGATAATTTTCTTGGACATTTTTTTTTCAAAAATATTTCAACAAATAAAACTATTTTTAGGTAGAAAAACAGTGAACAATATGATAATCCAGCACCTAACACAGCCTACCCGTGCTGACATAACCCAGAACACGGCCTGGACGTGTTCTGTGACCTTTCCTCACTTATTTAACCATATCTCCCTCATACGAACTCCGATTAAGGTGATTTCAAAACCTATAAAAAACTAAGACAATTATCTACAATTTTCATGTTTATCATTGCTTCAAATTCTTTACGGTTTATTCCCATAAAATTAAAAATAAAACACTTATTTTTACTATCCTGAATTCTGACCTCTACTCAATAAATCAGCTATATCTCCCTCATATGGACTCTAAATCAAGTAATTCTAAATCCTATAGATCCGTGAGACATATATCTACAATTCATATGTTGACCATTTCTTTAAAATCCTTGCCAAAATTTTCCATAATTCCAAAAATAGAGGCTTTCCAAATATTTCGAAATTCAGCTTAATTTAACGTTTCCTTTGATTTTCTTTTACATAATCCCATGCACCCATATGCATGTCCAAACATTCAAAATAGAATTCCATATAAATATCCAGACCACATGTTTTCCATAATAACATCTAAGAGTAAATCAATAATTTTATACAAAATTTATGAGTGGATGTTAAGTCTACCTCAGATAGATCCTTAAACTTGCGTGTTTGATTCCTTCAACACAAAATAAAATCCTACATCCATACCGTGAATTAGGATATTTCTTAAGAAAAGATGATGAAATTAGAGAGACGGCCAAGAAATTTACCTTGATTTCTGCTTTCCTCTTCCTTTTTCTTCTTCTTCCTCTTTCTCTTCTTTCTCTTCTCTTCTTTTCTTCTTATTTCTTCTGCCGAAAACCCTACCGACACTTTCCCTTCCCCCTTTTCTCTTTTTCCCCTTTATTTTCCTCCTTTTCTTTTTCCTCTCTTTCCTTCTGTCACTCCCCCCTTCTCCTTCTTATCTTTATTTTATTATTATTATATTATATATTTTGTTTTTCCTTCCTACCTCTACCTACCACCATTTTTTCCCCAAAAAAACCATGTCATCATTCATATTTACACCAATGCCATTCTCTATAAATTACATAAATGTCATCCTCCATTAATTACAAAAATTCCATTTTAATGAAATTACATAAATGTCATTTTAACCATCCTACTATCTTCTTTTACTTGAGTAAAATTGTAAAATGATTTAATCCTCCCGTGAGGTCCAAAATGCTTTCTCCTCTCTGAAAAAAAAAAGTTCCAATTAGTAACATAAAGAAAAAATCGGAGATGTTACAGTTCCCCCCTAAAAAGTATTTTGTCCTCAAAATTCAAGGTTTACCTGTTTTCAAATAGTTGTGGATATTTTTGTCTCCTATCATCTTCCCTTTCCCATGTGGCTTCTTCCATTGTTAAACTCTCCCAACCTACCTTCACCAATGGAATGGTTTTATTTCTCAACTGTTTCACTTCTTTGTCCAGAATTACTATCGGCCTCGGTCGGTAGGTTAGATTCTCGTTTACAGCTATTATTTTTTCGTGAATTATGTGCGACGGATCTGGTAGATACTTTCGAAGTTGAGAAACATGGAACACATCATGCAGATTTGATAAATGCAGAGGAAGTGCAATCTGAGACGCTGATGACCCTATCCTTTTCAGAATTTGATAAGGTCCTAAATATCTCGAACTCAAGTTCTTAATTTTCATTGCTCGGCCAATTCCAGTAGTAGGAGAAATTTTCAAGAACACATGCTCACCTTCTTGGAAATGTATCGGTCTCCTTCTCCTATCGAAATAGCTTTTTTGTCGACTCTGAGCTGTTCGCATTTTATCTCGAATTATCTGTATTTGCTCAGAAGTATATTGCACTAACTCGGGCCCCAATAATCTTTTCTCCCCCACTTCATTCCAACATAATGGCGATTTACATCTCCTACCATATAAAGCTTCATATGGTGCCATTCCGATACTAGAATGGTAACTGTTATTATACGCAAACTCAGCCAATGACAAATATCCATCCCATCCTTTTCCTTGCTCTAGCATGCACGCTCTTAGCATATCCTCTAAAGTCTGTATAGTTCTCTCCGTTTGACCGTCTGTTTGAGGATGATATGCAGTACTAAAACACAAACGAGTACCAAAAGTTTCTTGTAGTGCTCTCCAAAATCTGGAAGTAAATCGAAGATCTCGATCTGAAATGATACTATTAGAAATTCCATGCAACTGTACAATTTCCTTCATATACAATTGGGCCAACTTATTCAATGAGTAGTTTTTCTTAATGGGTAAAAAGTGCGCAGATTTCGTCAGTCTATCAACTATTACCCATATCGCATCATGACCTGTCTGAGTCTTAGGTAATCCAACAACAAAATCCATAGATATACTATCCCACTTCCACTCAGGGATTTCTAAAGGTTGTAACATCGCAGAAGGTTTTTGGTGTTCTATCTTCACCTTTTGACAAACCAAACACTTAGACACGTATTCAGCAATGTCTCTCTTCATTCCTAGCCACCAGTATAATCTTTTCAAATCTTGATACATTTTTGTAGATCTTGGATGGATTGTATACTTAATTTGATGAGCTTCTTTCAGAATCTTAGCCTTCAAATTCTCTCCTTGTGGTATACATGTTCTGCCCTGGTACATAATAATTCTATCCTCTGACATTGCAAAGTCAGGCTGATCTCTTCGATCTTGTAAAACTTGATCATGTGTCTACGCTTCTTTAATCTGAGTCTTCAAGTCACTTTCAATTCTTAATTCACTAACAATCAAACTACCAGGGACAGTCATAACTGATAATTTCAAATTTCTGAATTCCTCAATTAGCTCCATTTCTTTTATCAGTATTTGACTTAAATGCAACGACTTCCGGCTCAACGCATCAGCTACTACATTTACCTTCCCTGGGTGATACTTTAATTCAAATTTGTAATCATTAATGAATTCCATCCACCTTCTTTGCCTCATATTCAATTCTTTTTTGTTAAAGAGATACTTTAAACTCTTGTGATCACTGTATATTTCAAATACAGCTCCATACAAGTAGTGTCTCCACATCTTCAGGGCAAAAACTATAGCAGCCAACTCTAAATCATGAGTAGGATAGTTCTCCTCAAGCGGTCTCATTTGTCAAGACGCATAAGCAACTACCCTACTTTCTTGCATCAAAACACAACCTAAACCTTTCTTGGAAGCATCTGTATAGACTACAAAGCATCCAGAAGGGTTAAGAACAATTAGAACAGGTGGAGAAGTCAATTTGACTTTAAGCTCTTGGAAACTATTTTCGCATTCTTCAGTCCAATTAAGGAGACTTCCTTTTCTGGTCAATCGAGTCAAAGGCAAAGCTATTTGAGAGAATCCCTGTATAAACCTTCTGTAATACCCTGCTAAACCCAAGAAACTTCTAATTTCAATTACAGTTTTTGGTATCTTCCAATTCAGCACTGCTTCAGTTTTACTGGGATCCACCGACACACCATCTTTAGAATTTACGTGACCCAAAAACTTCACTTCTTCCAGCCAAAATTCATATTTTTCTAACTTAGCGAAAAGTTTCTTTTCCTTCAAGACTTGAAGTACTAATCGAAGATGCTGATTATGTTCTTCCTCACTTTTAGAGTAGATTAAAATATCATCTATGAACACTACTACAAATTGATCCAAGTAGGGTCTAAAAATGCGATTCATATAGTCCATAAAGACTGCAGGTGCATTTGTGACCCCAAAAGGCATTTGTGAACCCTAAACCCCAAAAGGCATGACTAAAAATTCGTAGTGTCCATACCGAGTTCTAAAAGCTATTTTTGGAATGTCTTCTTCTTTAACTCCGATCTGATGATATCCTGACCTCTAGTCTATCTTAGAGAAAATAGTAGCTCCCTTTAATTGATCTAATAAATCGTCTATTCTAGGCAACGGATACTTATTCTTAATAGTCGCCTTATTCAATTGCCTGTAATCAATACATAATCTCAAACTGCCATATTTCTTCTTTACAAACAATACAGGCGCTCCCCAAGGTGATACGCTAGGTCTGATAAAATTCTTTTCTAACAGCTCTTCAATCTGCTTCTTCAACTCTTGTAGTTCCACAGGAGACATTCTATAGGGAGTGATAGAAATAGGCCTTGCCTCTGGTGCTAGATCGATGGAAAATTCCATTTCTCTCTTCGGTGGAGGTTCAAAAATTTTAGAGGAAAAAACCTCTGAAAATTCACGGACTACTAGAATCTTAAGCAGTTCCCATGTCATACTCGGGTTGATGGTATACAAGAAAACACATTTCAAATCTGCATCCCTCATCTCCTTATAGAGTCGGTGAGCACTAATAATGCTATACTTTTGGTCCTCTGGTGGGTTCGAGAGAAACTCAAAAGTCTTATTATAGCAATCCAGTAGGACTCGATTTTGACTTAACCAATCCATACCCAAGATGACATCTATACCGTCCAGAGGTAGACAGATCAGATCCACTACAAAGGATCTGTCATTCAATACAATGGGACAATTCAAACACATTAAGGAGGTAATTATTTTTCCTCCTGTAGGTGTCACCACCGCTAACTCGTATGGTAACTCCGCAATAGGATGTTGTAATTTTTTCACACATTCTATTGCTATGAAAGAATGACTCGTGCCAGAATCAAATAGTACAATCAGAGACAAATTGTTGATACAGCACGTACCTTGCATCAAATCAGGAGCTGATTTTGCTTCAGCACTGCTCAAAGTGAAAACTCTTCCTGTTGTTTGTGGAGTTCGTGCAGTACCTCTCTCATTTCCCAGTGGACAATATCGTGCCAGATGTCCCTTCTGTCCACATCGGAAGCAAGTAACTGGGCCAAAATGACAGGGTTGATCTCCATGAAATTTTTCACATTTCCTACACTGACCCGTTGCTGGACTTTTCAGAAAAGGTCTGGGTTCCATAGTTACTGGTTTTTTTACCTCTCATGACATTCTTTCCTCTTGTATTTCTATCCATAACTGGAAACTCTCTCTTCCGCTTCCACTGAGTTCGCCTCTCCTTTTCATCCTCGACTGCTTTTAGACTTGTCGCCAGCATCCGACATTTATTTACCAACGAGGCATATTCCCGAATCTCTAATGCCACCACAACATTTCTAAGCTCCTGGTTCAGTCCTGATTCAAACTTCACTGCCTTCCAAGCTTCATCTGGATTATTCTTCAAAGTACTTGAGAACTTAGACAGTTCTTCAAACTTAGTAATATAGTGCTCAATGGTCCCATTTTCCTGTCTAAGTTGAAGAAACTCAATCTCTTTCTCAGCTCTCACATTACTGGAAAAATATTTGTTCAAAAAAGTCTCTCGGAACAAGTGCCGTGTAATTTCCTTGTCTTGATGTACCAGTAACTCTTTAGCTCCTCTTCACCAGTATTCAGCTTCTTCCTTCAGCATATATGTCCCAAAATTGACCTTTTGCTCATCAGAATAATTTAGAACTTCAAAAAAAATTTTGAGTTCCGTCAGCCATCTCTCAACAACTATTGGGTCATATGCATCCACAAAAGACGGAGGTCGCGTTCCCATAAATTCAGACCATCCATTACCATTTCCATTTCGGTTTCTTTCATTTCCCCTAACCTCGTCATCATTATTAATATTCTGAAGATGCTGCAGAATTTGATTTGTAGCAACTGCCTGAGTTTGAATAGCTGCGGCTATGTTATTTAAGGTAGCATTTGCGCTGCCTGGCAGATCCCTTCTTGGTGGTGCCATAACTCACTGTATTAGTAAAGCAAAATATTAGTCACTATTGAGGTGATCAAGCTCAACAGCAGTTCAAAATTTTACAGTAGTTATCACACTACACAAAATTATAAATAGGAAATACTAGTACTTTCCTACTGTATTTATTTGCTACCTTACACAACATTTCCACATAACTTTTCAAGACTCTTCTAAGTCAATCTAGGTGACCACCCACCCCATGGTCGCCTAAGATCAACCTGCTCTAATACCAACTTTGTAACGTCCGGGTTTTACTTTCATTTAATATTATTATTATAGTAACTTTATAGGATCTGATTTGAATTTATTTTTATTTATTTACTCATAATTTTTTTTTTCTCATTTCGCATATTAAATTCGCCATATGTAAAAACACAATATATATATATATATATATATATATATATATATATATATATAAGTTACAAATCTTACAAATCTCACACATATAATAATTATACAATACAACATTTAGTACATAAACAAGAATCCCTATTCAGCACTCCACCCTTGTAACACAAAGGGTGAGGGGGTGGTGCTAACTTTGAAATCTCCATCAGTAACGTCGTTCCCTGTTGTATCTCATTTCTTTTTATCTGAACATAACCCCACAATAATAGTGAGACTAAAGGTTCCCAATAGACTTAACATAAATAAAATATAATAAGAAAAACATGGGTTATGTTCAGCTGTATAAACTACAAAAAATATTAAGATCTGGAGATAAAATCATCATTTTTAAAATGACCTGTCTCACTCGGCGATCTGGTCAATGCAATTTGAAAATGATCTGCCTTACTCAGCGATCTGGTCAACGCAATTTAAAAATGACCTGCTTCAGTCGGCGATCTAGTCAATGCAATTTGCTATACGCATATATATATATATATATATATATATATATATATATATATATATATATATATATATATATATATATATATATATATATATATAAATGCATAATCATCAAATGCAATATATAAAATAACATGCATCATTTTCATATCCAATAATTAATAATTATTTATCACATATCAAATGTTCAATATAATAAATTTTGAATCAAATAAAAAAAAAGGTAATTTTCTTGGACATTTGTTTTCCAAAAATATTTCAACAAATAAAACTATTTTTAGGTAGAAAAACAATGAACAATATGATAATTCAGCACCTAACACAGCCTACCCGTGCTGACATAACCCAGAACACGGCCTGGACGTGTTCTGTGACCTTTTCTCACTTATTTAACTATATCTCCCTCATACGAACTCCGATTAAGGTGATTTCAAAACTTATAAAAAAATAAGATAATTATCTAAAATTTTCATGTTTATCATTTCTTCAAATTCTTTACGGTTTATTCTCAGAAAATTAAAAATAAAACACTTATTTTTATTATCCTGAATTCTGACCTCTGCTCAATAAATCATCCATATCTCCCTTATATGGACTCTAAATCAAGTAATTCTAAATCCTATAGATCCGTGAGACATATATCTACAATTCATATGTTGACCATTTCTTTAAAATCCTTGCTGAAATTTTCTAGAATTTCAAAAATAGAGGCTTTCCAAATATTTCGAAATTCAGCTTAATTTAACTTTTCCTTTGATTTTCTTTTATATAATCCCATGCACCCATATGCATGTCCAAACATCCAAAATAGAATTCCATATAAATATTCAGACCACATGTTTTCCATAATAACATCTAAGAGTAAATCAATAATTTTATACAAAATTTATGAGTGGATGTTAAGCCTACCTCAGATAGATCCTTAAACTTGCGTGTTTGATTCCTTTCACACAAAATAAAATCCTACATCCATACTGTGAATTAGGATATTCCTTAAGAAAAGATGATGAAATTAGAGAGACGACCAAGAAATTTACCTTGATTTCTGCTTTCCTCTTCCTTTTTCTTCTTCTTCCTCTTTCTCTTCTCTTCTTTTCTTCTTATTTCTTCTGCCGAAAACCCTACCGACACTTTTCCTTCCCCCTTTTCTCTTTTTCCCCTTTCTTTTCCTCCTTTACTTTTTCCTCTCTTTCCTTCTGTCACTCCCCCCTTCTCCTTCTTATCTTTATTTTATTATTATTATATTATATATTTTGTTTTTCCTTCCTACCCCTACCTACCACCATTTTTTCCCCAAAAAATCCATGCCATCATTCATATTTACACCAATGCCATTCTCCATAAATTACATAAATTCCATCCTCCATTAATTACAAAAATTCCATTTTAATGAAATTACATAAATGCCATTTTAACCATTCTACTATCTTCTTTTACTTGAGTAAAATTGTAAAATGATTTAATCCTCCCGTGAGGTCCAAAATGCTTTCTCCTCTCTGAAAAAAAAATTCCAATTAGTAACATAAAGAAAAAATCGGGGATGTTACATATGATATATGTAATTATATCATGGTTACAAAGTGCTATTCTGTTATTGTTAGTTTTGGCTCTCCTTTATTGTGGGTGCAACAAAACAACCTGGGTAATGCATTTGGTTTCCATTGTTTTTGGGTTCTGCTTGCTCCCAAGGTTATGCATTTTGGTTTCCATTGATTCTGGGTTCTGCTTGCTCCCAAGGTTATGCTTGGTGTTCCCATTTAAACAGCAATACATACCATTCTAGTTTTATTTTTAGTTGTATATTGAGGACATAATGATCACAAGTAGTAAGGAGCATGTCATTCTTGGCTTCATAGCCTCTATTTAAGATGTTTATTTTTTTTTTGTTATTTGTATAGGTAAATATAAATTCAGAGGACCAGCTTGAGATTATGTCATATTTGATTTTGGAGAAAATATTTTTAGAGATGATTGGGATGTGTTTTGCAATTTTTATTACAGTGAGTTTTTCTGCATTATGATTTTATGAAAATCATAGTCTTAAACAACAACCAAGAGTTAAAGAGAATAATAAATCAAGATGATGTTACATCTGTTGATCAACTTCGCATGGATATTAGATCATTTCGTTCATTATGCTTTCTCCTTCGTACTGAAGGTAAAGTAAAAGAGGATGAACTAGTAAGTATTGAAGAACAAGTGACTATATTTTTACACATATTGGCACATCATTCTAAGAATCTAGTCATTAAATTTTTGTTTAAAAGGTTTGGATAAACAGTTAGTAGGTACTTTTATAGAGTGTTGAATAGTGTCTTACGATTGCAAGAAACACTCCTTATAGGACCAGATCTTATTCCACAAGATTTCTTAGATAAGAGATGTAAATGGTTTAAGGTACAGTGTTTGTATTCTAAAATACATTAACAATTGCACTCTAGTTTGTTAAACATTAACATTTTATTTGTATTTATTTATAGAGTTATCTTGGGGCATTAGATGGAACACATATCAAAGTTAATGTGCCATCAATTGATAAACCGAGATATCGTAATAGAAAAGGAGATATATCGACCAATGTCTTAAGCGTATGTTCAAGGGATATGAACTTTATATATGTGTTATTTGGATGGAAATGATCAGCATAAGACTCAAGGGTACTGCGATATGCCATTTCTAGGAGGAATGGTTTAAGAGTCCTAACAGGTAAAAAAGATTTACATGATAGAAAAGTTGTAATAATAACAAATGAGTAATTATTAATATGTTAAATTAACAATTTTATTTTATTACAGGGTATTATTACCTCGTGAATACTGACTTACAAACTATGAAAGATTTCTTGTTCCATATAGAGGATATCGATACCATCACAGTGAATGAAGACATAGATACATACCATTAAATAAGGAAGAGTCTTTTTAATATGAGACACTCTGGCAAGAAATGTGATAAAGATAACTTTTGGATTATTAAAAATGCGTTGGGCTATACTTAAAAATTAGTCTTTTTACCCAATTAAAACCCAAAACTACATTATAATTGCTTGTTGTCTCTTATACAATTTTATTATAAGAGAAATGTCTACTGATCCAATGAAAGAACAATTGGATGCAAAATTGGAAGTACAACTACAAAATGAGGATGTGGCATATGCTGATCCTATTAGCACAATTGAAACAAGTAATGAGTAGTCTGATTGGAGAAAAAATATAGCAACACAAATGTGGAATGAATGGCTTGCTAATAGACACATGAGTTGATTATTTAGTTGCTGGTTCTGTATTTGTAATTTTATATTGTCTGGTTATTTGGTTTATGTATTTTCTAAAAGGATTTGAGGCATCTACAATATTTGTGATTTATAATTTCAATAAATACTTCGCGTGTAATTTTATATTGTTTATTTATTGGATTTGACACATGTATTATTTGTACTTGTTTTATGGTTTTTTTTATATTGCATAAAAGATTTGGGATTTATATTTTGGTAATGAGATAAGAATAGAATCTGAGAGCAGTATGCAACAAGCTAGCAAGAAAAAGAAAGATCGTAAACAGTAGTCTAATCAAGAGGACGAAGCCCTTCTTGACATCTTGATTGAAGTCGTGAACCAAAGTTAAAGATGTGACAATGGACAATTTATGGCAAATATTTGAAAATGACTAAGACAAAAATGGAGCAAAATTTTCTTGGATGTGGAATCAAAGTGAAACCACATATTGGGTCTGCAACGAAGAGGTTAAGAACTATCTATGCAATAGTTTATGATATGCTAAATCAAAGTGGATTTGGTTGAGATGATGGAAAAAAATGATTAAAGTAGATAGTGATGATGTGTAGACTGAGTATATAAAGGTTAGTGTTTATTGTTTTTCTTTTCTTATGAATTATTTTGTTTCACTTTCTACTTATGATAAATTCAAGTGTTTTCATTTTGTGTAGAGTCATTCAAATAAAAAGGATTACGGGTGTACACCGATCTTGCTGCTTGATAAGCTTGTCCTTGTTTTTGGGAAAGATAGTTCCACTGGTAAAAGAGTCATTGCCCCTGCTGATACTGTTGAGGAATTAGATAAAGACCTTGAAGAAAATTATGATGATGAGCTTGAAAAAGATTTAACACGGTCAACATCTGTAAATCAGGCTCAATCTAAGAAAGAATGATTATGTGAAAAGTCATTCAACGAAAAGAAATAGAGGAGCCAACATAATTGCTAATAGTATAAATGAATTAGGGAAGAGTTTTGGGACGTGGCTAGAAAAGAGTTCAAAACGGTTGGGTAAAGTTGTAGATCACCTTGGAGTTGTCAGGGATGTATTTAATGATTCTAGGAGTCTCTTGAATGAATTACAGAAATTAGATTTAACTGAACAAGAGTGTTTTGCTGCAGCAGAAAAAAAATACTCTCGCTACCACATCGGTTGCATATCTTTTGAGGTGCTAATGATGTTAGTCGTTTTGCATTTGTAAAATCATTATTGTAGTTGTTCTTAAAACACCTAAAAACTAACGTCTTTTTTATATATATCTATATTGTAGAATATTCCTTATTATCTATAAATTTCTGGCAATATCCATCTAGTCCATAAATTTACTTATTCACTTATATTATTATTTTTTATTTTATTTTAGATGAGCATACATGAGTTTCAGGCTATTTCAAATATTTTCAAATTTCATTTCTTTAAAGATAGGAGAATCAAACTAACTGGACATGATACGTATTATTTACACACAAAGGCTCTCACACTAAAAAAAAAGTGTACCGTTCATCACTTAATTTACATCAAACTATGTGCTATTTAAAAGGGACTTGGCATTCAACAAGGCCATCCCACATATATTACATCCCCAAAAAATATACAATCCCTATCTACAATCAGATGAGTTAACCTTGAGAATCTTGTTGCCCACTTCTTGCTAAAGTACCTAAAATGTGATTGTATAGATATAAAAAGATGAGATGATAATCTCAATAGTTAGCAAAATTTTTATAAAACAGTATACATTCAATTCCTTAAAATATCTCAATTTATTTCACTGAAATATAATCAACTATAACATTTTGGTCTACTTACCCAATGCAATCTCATACTTATAAAGGGGTTATGCATCTTCTGTTATTGGCCAATATGTGGAGGAAATAGGGCTTACTTGATACACTTTGGTCACCCTTTAATTTTCGAGAATGCATACATAACATATTTTTATACCATCATTTATTATAGTATAAAAGTCAAGCAACCAGTGAAATTGATAAATTCAAATTTATAAACATAAATAGTGTTTTAAGGAAAAGTTAGCTACCTCAATTCTAACACAATAACTTCTTTTTTAAGGTTGCCAAGATTTCAATCAACTACTAAAACTAAAACATATAAAAGTTTTTGGTTAATGCATGCATATGAGCACCTAAAATCTTAAATCTCTAGTTTAAGAGCTCCTGCTCTCCTAAAAGACCTATGATTTTGTTCAGTTTTGAAATTATTATTAAATATAATAAAAATTCTCTAAAAATTTTAAAATTTTGCATGAAGGTTCCTGTACATGTATATTTTATTTCGTGGATATGTCAACCCTTAAATCTTCCATTCACCCCAAGAAGTACCTCCTTAACCTATAACAATACATATTGGTTTAATTCCATTTCTATTCTATTTTCCATTCCTTTGGATGGGTAAAACTTATTAAAAATTTGTGAAATTTTATATAGAGAATTCTAGATATGTTATATAATCACAATAAAAATTTTAAGTAAAAAATAATTCATTTGACCCCTCAAATAACACAATTTTTATAGCTACCCCCAATTCTGGTCTGTTCTGATTCACTTCTGTCTCATAGAAATTTTATATTTTATTATATACCTTAAACTATCCAGAATTTTCTAAATTTGGTGGAGACCTTAGCTATTATTCCTGTAAAATATCATAAAATTTTTATACAAAAATTCAACATCTATCCCTTTCAATATTTAGTATTTCTATCAACTGCTTAAACTGTCCAATAGATTTTTCTTTGCACTGTTTTGATTGCAAATGGCATATTTGTAGGTTCTCAAAAATTACAAAAATTTTTAGAATTGATTATCAACTTTATAATACTTTTTCACCAAAAATTAGAGAATTTAAAAGTCATTTTCTCAATTTACCAAGTCAAGATTTCATGTGCAAAAAAGGTTTTGTGTTCTCAAACCTAGCCCTTCTATGCTCTATGAACTTTACTCACTAATCAAACTATAACTCACTCATATGGACTCCAAACTGAGTGTTTCCAGTGGCCATTTAACCGTGAGACATATATTTACATTTTTTAAGTTAACCATTTTTTCATATTCTTTACAGATTAGTCCTAGAAATTCAAAAACTGAAACTAATATCACTATTTAAAATTCCATACCCGATTCTGACCTCTCATCATTCACTGAGGCATAACTCTCTTATATTAAATTTGATTAATATGATTTCAAAGAAAAGCTTAGTCATAGGGCTACAACTTCTCTAATGAACATGTTTTCAGATTTTATATAATTATTAGACAAAAATTCGTCAATGCAGAACCTAAAGTTAGCATAATAAACTCTAAACTAAATTTTTACAAGACGGCAAACTTACCTTGTGCAAAAACACTTCTATTACTTCAAATTTTTTTCAGCTAATTTCTTCCATTGTCTTTCCTTGCACACCCAACTTTGTTCTTGTACGAAAAATGATGGGTAAAGGTTCAATTTTTCAGCACTCAAACTCCCATTTTCACTGCCACAAGGTGAAGGAAGGAAAGAAGAATGAATTCTCTCAATTTTTAGGCATTTTCTCTCTCAAATTTTTGGTTATTCTCTCTCTCTCCCTCCCTCTTTCTCTCTTCCTCTCTTTCTATCTTAGACTCCCTCTTGTCGATGCTCTTCATAGAGCAAAGAAATAATTAGTAAAAATAATGGGGTAGGTGCAAGGTCTCTTTCCCTCTTGTCTCCCTCTTGTCATGGTTAAGTGCAATGTCCCTCTCCCTCTTATCATGGTTAGGTGCAAAGTCTCTCTTCCTCTTGTCATAGTTAGGTGTAAGGTGGCTGCAAGATGATATCCTTTGGTGGTGCTACTTGGCTGCTCCTTAGTTGTTTTTATCTTGCCTTAATTTACTGCTGATCCTATATTAGTGATATCTTACAAATATATTTGTATCATTTCTCCATCCATTATGATCTTAAGAATTTTATTTGTATAATTCATGATTAATTATATGTCACCTTGTTTTATACCTTATTGTTTCATAACTAATTTAATTTTGGGTCATATGTATATTTTACTTTTTCTTATATTTATTTAACATTATTAAAAACTTAGGATGTTATAGTTCTCATGGAGTTTACTCTTTTTGGTGATTTTGTTTTCTATCTTGGTTTGATGTATATGTGAATGATGGCCTATTTTGATTGGACGAAACTTATGGATGATAATGATTTGAAAACTTATATTTATGACTTAAATGTATAATGTTTAACTTTCTCAATGACTTTATATTGTTGAATTTTATAGATGATAATGATTTGATAAAACTTATAGATGACAATGACTTTATATAAATATATGGATGACAATAACTTGATGAAACTTGATGACAATGGCTTTATATTATTTAACTTTCTAAATGTTTATATTGCAACTAAATCAAATAACATACAACTAAATGGTTATTTTAGTTATATTGTTGTAAAGTAATCCATCATGATATGATATATTAATTTATAGATATTATTTTGTTAATTATATTTATTTATTTTTAATTTAGAATTTATATCAATGTATAAAGTAATAAAAAAATTATATTAGAATTGATTTTAAATAATTATATATGTAATTTTATTATAAGAATAATTTTGTCTTTTCAAATAATTTATATAATATTCTACCATTATCTGATTTACTCCAAACACAAAATATAATAGCATAATACATATCCTGGTGCGCACCAAATATTAGATAGGATAGAAGTTTATCAAATTCATATCATATCCTACTCTTATTTAATCTGTTATCCTATTCGTACTTATCTTATTCTAACCACCAAACTAACAAAAAGTTTGTTTGATTATGTTTTTATTTTTTTGTTTTTAAAAATTATTTTATAAAATAAAGATAAAAAAAATTGTTTAATAAACTGTTTTGAAAATATATTATTTTTTATATTTTTGGCGTTCTAAAAAAATAAAATAAAAATAAAAATAAATTTTTTTTATTTTTATTTTTTTTGTTTTGAAAATAATTCTTTCAGAATTTATTTTTGAAACAATAATAGAAAATAATTATTAAACAATTTTTTTTATTTTAAAAATAATTTAAAACAAAAAATTAATTTTAAAAATAATTACCAAACAACCTTACTTTTTCAAATAATTAATAATTACTTCAACTGTGTTTAGGGACTATTTCTTTCATTTTAAGGAATCTAAATTAATCTTCAGAATTTTTTTGCGGTATGCCTTCTGAAGATTTGCTCTGTAAAAAAGTCCAAAATGAAAGAGTGACCAAGAAGTGAAATTTGTGTTTTTAAAAAGTAAATTACACGTGAATTTCTCAGTAAAACCTTATGAGCAAATGTGAGCTCGTCCACTATATATCTATGCATGTAAATCCATCCCTCAAATAAGAAAGGAGAAAATACACTTCCACTCTCCTAAATTATAGTCTATCTTCAATTTTGGTACATATACTTCAAAACATAAAAATCCCTTTCCAATTGCCCTCGAAATTGATAACTAATTTCACTTTAAACTCACATTTGAAAAAAGTAATACATCAAACACCATCGAAGGGCAGAGTCTGGATTTTGTTTCCCATATGTAGGTTTAGGGCAAAATTGGGGTCGATTTCAGGTGTAATTGGGAGGACGGGATCTGGCCATGTGTAGGTCACATTCGTCCTTTCCGTTCAACATTAATAACTTTTTTATTTTTTGTGAAACTTTAAAAGAGTGATAAGTTGAATTTTGAAGTTTAAGGACCAAGGTGGAAAATAGGCTATAGTTTAAGGGGATAAAATGTATTTTTTTTAATAAATAATCAAATTTATTATTTTCAAACTTGAAATTTCATCTACTTCAATAAAGGTAGGGTGATCCATGGTACTTAATAAATTATTAGGATATATTTATTTTCTTTTGTCTTCCAATGGCTATATATACAAAGTTAGTCACTAATATCGTAGTCAAGTTAAATTTGAAAAATAGAAAATATTTGTGTTTCAAGTTTAATACTATGATTAGAAAATACAAAAGTAACACACTTCTAAAATTTTAGTATATTAAATATTATATTTTAACAATAAAAAATATAGTTATTACAACATAAAAAAGAAAAAGAAAAAAAGAAATATTGTTGGAGAAGCAACACATCTTCTAACCTTCTCTAAAGGTTAACTCTAATAAAGGATCTTCTACTTATTGTAACATCGGTGTTGTAAATTTAATCTTTCACTTAGATCTGATTTCAAAGATGTAGATTTAAATTCAAAGTTATAGATCTAGATAAAAGATATATAAAACATTTAAACTCTTAAGCTCTTCTAAATAAAGAGAAAAAATATTCCTTAATGTAAGGAAAATACTCTCCTAATAAGAGGAAAAAAATTTCTAAAAAAAATAAATACAAGTAAACTATGAAAATAGAAGAAAAAGAGGAGAAGGGGGCAGCCAAGCGCAGCATATTTTTGGAGAGCTTCGCCCTTGCGCAAAAAAAATATTCTCTTTTTTTTAGACAAATTAAAGATCATAATATTCATTAAACATGCATCAAACCTAAAGTTTTAGTTAGATAAAATAAGATAAAAATTACAAATCAACTTACACTTCTCAAGAATATACAAAAATTTATATTACAAGGCAACACACTTATTTTTTGCTACCAACATCATAAAATAATAATAAATTTCACTAAAATACAACTAACTTTAAAATCAAAGGAAATAAATCAGAGTCTTTAAAAAAAAGACAACATACCCTTCAATCTTTTTTGAAAATTATGACTCATGACATTAAAGATTCTTTCAACCTTAAAATATTGTAGATCTGAAGTAAAAGCATATGGATCTTCTAAAATTAGTAAACACTGAATAATCTTTGTAAAAGAGAGAAAATTTTCTCTAAAAAAAACTTTCATAAAAGAAGGAAAGAGACTTTCTTAATAGAATTAAACAATTTCATGGAAGAAGACAAAATCATAAACATAAATATGAATAAAGAAATTAAAAGAAGGGAGAAGGGGGGAGGAAACTGCCATTGACACCAAGCAACTGTGATAGAAGAGTTTTGAGAGAGCGGTGCTAGGGTTAAGCGAGAAGCAGCGCTAGTGCATATCCCTCCTTAAACTTTCGAACTTGTCTCTCTCTAAAAATATTCTTTTTTTAAAAGAAAAAAAAATAAAGAATTCTTTATTTGGGCTCGAATGAGGTTCATTCACCACAAACTTCGGTTTAAAATTAATTGTTCCATAAAAAATCCAATCCTAATTTGATAAAATCTGACCTGTTATCATCTTTTTCACAAGACAAGTAAACCATAATCTAGATTGACTATTAAAAAAAATGAGACACGGGAAAGAATTATTAAATACATATAATGAACAAACTGACTAGTTAATAAACCAATAAAATTTTGATAAAAAAATTAATAAAACTTCATCAAAATGAATGTTTTTGAAAGCATCTAATTTTAGTCATTCCGTTCGTCTATTTCATTTTAACTCATTTTAAAGACGAGCTTAAGTATCAATTTTAAAAGCACACGGGTCTGTTTTGAGTGCCCTTTGTGCTCATAGTTCAAATATTACCGTATTTTGATTTACACCTTTCACTTTATCTTTTCTTTTTTCTTTTTGGGACAACGGCCGAAGCCTTGGCAGTAAATAGAATGCCCGAAGGCCCAGCAACAAAGCCGACTAGCGCTGGAGAAACAAGGCAAAACCCAAAAAAACAAGCAACACAATGCAAAAACACTCGCGTACAAGAAGAAGCGATCCTAAGTCCAAAAAAAAAAAAAACCGATCAGAGCAGCATTGGTTCCGATTCTGCATCAGCATCCGATTTCAGAACCGAAACAAGGATTATTGGAGGTCGGATCAACCAATTTTGCTCCAGCCTTTTCTTCGCACCGAGGATAGCCACCGTGTGAGCTGCCAAGTTCACTTGTATTATGATGATGACTTTCTCAAAATCACACCCTGAACTCAAAAAACACTACTCTAACCATGGCCACAAGGCCCAAGAGCAAGGCATTCTAAGTCCAATTAAAACCTCAATATGCCCGTCAATACTTTGGACACAAAGTCTTATATACAGTTTTCTATAATGTCTTCCCCGTTGTTATAAAAGCCGCACCGTACCAACCAATCCAACTAAAAAACTAGTGAAATGGCTGGATTTCCAATCATGTTGATCCCTTCAAACCTGGGTGCAAAGGAGGCAACTGGTTTTACCATAAAATCGGATTGATATTTGGTGTGATTTTCTTTCTTTGGAAAAGAATGGGTGCTTTTGGAAAAATGCCAATTACCCTTATAAGTTATGTTCCTGATTTCTACTCTAGAAATCGTGTGTGTGTGTTAGTGTGTGTGTATATATATATATATATATATATATATAAATAACATTTAATCACCCTAATCTATGAATTTATTATAAGTAACACTAAAAAAGTTTAAAATTCTAAAAAAATATACTCAAAATTCTAAATTTTAAAACTTAAACCTTAAATTTTAAAATTTTAAATTTAAAAATTCAAATATCAAATTATTTTCACTTCCTTTCCTCTTTTCAATTTTACTAAAATTCATTTCACTCAGTCTTAAACTCCAGAATTTCAAAACCTCTAATACCAAAATTTAAAACCTCAAATCCCAACATTAAATACTCCAAACTCCAAATTCAAAACTTTAAAATCAATACTTCAAATTTTAAATCTTAAAGCTTAAACCTTTAACCACAAAGTGCAAATTACAAATTTTAAGTCATAAAACTCTAAATTTTAAATCTTAAATCTTAAAATTTTAAATCTCAAATCTTAAACTCCAAATATCAACACCCTAAAACCCTAATCCTTGAATACAAAAGACTAAAATTCTAAACTTCAAATTCCAAAAATCCAAATTCAAAGTCCCAAATCTCACACCAAAAAAAATATTAAACCCCAAACTCCATACCCTAAGCCTTTAAAATCTAAATTTTAAACTCTGAACCTTTAAACTCTAAATCGTAAATGATAATTTTAAAGTTTTAAAATTTAGAATTTTAGTATTTGAAATTTGAAGTTTAGAAATTCGAAATTTTGTATTTAGAGTTTTTGAATTTTATTTTTTAAGGTTTAAGGATTGGGATTTTGAATTTTGGATTTTGATAGTTTAGAGTTTTATTGTTTAAAGTTTGGGGTTTAAGTTTTTAAGATATAAGGTTTGAAGTTTGGTGTTTAGTATTTTTAAATTTTGGAATTTAAATATTTGAGGTTTTCGGAATTTTGGATTTGAAATTTAAAAGTTTGGGGTTTTGAGTTTAAGGATTGGGATTTATAGTTTAAATTTTTAAGATTTGAAGTTTGTCATTTGAAGTTTAAGGTTTAGTGTGTGGGGTCTGGAGTTTAGATTTTAGTATTTTTAATTTTAGAGTTTAGGGTTTAAAATTTTAATTTTCAAGGTGTGAAGTTTAAGGTTTAGAGTTGAGGTTTAGAGTTGAGGTTTAAAGTTTAAGATTTGAGAGTTTAAAATTTAAAGTTTAGAGTTTGTGGTTTAGGCTTTGAGATTTATGATTTGAGGTTTTGAATTTGGACTTTAATATTTTAGTTTTTGGTATTTGAGATTTAACGTTTTAGAATTTTGATATTTGAAATTTGGAGTTTTAGAGTTTAAAGTTTTATGGTTTTGAATTTGTAATTTATAATTTGAGATTTGAAATTTGAAATTTTTAAATTTAAGGTTTGGAGTTTTGAATTTGAGATTTTATGTTTTTTTGGTTTAGAGTTTTCGTATTTATAATTTGAAATTTCGAGATTTGATTTTGGAGTTTAAAGTTTAGAGTTATGGTTTGGAGTATTAGATATTAGGATTTAGAATTTTAAAGTTTAAGACTTTGAGTTTAAAATTTTGAGATTTGAAATTTAGTGTTTGAACTTTAAAATTTAGAGTTTGAAATTTGGCGTTAAAGATTTTGTGACTTTGGTGATTGAGATTTGAGATTTAAAATTTGAAATTTTATAATTTAGATTTTAAAAATTAAAGTTGAGGATTTTAAAATTTTAAACATTTGAATTTATGATTTAAGATTTTAAATTTTATAATTTTAAACTTTTAAATTTACGATTTAGGATTGAAGGATATTTCTTTTTTTATTTTTTTTATTTAAACTATGATTTAGTTTAGTTGATGGTTTTTGAAAGTTAAGAGATTTTAAAAAAAATATTTTTAATTAAAAGATCAAAATGAAATTAAAAAATAAATTGAGAGAAAAAAATTTGACCAAAATTGTTAGTAAGAAAAAAAAATAAGGGAAATAAATATTATATTATTTTAAATGCTATTTATAATAAATTCATAAATTAAAAAAAATATTACAATAATTATTAGATTATAAAAAATATTGTAATTAATAATATAGATAACGGTGAATAAATATTATTTTTCATATATATAGTAAATTACTTTCTTCTCTCCTAATTAATACATTTATTTCATAACTCTCTTTTTTTTTAATGAAAATATATACTAATTTTCTTTCAAAATAAAAGAATATATATTTTTTCATCTTTTGATTAACATTCTTATTACTTCACCCGCCGCCCTATTATGAAAATCAACATAACTCTCCCTCAAAAAAAAAATTATAACTTAAATATTTTAAATACATTTTAAAAAAACGAACAAATAAAAAATACTTTCAAATTTTTTTCTCTTTCAATTTTCAACAAAATCTATAAACTTACGAAACTATTATTTTGACATCTCAAATTACTTTATAATTATTTAAAATAAAAAAAAAATTTGATTCATCACTGATGGATAATTTTTTATCTATCAGCGGTATCTAAATTATGATACGTGACAAAAATAATAATTTTTAAAATTATTTTTAACACTCATAATTTGAACACCGTTTGTGGACAAAAAATTATCCATCGACAGTGTACCAAATACCAACTCTTAAAATAATTACAATTGATATTAGTATATAATGAATTAAAAAAATTACAAAAGTGCTTTTAATTTGAATTTATTATTTATTAATCTTTTATAAAAGACTTTTGAGACATTTGAATTAAGTTGTAATATATTTTTAATTTTTTATAATAGAAAGAAGAATATTATAATAAATATATTAATCAAGAAAAAAAAATTATTCTATTAAATTTTAAAAGATATTTTTAAAATAAAAGAAAAGACCATACAATAAATGCATTACCCAAAAAAGAGGAGAGTAATTTATAATTATCATCAAAATATATATGCTTCACTGTTCACAAAAAGAAGAAAATTTATACCCCACATGCATGTAGCGGGATCCTATAATGATCAATTGTCCATTCCAATTGCAACGAGTGCAATGAACAAAGTGGCTGAAGCACCTCAAGTTGGAAACCAACTTATCAGATTTAGAGTTTAAAATTTGTAATTGCAAAACAAAGAAAATATACTTAAATTAGAGATGTTGAAGTAATACAGGGTTATCCTCATCCGGGGTAAAAGACAATGACGCAGTGAGCATACTTTTGGGGTAGATTTTGACAAAGATACAACCACCAAAGTCACCAAAGTATCTCTATGTTCATCCCTGTGTTGTATGTAATTTCCTTACCATCTTTGACTAATTAGATATTTGTCAAGATCTGACGGAGGCACCCAGAAAGCTGATTAAAGGAAGCAAAAACAAGGCATTTACAGGTGTACTATACTTCATATATTTGATGGAAGCCTGTAATCCAGCATCTCCTTGATATTTAACCTAATAGAAGGCCCCATTGCTGAGCATATGAATGCACTTTTCCAGTACACACCTTTAGCACCCGGTGGTTTGTTTGCTTCCACCGATTTCTGTAAAATTAAGTGACAATAAATAAAAACCTCATTTATGAGTGAAATGCAGTTACACAAGCAGCTCAGGTAAGGTTAAGAACATACTATTGCAGCAATCAAGTTTACAAAAAGGTCCTCGTCAGCAAAGTCAGCTTTTCCAAAAGGCAAGTGAACAATTCCAGTTTTATCTGCCCTGTATTCAACCTTTCCCTGCTTAAATTCTGCTATAGCCTGCAAGGTGAAATTTAAGGCATCCCAATTAACTAAACGTAGATCGCTTTTGAAACAAAGGATTTGCTTCTTTGTCACAAGCAATACAAATTCAAAGCCCTCAAAATTTCTCTCCAACCCCTCCTTCCTCCTTCTCCCCCCCCCCCCCCTTTCTTCTAATTTTTTTTAAAAGACTAACAAAAAAAATATTTTGATTCTGTTTGTGTAACTGTGTATACATTTTGCAAGAACAAAATTAAGTAAAATGCAACTAATTGAAATTTTTAGTTCACAATACACCCCCCCCCCCCAACCAAACACGGCAAGAGAACATAAAGGAAATAAAAGAAGAGTGAATAATACACCTGAGGAATGTTAGATGTTACAGTTCCAGCTTTTGGATTAGGCATCAGTCCCCTTGGCCCCAGGATTTTCCCTAGGCTAGCAACCTGATACAAACAACATTGACAATTAAGAGACTTTCCATCATAAACAGCCATAAAGAAATTTTTACCGAGTTACTGCAATATTAAAACTTATGGACAATGTTTCAGACAATATACATAACTAATCATAGTACTTTCAAGAGCAAGAAAAATACCCTATTCTATGCTACCAAAATTAACTTATACCTTAAGTTTATTACAATATAATGTGGATCAGATAAGTGCGTCTTATCAAAAGCTCTTTCTATTGAATGCAAGGCTAATGATGAATATAGCAGTCTCTACATAAGAAACCAGAAGTACAATTATTAACCACCGTTCACGTCAAAAGAACATATATGCAAATAATTCAGCCAATGTCCAACTTTTCAGATGACTTATTGAGAATTTGATAGTACATTATTTTCTGGGTTTTCTATAATAAACTGATACTGAAAAAGTAAATTAAAATTGAAAGAGGAAAGTCAAGCACCGATTGGACCAAGAGAATCAGAGTAACACCTTAGGCATCATATCTGGAGAAGCAATCAATTTATCAAACTCCATGAATCCTCCTTTTATCTGTTCTATCAGGTCCTCTCCACCCACCAAATCAGCTCCTGCATTTTTTGCTTCATCGAACTTTTCACCTATGAAAATAGATCGAAGAACCAAAGCAACAAGAAATAGATTATTACATTATGAACAGGAATTAGGCTATTTGGAACGGTTATGAGTATGCTGTAAACAGTATTATAATTTCTTTTTTTTTTTGTATATAGAAGTAAAAAGTATTATAATTGACCTTTGGCCTATTTGATTTTTATTGGATAGCTATAAAGGAAAACCCAGCAGGTCTCGGTAACAGTTCATTAGAGTGGATGTCCAGTCCACCCATTATCCCACATATGATGGGTGGGTTCCATCTTGACAATTATTTTCAATGCACAAATTTTGTATTTTGAAGAATTTTGATGAATAATAAAATCTATTATCTGTTTCTTTTTAACAGGAACTACTCATGATTCATGAGCAATATATATTTTTGGAAGCATTAATTTAATCTACATAAATTTGCTCTTTGTAACTTTTAACTATCTCAGTTATTTACTAATTCAAAAGTTAGATTAGCCATATTGATTTGAGATTAAACTGTAACTTAGTTCAGTTACAAACTAAAGAAAAATTTACTAGTCATAGTAGATATCATACATTAAAAATATTAAAAAATGGGTTGAATCAGAGCAGCCCCTCACAGTCCACCTTATCAGAATGGGCAAAATGCCCCCTTTTTTTTCTCTTGAATGAGTTAATTGGGCCACAGTTTTACAGGCAACTTTTGCCATCTCTAATCATTGTTGTGATGCACACAGGAATATCTCAAAGAAGCTAAATTGCAGTGCCTGTTCAGAACCAAATCACCAACAGGTAAATAGAAGGACTGAACTATCAAATGGTTCAAGAAATATGAAGCCGAACCATAACATTTTTCCTTAGATTGTTATAAATTAAAAATTACACTAAATTCCCCTAAGGTTTAAGAAACTGAGCAAATCCACCTCCTCTAGGTTCAACCTCCTCTATTTTTAAATTTCCATTCATCAGATAAATATGTCTAATTTTTTTCCATACATATATTACCCGCTAAAAGAGAGGTCTTTGTTTGCATATGTTTCATAAAACTCAGGGAGGTTAGTGTTATTTACTCTTAAGTTTATAACTTGATAAAAGGCAACTTCCCAAACACTATCATCAGTCTAGTGGGTTTGACAGACAAGCAAATCTAACAAACACGTAAAACTCAAATTGCCAAAAAATAACAAAACACAAATTAAAAGGATTAAATTAGGCTGAGCAACAATAGTTGCCACCATTTTTATTGAAGGCAAATTGTTCACCAATTAATACTTCCAGAAGAAAAACTGCAATGACAGAAACCCCCTAAAACAAATTATTGAATATAGGCTCAAATGCTCATTATTCGCATAAGAATATATATTGATTGTTGAAGGTGGGAAGAGCCTATAGTTGATCTAACTTAAATTGATAGCCACATCAACTTACAGGCAGAATGACAGATGGATGATGATGCAGAAGGTCCATGGACTTAAGGTTAAAAGGGCAATGGCATGATGTTGGAAGTAGACATCCGTTAGTTAAAGAATCTAAAATTATCATTAGTAGGATCATATCAAAAAGGGGCTACCCTTTTCCTTAGTAAACTTATAGTTATTTGCACAAATGAATAACAGATGGGTATTTAACTATTTATACACAAGCAGTAAAAAGTTTTTCCTGCTCAGTTTTGTAAGCTTGACCCAATATTAATCAATTAAAAATTTGGTACCCTGAATGATATGATCTTTTCTATGCATGCAGTGCTAGCTTCTAGTAGGTTAATACATGGACAACACAATGTCCACCAAATTGAGAAAGAGCAACATCATCTTATGCTCATCCACATCGAACATTTACATAATAGATAGAAGTTTCTTTCATATACACTCATGTTTATAAGAAAACATGTTTATGCTTGATATTAAAAATTAATTTTGTTCAAAAAGTGAGTATAAGGATTGAGAAGTGTAAGTACCTTGAGTAAGAACAGCCACTTTGACAGGTTTTCCAGTTCCCTTGGGCAAATTTACCTGTTCAGATAGATTGGATTAAAGAATAAAAAATTAAGCATGTATTGTAAAATTCATGGTAAGTTTATGATATATTAGTATATACCAAAATCAGGCAAAGGGCAGGAAACTCACAGTTGCTCTTAATTGTTGATCATTATATTTAGGGTCAATGTTGAGGCGGAAATGGGCTTCTACAGTTTCTACAAACTTTAAATTCGCTGTTTCTTTAAGCAAAGATATTGCTGTCTTTAAGTCGTACTCTTTTTTATTCTCCCTCAATCTTTGAATCTCTAGAAACCTCTTAGACCTCCTCTGGTGAAAAATTAAAAAAAAAAATTAACCTTAAAGGGACAAAAACATTATAGCAGGTATGTAAAATTCAATGACCCAAACAAGCACCTTAATTTTAGGAGAAAACTATAGACTTTTTTCTGACATTTAGATTGTGACTACAGACAGACACTCAAGAAGCACATAAATTTGGAACGGGAAAATTAACAGCATAAGTATAATGACAAATAAAGAAAAGATTTTGCATGGACTGGGGGAAAAACATAACTAACAACCAAAAATTATAAATTTGGTTTTTTCCCCTTCAAGCTGACTCGTACAAAATACCAAGGCATTAGAAAGATATAGATAAATCTTAGAACTTCATCAGAAAGGAAACCACAACATGGAAATAGAGAACCTTTGAACCCAGTTGTTGCACTAAAAAAAAATAATCAATTGAATTTCAAACGTATAATCGGAAATCTGATATTTAGGAGAGATGAAAGTGTTGCCGAATTGCCTCTATTCCTATTCATGACAGCAATTGGCAACTTTTACAGCTAATCCGGAACAATAACTTACTAATCACATGCAACTGTGGGCCTAGAACACGGACAAAATATTTGAAAGTAAATTCCATTTAACCAAATTGGTCCATCAAAGAACAGTAATAAGATGTGATTTCATGAGATGATAGACAAGTCCATTTCCAAAAAAGATTTCATTTCAAAAGATAAATTTGTAAACAACATGTGGAAATGATCATGTGCTGATTAAATGAACGGAAGACATTCAGATACATCCTTTCTAACTCCATTAATTTGTAGCCATTAGCTACGTAAGAAGATGTGAAACAGAAGCCAAGGGGAAAATATGATCCTCTCCTTAGAGGCAACATCAAATAGTCAAATTCCGAAACAAAAGAAAAAAAAAACCAAAAACAAGTTTAAGTAGCAGTCAAGGAGAGCCCATTATTTACGAAACAACTATTAGCATCCATAATCTAACCCCAGAAGAGATTAGATATTAATTGGGCCAAATTCGTACCCAAATATATAAGAAAAACAAAATATGAGCAAGAGGAAAAGCATTAGGCCTACATTTTCTTTATACAAGGGCAACGTTTTCTGAAACTGAAATCCCAGAGGCGTAATTAAAACCTAAACCAAGCAAAACCCAATAATCAAGTCACTGAATAATCCCATTATTTACCACGGCCAAGAAATTTTTTTGCTCATACCCTATCCCTCTTGAGAGGCAATGCAGCCTTCCCTTTCTTTGGCTTGGATGAGGTAATAGTATTTGTTGCTGCCGACCCATCACCACCCTCCACTTCCCCTTCCCCTTCCACCCTCTCAGCGACCTCGGCCTCCGCAGCCAAAGCAGCCACAACTACATGGTAAGACCTAGAGTTGGCTTCTTTTTGCAAATTCACATGGACCCATTTTACTGAGTTCCTCCCTCTGGACCTTAAAACCAGAGGATAGACAGAGAAAGTTCTAAATAGAGGCTTGGGATTGAAGCAGCGTAGTGAGGGAGTGAGGTCATGCGGGTGCACAGTGGAAGCGGTATGCGTTAGCATGAGAGATGAAGGGGAGGTAGAAGTAGCCATGGAGGAGCGGGGAGTTTCTGGAAACAAGGCTTCGGCCAGCTATCCATATAGAGATAAGAAGCCTTGCCTTATCGTCTAGTGGAGTTTGTTTGGAACATTGAACTGTAGACCTCCATGTCCAAAAAATAAATAAATAAAAAATAAGAATTGGTGAACTTAATTCGTGTGAAAATATATATTATTTCCTTCTTCATTACAATTTTTTGTTTTTTTATTCACATAAGTTTTATACTTTTTATATATTATAAGATTAATCTATCAAGAGCTCAAACCACATATTTTTTTCATTATTTTTGTCATTTTCATCCAAAATCTGCCACGAAAACAATCAATCCCTTTCAATATTTTAGAAAATTCTTTTAATTTTATGAAAAAATTTCAATTTGATTTCTAGTAGAGGAAAAGAGTAGAAATGAGAATAAAACTCACCCACAAGTATTGACATGTTCTTGAACATAATTGATATGTTAAAAGTGACGAAAATTTAATATTTTTATAATTTTTTATTATATTTTAAAATTGATGTAATTAAATTATGATTTAACCATAATTAAAGGTAATAAAATTAATGCATTTTTCTGAAGAAAAAAATTTGCTTATAATTACACTAAGCTCCTCATTGAGAATTAGCAAGTTGCCACCAACAACAATTCATCCAAAACTCATTCTGGCTTAAGATATCCGAAGTTAGCATTAATGCACAATATTATCAGTGAAAATAGGACTTTTTAGTTTTATATTTTGTTTTATCACATTTTGAAAAAAAAAATTGTTTAATTAATTTCTTCTGAAATTAATTTTATAGTGTGATTGTATAATATATATAAAGTGTCATTAATGAAACTCAGTCTCAGTATTATTTTTAGTTTTTTTAAAAAATAAACATAAACATATTAATTTTTTATTTTAAAAATGGATAATGTTTTAAAAAAAATAGAAAGAGCTCGAAATGATATTTTCAAATATATATTGTTGAGATAAAAAAAAAACTAAATATGTTCATAATTGTCCTTTTTTTAGAGTAAAATAAAATAATATTTTAGTAAATATTTTGTGTAAATTATCCTTTTTTATTTAAATTTAATGATCAATAAAATTAATAGAAATGGTAACCAATAAATAGCAAAGAAAAGATAACACGTAATTACTTAAATAGTGACATGCTTTGTGTTGAGATTGTACCGACTGCGACTTGGGAATGCATATGAGCCACTTCCCGTTCTGGCAGGAACCAGAGAGACGGAAAAGTCGTAATGAAAGGTGGGGCTTCGTTCTTCAAAATTAGAGGCTACAATTTCTCTTTCAATTTGGTTAACAACTATTTTTTTTTTTTTATGTGGCTAATAAATATTGAAGTTAAGGTGACGTCAATTATTGATAGGATGAGTCTGGACTATTGAGTTATCCACCGGTTAACATTATGATTTCCAAAATAAGTATTAGAAAAGACCACTCTAAATTAATTAAGATAAGTATAAATATTTGTTCGTCTGAGAAGTTTAGTCCAAATTTTAATTTGGTCTCTAAATTTTTTTTCATATCTTTCTAATTTCGTCAATTTGGTTAGCATCAAAGATAATATTGAAACTTCTGAAAGAAAAAATTGAAAGAAATAAAATTTTAAAGATAAAATTGAGAATGAATTAAACTTGAAAAAAGAAAGAAGTATTTTTATCACTAAAAAAAAATGTGTGAGTATGTTTCATCACTTAAAATTTGATTTCCTTTTATTTGTGAATTTTTTTTATATTTTTAAAAATATATTTAATTTGTATTTGTATTTGTATTTTTATTATTTTTTTATTATATGATTAAATTTTCATTTTATATTTATTTTTATCAATTTCTAATTATATAAATAATAAAATATTATATATATAATTTAAAATAATTAAAAAAATATTACTATTACAGTTTGTTATAATGCTGAAAATTTTAAAAACATTTTTTTTACATTTTTAAAAATTTTAAAAATTTAAAAAATATTTTTAAAAAAAATAAAAAAAATAGTAACAAAATACATGTTCACGATTGTTTTTAATTTTTAATATACAAATATTTGAAAATATCTCAACCAAACAGGTTATCATATGAGGGATTCATGCATGTTGTTTTCTTAAACTTCATGTAACTTTTACACTAAAAAATTTTTACAAAAATTATTTACATAAACGATACCAATAAATATCAATTTATTTACACTTCCACGCAACCTTCATATCCTTAAATATTTCCAATTTAATGAGCATTGGATGAGAAATTAAATAATTTACTATTGACATTCGTTATTTTTTTTTTGAAATTTGAATATAAAAAATTAAAATCATGTTATATTTAATTTAACAAAAATCTATTCGGTATGTTGTACAAAGTTGGATAAGACAATGTAAATTAATACAATATAATCTTATGTAATATTTGGTAAGCACAAAAAATTGTATAAAAAGGACTTTTTATATAATCATTATTGTATAACACTATTTCAAAGAAAAAGAATCAATTTTGATAAGAAATTATGTGTATATACGCATGCGGATTTTTGTTTTGAGCATCGCACCACACAGCAAGACACAAGCTTTAGAAGATTTAAAAAAAAATGAAAAGGAAGTGTTTGGCTGTGTTTTGGTGCTGTGCTCAAAACACAACAAACACACAAGTTTTAGGAGTATTTTAAAAAAAATGAAAGGGCTGCGTTTGGCGGTGCTGTGTTCAAAAGATAGCAGAGGATTCGGGCTCGTATATATACATATAGAGAAAGAGAGAGAATTTTTTTTTTTTTTTTTTTGTGGGTGGGGGTGGTTTGGAATCGCTCAAGAAAGAAAACAAATCAACTAAGAAACTAGCACTCTAGAAGTGGCTGCTCCGGCAAGATCACCATGCAGCAGAAATTCCAAGTCTCCAAGGGGTCAAGCAGTGACCCATTTAACCATCAGGCAATTAAGACAATGGTTAACCACTCAGCACGCTTGTTTGCCTCTTTGTAATTCTGCTTGATCTCAACGATCCAGTCTCTTAATGTTGGACTATAAGCTACTTTTTAAATTTTCCCATAAAGTTGAGTTGTATTAATTTATATTATCTTACCCAATTTCATCCAATAGACAAATTTGGACCTCATCAAATTGAACATAAAATGATTTTAAATTTTTTAATAAAAAAAAATCATTTTTCTATTAATTTGCTAAGTTAATGTTATATTGTCATCGTTATTATCATAATTATTATTGTCGCTATCACCACCATCACCATTGTTATCATTGCTTCACTAGAACCACCATGATAGTTGTATCATTGTCTCGTTGCAGTATTGTCTTACTACCACCACCATTATGTTGTTGTCATATTTGTCACTATAACTAATGTGGATATACTATTATTACTACTATCACTACGGTCTATTAATTATATTCAAAATACATATATGAATGCGGCCCATTTTTATTTAAGTATACAATAGTTATCTCTTTATGTATATGAAAATGTGACCCTACTTAAAAATGTAACTCCATGTGTAAAAATATCTTCATGTTAAAATACATCATTATGTAAAAATATGTTTCTATCTAAAAAAATATAGGGTGGTTATGGCAATTATTTATCAATTATAAATATATCTATTCTTTATTAAGAAGAAGATTATAGTGAAATACATAGAAATTTTTTTTTAATACGAGTTTTTAGTCCACAATAATATTTGTGATTCTTTATAAAGTACACAAATTAAAACATTATATAAACTAAACAAAATTATCTCTATTAGTGTTTATATTTGATGATTTTGTTAATCTAATTACTATAATTAGATATATGTATATTTAGACGTTTGCTTTGAAATTATTTCAATTTATGGAATTTATAATTTATACAATCAACATTATTATCACTATTGTTGTTATTTTACTACTATTACTATAATTATTATTACTATCAAGAACATAAATATAATATTATATATAAAAAAAAGAATATTATGTTGTCATATCAATATAATATAATATCATTTCAATTTATGTGTTATACATTGACAATGGAATATTTTTTATAATAGAAAGACTTATACAATAAATAATTTATACAATATTATATAATATAACTTGTACAATCATATTTTATACATAGCAATAAAAAGGGTCATGTCAATCACTCAAGGAGAAGATTTAGTTAGAAGAAAATCCAATAATACTTCTATTGTAATTCTAAAGAAAAAAAGAATTTTTTTTGTCAAGATCTTTTTAGACAAATCAAATAATATTTTTTTTATCAATCATGCATAAAAAGTTAATTTTTTTTTAATAAAACACAATAAAAAAATAATTATAAATTAATCCTATACTTTTAAAAATTAGAGATAGATCATAAATTAAGAAGTAACATATTTTCATTATTATTTTTTTGGATTTGGAACATACTTTCACTATTACTGACTTATTATATAAAAGCTTTAGAGGAAATGGATAGTGATCACATCGCCCGAAAAGCCCAACATCTACATGCCATAGCATTATGTTGTAATGATAAGAAATGACAAAATAGAAAGAGCAATCGACCCAGCTCGATTAATGGACAGCAATCACATAGCTTGAAAGAAATATGGAAGGCCAATTGATCACCGCCAAACGAAGTCTAAGAGAAGAGTTACCGATTCAAAAATTGATCACAAATTAAAACCCAAACCCTAGCAAGCAGAAGAAGAGAGGAATGATACAGAAGACTAACCTTTTCAAAGGGCAATAGAAGAAGAAATTAATTATGTCCAATCGTCATGAAATTTTTTTTCAAATTCGCAAAGGTACTTGTTTCCTCCCTTTCGGTCTCTCTATTTTATCTGGAAGAGTTATTTTAATTGGTTGGGGTTTTCACAGGGAAGAAATTCGTGAAATAATTCATAAATGTTCAATATAATTTAAAGAGAAATGAGTAGAAGTAAAAGTAAATGTAAAGTTAGAAAAATAAAATAAGATTGCAGAAATAGTAAAGAAATAGAGATACAATGATGAATCAATGTAAATTCTAGTTTAAGAATATAAAGAAATCAATAATCCTACTTTAAATATAATCCTAGAGTGTTTCCTAAGTCTAAACTGAGTTTGTATTCGTCAATCCCTATTTCTTCTCGTTTTTTCTTGTATATATATCATTTTGACTGCTTAAAACGCTTCCAATCACGGATTATAAGGACTTAAAACACAGCCTGTCCGTGCTTCAAGTTGGAATCTGAGAATTTTCTCCATGTCTTGCACAAAACACGGCTTGGTTGTGTTAGAGGCAGCCAAGGTTAATTCTTATCAATTTCTTTTGTTTTCTCCTTGCATCCATCTCAATTTGTTTTAAGTCCAAATAACTCTTTACATGAGTATTTTTCTTTGATTTTTGACCTCTTTTTGTTCACCTACAAACAGAAAACAAAGTCAAACAGCATTCAGAGCAACCAAACAAAATAAAACCAAAATAAGAAAATAATCACAAATTCACTATAAAATAAGGGATGAGATATATCAATCAAACTCATATTTTTCTCCTTTATCATCTAATAAGCAGAAGAAGAGAGGAATGGCGTAGAAGGCTAACCTTTTTAAAGGGAAATAGAAGAAAAAATCAATTATGCCCAATCGTCATGGAAAAGTTCCTCATATTCGCAAAGGTACTTATTTCCTCCCTTTTGGTCTCTCTATTTTATCTGGAAAAGCAATTTTAATTGGTTGTGATTTTTACAGAGAAGAGATTCATTAAGCAATTCATAAATGTTCAATACAATTTAAAGAGAAATGAATAGAAGTCAAAGTAGATGTAAAGTTAGAAAGATAAAATCATATTGCAAAAATAGTGATAAAATAGAGATACATTGCTGAATCAATGTAAATTCTAGTTTAAGAACATAAAGAAATCAATAATCCTACTCTAAACCAAATCTTAGAGTGTTTCTTAAGCCTAAATTAAGTCTGTCATTGTCTATCATTTTTCCTCCTCGTTTTTCTTTGTGTGTGTGTGTATGTGTATATATATATATATATATATATATATATATATATCACTTTGGCTGCTTAAAAACACTTAAAATCATAGATTATAAGGACCCGAAACACGGTGTGTTCTAGGACACAGCCTGGATGTGCTTCGGCTAGAATCTAAAAATTTTCTCCACGTTTTGCACAGAACACGGCTTGCCCCTATTCCAAGTACACTAAACACGGCCTAACCGTATTGGAGGCAGCCAAGGTTAATTTTTGTCAATTTCTTCTGTGTTTCCTTTTTGCATCCACCTCAACTTGTTCCAAGTTTATATAACTCTTCACATGAGTGTTTTTTCTTGATTCTTGGTCTCTTTTTGTTCACATATAAACAGAAAACAAAGCCAAGCAACATTCAGAGCAAGCAAAACAAAATAGAATAAAAACAAAAAAATAATTACAAGTTTACTATGACCTAAGGGATGAGATATAACAATAAAACACACATTTTTTCCCTTTATCACCTAGTAAACAGAAGAAGAGAGGAATGATGCAGAAGGCTAACCTTTTTAAAGGACAACAAAAGAAAAAATTAATTTCGCCCAATCGTCATGGAAAAGTTCCTCAGATTCGCAAAGGTACCTCTTGTTGGAATAATTTTATAGTAGGTTGTCATTTTATTAATTATTAAACCTAGTATAGATTGAACTATTATAATCTTGTGTGGACTGTGATAGCCTGATAGGTGGATTGTACAAAAAATTTAGATAGAGGTCCGACCTACAACTTTTTTTACTGTTAACTTTATTTTTATCGTAATACTGATTGAGTCAATTTAATTTATAACTTACACAGTTAACATTACTATAACTATCATTATTGTTGTTGTAGCACTGTATCTATCACTACCATGATGTTAATTAGGATATAAATATAATCTTACATATGTATATATATAATATATATATATATATATATATATATATATAAAAGATATTATGTTATAATATTAATATAATATAATATAATATAATACCAATTTATATGTTATACATTGATAATCAAATATTTTATAATAGGAAGACTTATACAATATTATATAATATCACTTATACAATCATATTTTATCTTATACGATGCAACAAACAGGTCATGTCAATCACTCAAGGAGAAGATTTAGTTTGAAGAAAATGTAATAATACTTCTATTGTAATTCTAAAGAAAAAAAGGGAAATTCTTTTTTCTGTCAAGGGCCTTTTAGTCAAATTAAATATTATTTTATTCATCAAATATGTATAAAAATTTGAAATTAAAAAAAATTAGCAAGATGTGATAAAATAATAATTATAAATTAAACCTATACTTTTAAAAATGATAGATAAATCATAAATTAAGAAGTAACATATTTGACTGTTACTGACCTATAATATAAAAATATTAGAATAAATGAATAGTAATCACATTGTCTGAAGAGCCCAACAACATGCCGTAGCATTATCTTATAACGATAAGAATTGACAAAAGAAAAAGACCAACTGACCTGGCCTAATTAATGGAAGAAAATACGGAAAGCCAATTGATCACCGCCATAGTGTTCGATTGGGGGTGGAAATTTTGTAAAAATTATTATTTATTTTAATAATTTAGGGGGAGAAAAAAAATAGAGGTGCAAAATTCCTTCTTCTTCCTCGTTTTCTTTTCCTTAATACTCAAATTAACTTCTAATTTCATCAACCTCTCCGTGCTCTCTTCCCCCTCTTTTGTATTTCATTTTGCAACTTTCCTATTTCTAGATAGGTTAGAAATAAAATTTTTAATAAAAAATAGTTTTGTTCTATTTTGCTATATATTTATTTAAAATTTAAAAATTATAACAGTTATTTTTTTTCTTTCTTTATAAATCAAATAAAATACGTATAGTTTACGAAGATGTTTTAGTTTTTATTTTTTAAAAATAATTTTTTTTTATTTTTAGATTTTTTAAAAAAATTTGATTTATATTTTCATTTTTATTATATTTTATTTATATAATTGTATTTTTAATTTATTTTTATTTTTATGACTTTCTAATTATATAAATAATAAAATATTTTATATATATATATATATATATATATATATATATATAATTCAAAATAATTATAAAAATAATACTGTTATAATGTGTTATAATATTAAAAAATTTAAAAACATTTTTTAATATTTTCAGAATTTTAAAAAATTCAAGAATCATTTTATTAAAATAAAAACAAAAAAAAAATAAATAAATATATTTTCATAATTATTTTCAAATTTTAATAAAAATAAAAAATAGATAAATCAAATATATCCTTTCCCATCTCTTGACTAAATTAATAAAAATATTATATTCTCTCTATTTTATCTTCTATTAAAATTTTTTTTTCTCTCTTTTTCATTTTTTTTGTGAATTGTTTAGTTGGAAAAAAATAAAAATAAAATTAAAATTTTGAGATAAGTGGGGAGAGAAAAAGTTAAGCTCTGTTTGGTTTGCATGTTTTTAATTTTTATTTTCATTAAAAATAAATATAAAAATATGTTTGTTTATTATTTTTTATTTTTATTTTTTAAAAATATTTTTAAATTTTTAAAAATTTTAAAAACATCAAAAAAAAATATTTTCAAAATTTTTAATTTTGTAGTGCATTATAACTATAAGATTTTTATAATTATTTTGAATTATATGTATAATATTTTATTATTTATATAATTATAAAATAATAAAAATAAAATATAATAATATAATTAAAAAATAATAAAAATACAAATACAAATTAAATATATTTTTAAAAATATAAAAATTTGAAAAATAAAAATTATTTTTAAAAAATAAAAATAAAAACTATTTTTGCACATCAAACGAATTCTTAAATTTTAAAATTTTTTATTTTATTGGAGATTTTAGGGAGAGAAATTTTTTTTGGCAAAATGGCCTCATATATTTGTGTTAAACACAAAATTACCCTTCTTCTTTTCTTTTTGTCCGGACGAAAGCCAAATCCCAGCTCACTCACGGGAGAAACAACACGATAGGGTTCCTTCTTCTCTGGCTCTCGGCAAACCACGGTTCGCTTCGGAGGACCGAATACAGCCTGGGGACTGTGTATCTAGCTCGGCCTCCTTTCTCAACATCTTCCCTGAGGCTAATCGGTGAGTGGGAGACCGAATTTCTCTGAAGCCTCCTTTGCGCGAAGAGTTTAGCAACCGCGTGGACTACGTTCTTCTCCCTCTGGATCCATTCAAATTTGATCTGTTTTCCATCTGAGGTAATCTCCCTGATTATACAGTGGATGCATTTGCCTGATTTGTGATTGCACACCTCTACCATATGCTTGCAATCAGACTCAGTAATCAATCGGTTCAACTGCAGGTTGTTGATTAAAATTACAGCTTCTTCAATTGCTCTGCATTTTGCTTCCAAAGCCGAGTGTGCCGAGCTTTGACGTTGCCCGTGAGCATAGATCCTCTATCGTCCCTAACAACTGCAACAAGGTAACACTCTGCATTCTGGTTAGGAAAAGCTGCATCTGTGTTTATCTTTAACCATCCATCCGAGGATGCTTTCACCTTTCCGATCTGACTAAACCCCTTTCCCTGTTGCTATTCTCTGTATGCTCGTTTTGTTGTGTAAACTGGTCGAGGCTTGATATCAAGAATTTTGTTTTCTGTATAACTATACTTGGATCAATTTTCATCTGTTCAAACACAAAAGCATTTCTCCGGAGCCTTGCTGTACGTATTGATTTTAGCCCACACCCAGTCATTATGCTTTTATATCCATATCTTTGGGTTGATTGAGGCAGAAGGTGAAGCACTATTTTTGATAGTGATTGGTTCCCCCTTCTTGCCATTTCTTTGTTAGAATCCTTTTATCTGTTTCAATGTCCAGTTGCAGCACGCAAAGCAGTGATCATGGAAATGATCTTTGTTTACTCAAATCCACCTTGCAACTGATGCATGTGATTGAACTTATTTGAAGACTTTGAATATTCTGTAATTGTTTTGTATTGTGGTCTATGCTTGACTTGTTAGTGTATGTTAATGTATGTATGGACAAACAATTTGTGAATCCTGCTTGCACTATATTTTGGGATTTCAATGTCCATTTTGGCACCAAGGAGGAATGAAAATCCAAGTACTTGATTTTATCTTATTAGCAGTAATTTATCAGATTAATTTACCAGCATTAATTGATACATGGCTTGGTGCTGTGTTACTTCGATAGACATGGAGCAAGGGAAAGATAGTACAATAAGATTAACTTCTGGCCTTTGCATTGTGTGCTTTCTTGGTCTCACGAAGGGATAATACAATAATTTAGCTGCCCATGGCTTGATACATGACTTCTGGCCTTTGATAGTACAATAATCTTTTTACGAAGGGATCAGCTTATCAACTTCAATTTAGTTGATTGTCTTTGTTTGCTCTTTTTAACTTCATTTTAGCATCATTTAAAACCCTAACCCTAACAAACAGAAGAAGAGAGGAATGACGCAGAAGGCTAACCTTTTCAAAGGGCAACAGAAGAAGAAATCAATTCCGCCCAATCGTCATGGAAAAGTTCCTCAGATTCGCAAAGGTACTTCTTTCCTCCCTTTTGGTCTCTCTGTTTTATCTTGGAGAGCTATTTTAATTGGTTGAGGTTTTCGCAGGGAAGAGATTCGTGAAGCCAGCAAAGGTTACAAAGGAGATGGATACTGATCGTGTAAGTTCCTTTGTTTCGTGTTCCCTCTTCGCTACCTGCTTAATTCTTTTGGGTGGCGTTTGGGATGTGAATTAGATATAGGTTCAAAGTTCGCATTGCCCTTCTAGCTCATACAGATTTAGATTTCCATTATGGGTTTTAGATTAAATTTCTTGATGGGGGTGATAAGCAACGAAATTAAGTTCTCCGGAGGACAGAGTTTTAATTCTTTTATGGGTTTTAATAATTGTTTAGACTTGTTGAAAGATAGTAGTTTTATAAAGGATTCAGTGTGGGCATTCCTTTAATATTGGTGGAAAAAAATGATGAATTCTCATAAAAAAATCAGTGTCTTTGTTCCATTCGGATCAGTATTTTTCCGACTCTGCTTCCAAAATCTTACTAGCGGCTTTTATTTTTATTTTTCAAAGGTAGTTATACTACCATTTTTCACTCGTCATTTATCAATTGCTTATTCTTACTGCTATCAAGCACACCACTGGAGTGGGATTATCTTTGGTTGAAAATGGGGCAATGGATTGGAAGAGATGCCTTTATAATATGAAGAAGCCTGTGAAGCTCTAGGCTAGTTTAGTTTTATGAGGGTCAACATCGGATGATGACATGCAATTGATAATTTTTTTTGTTTAAAAAATTATAGCATACCAGTCTGCTAAGAAAGACAGGTATGCAGGCTTTTCTTGGCCATTTACATTAATGGAATACTATCTGTATTTCTATTACTACTGTTTACTGGATGATATCTATGTACTATTAGAATCCTTTAGATGTGTTTTTCTTTTTATTTGCTAACTTCTTAATTATTCAAAATATGATTTTTTCTGTTCAACTTTGGATTAACCAGGAGGTAAGCAAGTTCATTAACTACTGCAATGAGGTTAAAGCAGCCACTGTTGCTAAAAAGGAAGGTGGCCAACTAAGCATTGTTAAACCTCCACCAGAGTCTACAAGTGAAGCAAAGAAATAGTTAATTATATGAAGAATAGTTGCGGTAACAGAATACATCTTGTGATGATTCATTGTATTGCAACCTCTGTTGTCTAATTTGAAAGAAATTTTGATGTTGAGGTCTTTCTTTACCTTGATAGGGAATATCTGGAATTTGTATTGGCCTGAGTTTCTCCCTTTTGTTTCTTTATATTGCGATAGGGAGGCTGTGGTATTGTAGTCTTTGCAGTTACATTACTGGACCCAAGTTATTGAGGAAGTTTTGATATATTTTTTGCACTCAACTAAGTGAGTTCTGTTGTGATCCACTAACTAGTGTGCTTCAAAGTTCATACTTTACTTTCCACTTATTAGTGTTAATACTTTACTCTCTCTCCCCCCTCCCTTAATTTACCTCTTAATAATATTTGTTTTTAATAGTATCTGTCTTGGTGAGTCCATGCAGTTATCAAATTTACCCTACTTCTGTAGAGTGCTTATCTAATTTTCTTTTGTTTAGAAGTTTAGTTTATCAGTTTAGAATTACATCACTCATATTTGTCTTGTAAATTGCAATTTTAGAGCAGATGCAGGGGTCATTCCTAGGATAGTTGACTAGCCTTGTGATACATCTTCCAAGGAGAAGATTTTCAATTACAGTTTCCAGTAAGTAGTTGATTTGTTTATTTGACTATCAATGTGGTCCTCTTTTAATTGTTGAATGATAACAACCTGATACAAAATTGGCTTTGTGATTATAGCATCTCTAGTATCTTGCTTTTAGTTGGTACTTGATAGTTTCTCACATATTGGCAATTGCCACGTGCATGATTGAGATAGTAGGTGAGTGTCCAGCTCCATGATAATCTTGCCAACTAAGATGATCGATTGGACATCTATCTAGGCATTCTTGGTGACAAGCTATATAGTATTACAAATTAGTAGGTCCTACAACATGGTTGTACTAAACAAGAGTTATAATTTCGCTCATTTATGAGTGGATTCTAAAGATATTGTGATACGTTGTTCTTAAAAACACTTATTTGGTCACATCTCCAAACATTTCTAGTGAAACTGGTTGAAAAATCTATTAGTAGGACTATTATTGACGCATCTCATCCCACTTGCTACCTTTGGACTTAACTGTGTTTAAATTCGAAAGTGTTTACTTTTCAATCTTGCTCCAGTTAAGATGTCTTCTGGGGGTCATAACTTTCATTCTTACAGTATTTCTACAAAGAGCTTGAACTCCTATGTGGTGCTCTTAACTTTTCTAGCTTTCCGAAGATGTTGCAAATTGAGGTTTCCACCCATAACTTCTCATTTGTTGAATTGTAAATGATTAGATTCTCCAGATTTGTCATGTAGGAGAGAGCTAGATCTATAAGGATCTTGAACTTAATACTTGAAATTTCTAATTCTTTCTTGTTATATCTGCTTGAATGGAGAGATTAATGATATTAGCAGATCTCTTATGCAAGGGATAAATATAAAGGCTAAATTATCATTTTGGCCCCTTGGAATTATTTGAATTTTCAAAGTGTTTTTTATTGATAAAATTCCTTAACTATTTATACTATTTCAAAGTTGTCCTCCTATATGATGCTGTTAGTCTACTTCCGTTAAATATCTATGGTATGCTACATAGTATCCTAGTCACCGCTATTTTTATTAAATGCTTACCTGGTATGCCATGTGGTGTCTTGGTCATCATCTCTCTTTTTTCTCTCTGAATTTCTTTCAATCTTCATGTTATTCTTCACACTCAAGAAACATATAATGCAAATCTAAAATACGTTAATTTTGACAAAGAGACGAGGAAAGGTATTAAATAACAGTGACTGAGAGACAATGGCCATTTTTCGCGCTCTCTAATATACCCAAAGCTTGAGTCTTCAAGCAAATTACTAGCACACTCCTTGCTTTGTTGAAATTCCAGATTTGTCCTTGCAAATAATCTTAAGTAGAACACGGAGATTTTGCAATTTCTAACTAAAATTAAATTCAAGTTTCTAATCAAAATTGTGGGTGTTGGTTGAAATCAAGTCCAGAAGCATTAAGAATCGTCAAAAGTGGGAGCTCTTGTCTTCTTGATTTCTCCGGCGTCCAAAAAAACAACCCGTTTTTCATCCCCTTAATATATATCTCCAATAGCTTCATCGAATCCCCAGCATGTCTGATTTTCTGATAACCCATCTCAGCCTATCCGTTGTGTTCGGCACCCCCTTGGAGAACCAAAACCCTTTCGCTTCATCTTTGATAACGTATTATTGATAATCAGAGAGAAGAGATCAGTACAACACGTATGAAAATGTAAGAATGAAAACTCTCATTTTCATCTGATAAGAGTGCAAGAGATTATATGGTAACTCAGATGGGAGGAGAAGTAGTGGTGGATTTGCTAGTGCTGAAAATATAAACCAGATACAAGCTCTTTTTGGGAAGCTATGGAGTTGGGTGGCGAGTAGGCGATGAGGGAGAAAGGGGAAGAGAAAGACGTTGTAGAGTGAGAAGAGAGAGAAAAGAAAGTAAGGCTCAGCCTTTGCTTTTCCAAATGGATGGGGAGAGCAGCCTATCACTTGGCCATATCCGTAAACATGATGTGTTTATCAGTTTCAGGGCTGAAGACACTGGCAACAACTTTTCTGGTAATCTTATCTCTGCTCTAAAAGAAAGAAGCATGCTTCCCTTCACGAGTGACGATAAAGAAGAGGCCGTTTCACCAGAGCTCCTAAAAGCAATTGAACTATCCCCAATTTCCATCGTTGTCTTCTCAAGAAACTATGCTGCTTCAACCTGCTGCTCGGAAGAACTGGAACATATAGCCGAGTGCCATGATTTAGATGAATGAACTGTTTTGCCAGTTTTCTATTATGTGGATCCTTCCGAGGTAAAAGAACAGAGAGGAGTTTACCAGCAAGCCTTTGCTGAACATGAAGAAAGGTTCGAAGAAGATTTAGAAAAGGTGGAGAGGTGGAGGGAAAGCATGACAATACTGGCCAATCTTTCTGGTTGGGATCTATGGAATGAGTAAGTAATGCTGTAATGGTCAATTATTATTATTATTATTTTGGCTGTTTTAGACAAATCAAGTTTGACAGTATCAGTATGGGTTGAGATTTCTTTTAATTTAGCTAGAAAAACTGACTCTAAATAGAGGGAAGGGCAGGAATTTTTTTAAAATTATCTTATTTGTTTTTATAATTTAGAGGGGAGAGAAAGAAAAATGAAGGGACAAAATCTCCCTGCCCTCGTCTCCTTTTCCTCCAAAAATATGAGAATTTGGAAGGTAGAAAAATTGTGAAACGGTAAAAAGATAAAAATGTCCTCACTGAATTATTTTAATACCTAAATTATCTCATCTCCATTTTTTTTCTGTATATTTAACTAAAATTAAAAGAGTATAATTATTATTATTATTATTTTCTTCTCTTTCTTTAAATTAAATTAGACAAAAAAAATTTATTTTCCTTCTCACTCTCCGTGAACCAAACAATCTCATGCATAACTCAATTATGAACCTTTGAGACAATAAAACAAACAATACCTACATCTAAAAATCGTCTATTTTATTTATTTCCATGATTTAATTCTGGACTTCTGAGTTAATCAAGAAGCAGACAGTAGCAGTTTGTGATGATTTAGTTGTTTTCTTTCTCTTTTCTTTAGGATAGAGATAAAAATTATTCATAACATAGTTAAAAAGGCAATGATATTGAATCATAAATTCTTAAACGTTGAAGATGATCTAATTGGGTATGCTACTTGCAACAGAGGATGTAGAACGCATTCTGTACAGAAACTGCGATGTTGAAGTTGTAGGGATTCTGGGAATGAGTGGAATAGGGAAGACAACTCTTGCCAAATTAGTTTATAACAGTGTTTCTTGGCGATTTGGTGCTTCTTGTTTCCTTGCCATTGTAACCCAAGTTTCCCAGCTTTCAGGTGTAGTTGCTCTTCAAGAACAACTTCTTCGTCAAACTCTGATGCAGAAAATGTAATGATAAGGGATGTTGTGGGGGAATCCTTACTACTACGCTCCATTCGAAGGGACTTCAACACTCTCATAGTTATTGACGATGTTGGATGTTACATTTGCTTTCATAAAAAGTCCCACATTGATAAAAATACTGGTGTGGGTGTAGTATATAAGTTCAAGGGTTCTCCAACCTTAAAAGCTAGCTTTTAAGGGGTGACTCTCCCTTGATTAAAAATGCATTATAACAATGGTATCAGAACTGGTAGCTGACCTCTGCGAAAAGGACTACCTGACGGGGGTAACCGGGCCTAGAAAAAATGTCCGTTGTTGGCGAAAGTAGGTGGCCGTCGGACTTGTCTGACAGAGTGTCAGCCGTCGTGGACGTCGGCTTATCCGGGTGGGGTGCTCTGTTACACTTGCTTTCATAAAAAGTCCCACATTGGTAAAAATACTGGTGTGGGTATAGTATATAAGTTCAAAGGTTCTCCAACCTTAAAGATTAGCTTTTAAGGGGTGGCTCTCCCTTGATTAAAAATGCATTGTAACATTGGAAGATTAAAATAATTAGAGGCTTTTGCTATGGACGCTAGATACTTTGGTCAAGGGACTAGGGTTCTCATAACATCTAGAGACACTGAAATTCTTTGGAGCTATACGGATGTTATTTACGAGATTAAAGGGTTGGACATGGATGAAGCTCTAGAATTTTTTGGTAGACATGCTTTCAAATCGGGTTATCCTGAGAAACATTATAAGGATCTGACCTATAGTGCACTGAAATGTCTTGAAGGCAACCCAGTAACAAATAAACTATTGGGTTCCTTCTTGCTTAACCAAAGTGTTTCACAATGGAAAAGTGGGTTGGCTAGACTGGAAAAGATTCCTGATTTTACAGAGAAAATATATTATGTGGTTCAAGAAAGTTTTAATGCACTGGAGTATTCAGGAAAGGAAATGTTTTTAGACATTGCATGTTTTTTTTATAGGGGAGAAGATTGATTATGTAAAGGAAACTTTACATAGTTGTTGATATAATCCTGGGATTGGAATTAGAATTCTCATTGATAGATCATTCATAACCATTTCAGACCAGAGGATACAAATGCACGATTTGGTGCAAGAAATAGGATTGCAAATGATCATACAACAATCCCTTATAGAGCCAGGAATGATCAGTAGGCTATGGTTTAAGGAGGAACTATATCATGTTATGAAGACAAATGAGGTCAGCTCTTCTCAGTCCTATCAATTCTTTCATTAGATGTATCGACGGTGGAGTTAAAATTTTCACCAACATTACACCAAATAATGACAGATGATAAAATAATATTAAAATTATTGACACAACCAATTAACTTTACCACGTGTCAGCATTTGGCATAGTGTTAGTAGAAATTTTAACTTCACTGTTGGTGCATCTAATAATAATTCGAAAACAAAATCTCATATTCACAAATGATTAATAATAGTGGTAATAGAAAGACAATATTCAAATTTTAAGAAATGTCATTGTTAGAGGGTTGGAAACTATAATTATTTAATGTCCAAATTATAGCAATGATCGAACAGATACTCTCAATTCTCACGAAGAAAAAATTTCATAGAATTCAAGTAATTCTTTTTTTTTAATGTTTTATAATGCGTTTATTCTTAGGGAACAGAGCTGGTTGAAGCTGTAGTCTTGAATCTGAGCGTTCTGCAAAATGTATCATTTTGGGCTGAGGCTTTATCAAAAATGAGAAAGCTCAGACTCTTCATATTCTGCCAATATCCTTTAACTTGCTTGCCATCAGGGTTCTAGCCGCATGCACTCGTTGGATTGGTCATGTCTAATAGTAGCATTACACAATTATGGGAAGGCATAAAGGTGCAGTGACATTATGTTCTTTACCTTTAATAGCATAATTGTAATTTTGGTCTTTTACTTTTGAAAATATGACAATTTAATCCTCGTCTTTCTATTAAGTTCACTGTCTAATCTGCTTTTAATTTTTATGCGCATTCCATTAGTTCTTCATTAACTGACATATATCATGTCTCATCACACAAAGAACATTGAACTTAATGGAGAGATCATTTTGTTAAAATTAGAAGCAAGAATCTACGTAATTCCATACATATCTAATCAAATGAATTTCAATTTTCCTCCTCCTTCACAGACTTTCCCCAACTTGAGAAGCATGGATCTACGTAATTATAGAGACCTAATCAAGACACCATATTTTAGAGGGATCCCAAATCTTGAGAGACTAGACCTTCAAGGATGCACTGCATTATTGTAAGTTGATTCATCTATTGCAATTCTTTCAAAGATCAAATTCTTGAATATGAGAAATTGCAGAAGTGTTGTCAGCATCCCAAACGACTTATTTGGTCTAAGTTCCCTTGAAAATCTAAATCTTGCTAGCTGCTCAAAACTTGGGGAATGTTTGAATTTTGACGATTGGAGAAGCTTAATAGAAGTGAAAGTACTGAGCAATCAAGATCCTTCATTCTTGGGGTTATTGTCATATTATACTTTCATTTCATTCCTAGGAAAGATAAAGAATAGTAAGCTGGCTTTTGGTTGCCTTAGTTGCTTGTTTTCGTCGTAGTTGATCTGTCTAGCATGACTGTTTGATAACAGTAAGTCGTTTACTTTGTATTGGGGAATGAACAATGATATATCCTATATTAGCATATCAAAGTAATTACTTATTAGCTCTCTCTCTCCCTTTTATGAGTCTTATCCCGCTTCCTTCCCTCTCTCTCTTTCTTATCTCCCCCGATTCTTTCATCAATAGAACCAAATCACTTTGGTTCATGACAACGACTTGAGCTTGGTGCCTTTAGGATTTGAACTGTATTAGTAATTTGGTTTAAATTGTATCGAGTAAGGAAACTAAACGGAATTCATAATTGTCTCAATGTTTTTTTTATTGTTTAAATATTCAAGAATTATGACCATTCTAATGTTCCTTTTCGCCATGTATAAATTGAACCAACAATTCGGATAAACACAAAAATTAAAGTTTCTATAAATACGGATACCTCCAATATATCAAAACTCATTGCCAATGGATAAAGGAAAACCGTTTCAACATAAAAAACAACAAAAACTAAAGCAAACATGTAATAACGGATTTAAAATGGTAACTAGCATCACCCATTTTGATCATTTTAATTGAATGGATTGGATGACTTGAACTAATTAAATCTATTCTGTTGGATAAGGTGTCCAAATGGAAGTAATCCAAATTTGGTGAGGCGCTTTTCTAGCTATATTGGAATCTCGACAAAAATCCATGCTGAACTGGTTGCTGCTATTAAGGAAGGTTTGAAGCTGACCTCTAAGTGTCATATTTTCTATTAACACTGAATTACTTCCCTATATTTCTTTTGCAATACTTAGTTATATGTTTTGAGAAATTAACATTTGTACCTATCCCCACATCAAATTAAAAAGAAAAATGTATCTCAAAAATGTTAAAAAATAATCATTCATATTTAAAAGTAATATTTTCTTGCCTTTATTTCTCTTATTTCCTTGTTTGGAATTGCTATATTTAATATTTGGCACAACTTTTAAACTTACGATAAATAATATAGAAAATCATCATCCAAGCATATAAGATTAAATGATGACAAAGAAAAATCTAAAAGTGATAAAAAAAAAAAACAAAGTTGAATTTACATTAAAGCAGTCCTTATTGACAAGTGTTGGTTTTAGTAATAAGGAGTTTAGATTTCTTAAATACTTTGTCTAATACTCAAATACTGAGACAATTTGTATATGAAAAATATTGTTGAAAGAGTATCTTACTTTTGTACGTAAAATAATTTTTAGAAAATTAGTTCATCGCTTGCCGAACATAAATATATTTTTGATATTATATCAAAAAATAAAAAAAGTAGCCATTACCTTCTCTTTCCCTATGGTTTTATTTTCTAAATTTTTTTTCTCCAAAATGACTTCATTCTACATGGTCACCCTTTGCCTTTTGTCATTGGTAGATCTTGAATTGATATATGACCTGATAAATATGATTGGTTTTCACAACCTGCTCCATTTTCAGAAACTGTGGCACATTGCTTTTTCATTGCAATTGGAATCTCTTTTTGGCTTATTTGCAACAAATATAATGCTACTTTATAAACTTCGGTGGATGAAGAGCCTCTTGTTGCAATTTCTATCGCTTCATGACTGTAATATAACAAAATTTTAAAATATCATATCTTGCTTTAATAATTATATTTTATGAGAAATATTTATGTTTTTCCCTTAAAGATAAAAGTTTATTTTCATTTTATTTTTATTCTAAAAATATGGTTTACTAGAATTACTTATTTTTTTTCTTAGCACATTTGTTGCACCAAAATTCCAAGAATGTCCCTTTAAAAATCTGACTCTTTGAAATTTCGAAAATACCCTTCTGCAAAAAAAAAAAAAAAAAACTAAAGCATGAAAAGAAAATCACGCAGAGAAGGGGGAGCTTCAAACTTTCATTTTGGGTTCTTTTCCTTTCTTCCATAATTCTATTATTTTCTCCCAAATCCAGCCATAAACAGGCCTTCCATCTTGGAACTGAGTATCCTACCATACATAAGTATGAACCTCTGCCAAAATTCAGTTGAAAGTGCAACAAAATAGAAGCAGAAACAGCAGAAAACGAAGCTACAGTAACCTGCGCCCAGCTTAGGTAAAATTTCAGAAATCTTGTAATTTTTGGTGTTTTCTTGAAATAATAAGTTATGGGTTTTCTTAAGGACATAGTGTAGTATATGTATGACAAATTTCATGGTAAGATAACATGATTTGGTGCCTAAATCATGCAAATTTTTCCCAGATGAACAGTATCTGCCTGCATGAACAGTGTCGCTGCGTGAACAGTACCTGCACAATGAATTTTTGGATTCCGAAATAGTTAAGTTGAAGAGCATAATTTGGAGTTGTTGGTGATCAATTTTATTTGAAAAAAGGCAAGAAGAAGCTAGTCCAATTAAAACTTCAAATTGGTGAGTAAATCACATAAATTATGGCATGGAGAAAAGAATTATAATTTGTCTCTAAATTTATAAATTGTATAATATGATTATATAATATAAATTTATGACAATTTTCGTATGTTGAGATTGTGACTTGGGTGATGTTTAATATTTGGATAGTATGTCATTAAAATATATGAATGTGTGAGAAGTGAATTAAGATAGATAGGTAGTAGACATGTTAGGAATGATGAAAGTAAGATTTGTTAGGATTGCTTGAGGATTGGCTAGTGATGGAAAAATGTCATAAGAGGAAGATTTGAGCATATTAGGTTCACTTGAGGATATGTAAAACAAAATTAGGAAATTAGTGATTTCAATGGAGGAAATCTTGGAGAAAATTATAATGCATACAAAAGTTTGCGTGAGAATAAATAATTGATGAATGCCTTACGGTGTTCTAAGAAGTGTAATCAAGTGAGTTAGTGGCATCAAAGTTTCTTGAGGAATAAAAATATAGAAAGTAGAATTTAAATTAATATTTGATCTATTAACTTGGGAATTTATGTATGAGTAATTGTTGGAAAAAATCTTCTTGAAATGATTGGGTGAATTAAACAGGATTGATATGAGCTAGAATGAGGCACTTTTAGATATGATGAAGAAAGGCTTGAAATTTTTGATAATGAGTTTACTGGTGTTAATAAGAGGATATAGAGTTATTGTGATGAGGTAAGTTGGAATTGATAGACATGTGTCAATGGTGCCTGAACGTTATAAAATGTTTAGTAGATTTATTGCTACGTATATTTAACATGTTAATTAGTGGATTTTAGAACAAAAATAGATGATAAATTAAGACGATAAGATTCATGGGAGGATGTTGACATGTGAGAATCAAAGATGATTTGATAGAAGTCTGGAATAAGAAAAGTTGGATACCCTATATGGATGTGTATATATTCTTTTATGTCTATGGTTCTTAATTATATTGACTTGTGGATATAAATATATGAATTTGAGGATAGTTCAAATATTAGTGAAGATGATCCATAATGGTTTGAGAATTTATTAGAATAAGCTATATATATATAATGTATTGGATATACTTTATCTCAAGGGTGTAAAATGTTCTAACTGAAAATTTTTAATAATGTGATCTCCCGTAACATATGATACTTATACTATGAACATATATAAGTATGTGAATATTTATGTATAATGGCATCTCAAATAATATTTAATGATGGAAACCCTAATAGATATTGAAATAATAAATAATGATACAAGATTATAAGGTTATATGCAAGGAAATAAGGTATGACTATCAAATGGAAATTTCTTTATTCAAGTAAGCACATGGATATATATACGTGCACCTTAAAAATATGAATGAGTCAAAAGAAAATGAATGAATGAAAGTGATATGACTAAGTGTGATGATTATTAAATTTGATACTTAGTGATGGTAAAGTATCCATTGAGGATATAATGAGTATGATGATATGATCACGATGGGTTATTATTAGATATTGATTAAAACAATACTTTATCTTAAAACTTAAAAACAAAGAAATAATTAAATAATATTAATAATAATTATATTAGATTTTTTTTCGAAAACACTGTCAGCTAGCGGCAGAGATAGCTAGCCTTGGTTCACCTTGTAACCCTAGCTAGCAAGGGAGTTGCTCTAACCCCTTGTGCGAATGGGCACATGAGGATTGAATTGTGAATAAGTATGGAGTTGAGTATGTCTCCTCCAATAGCCAATGGCATTTAGTCTGGTTACCTATGATGAGAATGAGGTGATTTACCCGTCTTATTACTGTGTGCTTAGGACAGTCAATATATGGAAAGGTTAGGGAGTTGAGGAGAGCTCCTCCCAACCTTATGATATGAATGACGAGAATATGATCATGTTACTCATCCCATTGCTATGTGCTTGGGATAAGGCATGCATGTGGTGATTTACCCACCCTTGCTGTGTGCTTGGGTAAAAATGGTGATTTTCCCTTACCAGGTTGTGTGCTTGGGTATGTTGAAATGGTTTTGGATTGAAATCCTCCAAACTAAATAAAATACGCTAATAATAATAATAATTTAAGGATTAAAAATGAAATATATTAATAAAAGAATAAGTCTTATTAATATAATTATTTTACTTTAATTATACTTTTAAATATATATAGCTTGAATATTAAATACATAACTATATGTATACAAATAACATATGATATTTTTATATGACGTAGGAGCACACTAATATAGTGGCATAATTTTAAAAAAGATGATAAAGTGGATCTAGACCATTTGTTACAGTGTGTGCAAATGTTTGTACGTAGAGATGTTCAAGTGTTCACTTAAAGGAAAAATAATAAAGGAAAGTGATTGAGAAAAGTCAAGAAGTTCCTAAGAGACCTGTATGTATATGATGGTAAAACTAGATAAGGAAAAGTATGAGAATAGGTTAAACTAAGGTAAATGAATGAATTAATAATCTTCAATAATGTTGAATAAGTTTTAAAATAAAGATATTATTCATAACTTATTTCTAATGAGAATAAGTAAACAAAACTAACAATAATACTTCAAAATATTCATAAGTTAAATCGTAACCTAATATATAATATAAATTTTTCTACATGTTATAATTGTGTTATTTACTCGCTGAGTCGCAAGACTCACCCCAATCTTTTAAATACTTCCAGATAAGGTAAAAATTGAAGGCATGTGCTGAAGCAGTAAAATTTTCGAGGTGAGCCCAAATTTGTCCTGATGGGCTTTATTTCTTGTTGTCTTATGTATTTGTACTCTAAAGTTACTCCACATTACCATAGGCAGGATCTCCGTTTCCTATTCGTGAAAAGAAAAGGTATTACCTATGTAAAGCAATAAATGCAAAATGAATTGGCATCGCTTAACGAAGTTAGATCTTTATTTATATATTATATGTGTTTAAGGTTTTACAGAGTGATTATGTGATCACATGCTAAACTAGTCTGATTATTGAGTTTTAGATTCAGAATGTGATGGTTAGGCTTACGAAGTGGGGAGAAATCCTCATTTCGTTCCGGTCTCGTGCTCGGATAAAATCCGGGACGTGACAATGACAGTGCTACATGATTGAGTAAAATGAAGTTGACAATCTTCTTGTATATGTTTACTTTTATGATCAATAACCCTTCCAAGTTTGGCATCTCTTGTCCAGCATTTTAGCACGTATTGGTTTGGAAAATTTTGAAAATTTGTTACAATGAATAGATTCAAAGTGTGTCTACACAAAATTCCCATAAATTCAAATATTTGACAACTACATTTTATAGTAGAATCAATGAAAAACATTTTTATAATAGGAGTGGGTATATTTGATTTGTCTGTTTTTTATTTTTAATTACTTTCATTAAAAATAAAAAACACAAATAAAAATATGTTTAATAGAGTTTAGACGAAAATGTTTTCTCAAAACATTTTTTAAAATAGAGTGAAAACAATAAATGTCTAAAAGACGTTTTTGGTATTTTAAAAAAATAATTGATGACTACTTTTGGTTATTGTTTTTAACCACATTTAATAACGGATTGTGGTTCTGTCTCTTCAAAAACTTGTTTTTGAAAATATCCTTGCTTTATAATTGAAAGATACAAGGAAAAGGCAATTTTTTGAATTTGAGGGAACCTGAACGATCCCAAGAAGAATAGGACATTCTTATCCGAAGCAACAAGAAGATCAAAGCAAATATGGAACCATCTGAACTAGAAATCCAGGGGGAGACTACAATGGAGATAACAGAGGAGAGACTTGACGAGGTAGGAAAATCTCAAGAGAAAACCATAGATTTGCAGGAGGATAATCAGGACAAGGAAACGAATAAAGAAATGGAGCAAACCTCAGCATTGCCCCAAAAGTTAGACATACCAAAACTCTCATACAGAGACAGACTCTTAGGTGTGAATGGTGTTGATAATAGCCCTGAGGAAATGGAGCTTGGAGAGAGTGAGGACTACTCTGACGAAGACTCGGATGAAGACCCAATGGAGGAGAATGGGAAAATAGACTTGGATTTGTGTCCGGTGGTGGAAACCACTTTAGAAGAAAGGAGGGTACTACCAGAAATGGAGGAAATCGCTCATCATCAAACTCATGGGCAGAAGAATAGGCTACAGGTATCTAAAAGAAAGAGTTACAAAATTATGGCACCCCTTGGGTTCACTCAGCCTCATAGACATAGGCAATGACTATTATTTGGCAAACTTATCCAACTCAGATGACTATAATTATGCACTCCACGAGGGACCCTGAATGATAGCAGACCACTATCTAGTGGTGCAGCGCTGGAGACCAAATTTCAGACCCCAGGAAGATAACTGCAAAAAAGTGGCAGTATGGATCTGGGTTCCATGGCTCCCCATAGAATATCACAATAACCATTTTCTCTGGAGGCTGGAGAACCGGGTGGGCAAGACGCTGAAGATAGACAACCACACATTGAGGAGAATGAACTTAGATTCATGGGATGAGTCAGAGGTGGAGAGAGGAAAATTTGCACACTTTTGCGTCGAAATTGATCTAAGAAGGAAGCTCGTGGCCAAATTTAGACTGAGGAAACGGATCTTCAACATAGAATATGAAGGCTTGCATTTCATATGCTTCGAGTGTGGCAGGTATGGTCACAGAAAGGATCAATGCAGCCAAATTACGCCAGAGGAAAAGAACAAACCAACAGACAACACAACAAATAACGGAAACCAAACTAAGAATCTAGAAGAGAGGAGACTTACGGTGGACAAGGCGCCGGACGCGAAACTCACCAAGACACACGATAGCGACGGGGAAGGAGATTACAGCCCTTGGATGCTTGTCAGGAAACCTGGAAGGAAGACTATTGTCAGACCTTGTATTTCGTACCAAGCACAGAAAGTGCAGAATAGGGCTAGCACAGGAAGAGGCACAACAGGATTACTTGACCCCTGGAAACTCGTCGCAGAGTCTCGAAAAGCCATCACAACAGTTTCCAAGTTCAGTATTCTAAGCGGCATGACAGAGGAGCTGGAAGTAGGTGAAGACCTCTCAGAGTGCAGAATGGCAGAGAACAAGGACATCTTGTTCGAGGAAAAGAGCTCTGTCCCAGAAGGCTCCAGAACTCGGGAGTATAAAGGAAAAGGTAAAATGTTGTTGGGCAAAGAGAACGTGGGCCTGGGCCCCCAAGGAAACAAAATGAAGAAGCAAGCAAACCTATATAAGGCTAGCCCACTCAAGCGAGCCTCTATGGGAGTCAGGATCCAGAACAACAAACCAAACGTGCTGACCAATAGGATCACAGGAAAAGGCCTATCTCTAGGAAGGCTTTAACGGACCTACCCAAAAATTTCGAAGACCCACTAAGCAGGCCCCTAGAAATCCCGGGCTTTGACCATTTTAGGGAACATGACTCCTCCCTTGCCTTGGGCTCGAGTGGCAACAGGCTCACAGGTATAAGGTCGGCAGAAGAGATGAAACTTGATAAACCCAAACCCCCAGATATCAATTCCCACATCCCCAACCTCACAATTATGAACGTAGGAGATAATGAAGGAAACCAGGACATGCTGGGAGTTATGGTGATCACCCCTTCTTGATCATTAAGGACAGTGATCAATAAGGATGTTTATCCTAATCCTCTTCCTCTCGTGTTTATGAATCTTATGACATGGAATTGTAGAAGTGCGGGAAATAAGTATTTCCCCTTCCTCATCAAGGACCTTATCAACATTCACCATCTTAGTCTTTTGGCCCTCTTCGAGACCAGAGTGAGTGGGAGAAAGGCAGATAATGCAGTGAAAAAGGTTGGCTGGACAGGACATATCAGAGTAGAGGCTGAAGGCTTCTTGGATGGGATTTGGCTCATATGGGACACGAATGACCTGGATGTAGAGTTATTATCTAAAGAAAAACAATTCATCCACACTGTAATTACAATTAAAAAAGAGTGCAAAAAGTTTGCTCTTACTATAGTATATGGGAGTCCTAACTACCTGGGCAGAAGGGAATTGTGGCAAAACCTGCACACGGCTAATGCCAACTTAAATCTTCCTTGGCTTTTGTTGGGAGACTTTAACGCTTATAAAAACACCTCAGAAAAAGTAGGAAGCAACTTCTTCAATTGGACTTCAATGAGAGAGTTTGAGGATTTTATCTCAGGAAATGCTCTTATTGATCTTGACTTCAAGGGTCCTAAGTACACTTGGGAAAGAGGTAAGGTCAAGGAAATGATTGATCACGCCATTTGTAACTTGGATTGGCAAGTATCATTCCTGGAGATAGTGGTGACTCATCTTCCCCAATTGAAATCAGACCATCGTCCCTTGCTTGTTAACACATAGCATATAGAGAAGGAAAAAAGAAATAACAGAGCATACCGGTTCCAATCTGCATGGCTCCTTGATGAATCCTTCCCTGAGCTTGTTAACAACATCTGGAATGAGGATCACAATTGGACTGCTGCCTCGAGTAAGTTCAAGAAGGAAGCCACCTCGTGGAATCAAAAAGTCTTTGGAAACGTTTTCAAACAGAAAAGAAAGCTCATTAAGAGACTAGAAGGGATTGATCGAGCTCAAGCCAACCAAAATCTCCCTCACCTCATGGAGCTCAAGACCCAACTATGGAGTGAATATGAAACCATCCTCTTGAAAGAAGAAGCCATCTGGTTCTAAAAATCAAGATGCAAATGGCTGAAAATGGGTGATAGAAATACAAAGTATTTTCACGCATCTACAATGGCCAAGAGAAGGAAAAATAAAATAACCACTCTGAAGAAGGAAAATGGAGAATGTGAATAGAATGTGGATAGACTCAAAGGCATGGCAATGAAGTTCTTCAAAGACCTCTACACGCAGGATGACATGCCTTTCCATCCCCTGGAGATCAAAGACTGCTTCCCGAAAATTGGAGAAGATGATTTGAGGGAGCTATACAAACCAGTCACGGAGGATGAGATCAAGGAAGTAGCATTCAGCCTAGGTGCCTTTAAAGCATTGGGTCCAGACGGGCTCCATGCTATTTTTATCCAAAGTCAATGGCATGTGGTTGGTCCATCGGTCTGCAAGCTAGTACAAGACATCTTTGCTAATCCGGACCTTGTAGAAAGCATTAACCAGGCACTCATTGTCTTGATACCGAAAGTCGAGAATCCAGAATGTATCAAGGAGTTTAGGCCTATTGCGCTTTCCAACGTAATTCTAAAAATTGTAACAAAGACCATCGCCAATAGAATGAAACCCTTTATGCAGCGATGGATCGGGCCATGTCAGAGCAGCTTCATTCCAGGGAGGCACATATCTGATAACATAATTATAGCGCAGGAAGTTATGCATTCCATGAGGAGGAAGAAAGGGAAGAAAGGAGTCATGGCTATCAAAGTGGATCTAGAAAAGGCATACGATAGGATTAACTGGAAGTTCTTGGAAGACACCCTCCAGGAGGTAGGTCTTTAGGAACCGATAGTGAAACTAATCATGAAGTGTGTCTCTACGGGTTCGATGAGCATCTTATGGAACGGGGACATCACAGATGAATTCAAGATGACAAGAGGCATAAGACAAGGTGACCACTTATCCCAATACCTCTTTGTCCTTTGCATCGAACGCTTAGCTCACTGCATCGACTGGGTAGTAGCAAACAAGCTTTGAAAACCAATCCGGATATGTCGGAATGGTCCCCTGTTGTCTCGCCTATTTTTTGCAGATGATCTAGTATTATTTGCAGAGGCAAACCTAGAGCAATGCACGATGGTCAAATACCTCCTAGAGACATTTTGCCATAGCTTGGGCCAACTGGTCAGTGCGAGGAAGACCAAGTGCCTTTTCTCAAAAAAAATTAATCATACACGCTTAGAACAATACAACCAGGAGCTGGGATTTCAATACACAAGTAATCTGGGAACCTACTTAGGCATGCCACTCATCCAAGGAAGGGTCACCAAGAAAACCTTCAGGCACATTGCGTAAAAGGTCAAGCAACGTCTGAGCGGTTGGAAGACCAAAACTCTATCACTGGCAGGGAGAATCATGTTGACCAGCAGCGTCCTAAATAATTTGCCATTCTTCTCCATGCAGACAGCCAATCTGCCGCTGGGCCTATGTGACGAGCTGGAGAAATTGTGTTACAGCTTCATTTGGGGTGATACCGAGAGTAGCAGGAAGATCCACCTAGTAAATTGGAATAAACTCTGTGTTCCAAAAGAGGAAGGTCTCGGGTTTAAGCAACTAAGAGGGATGAATGAAGCCTTTTTAATGAAAAATGCCTGGGGCCTAATCCAGAATCCGAACAAGCTATGGGTGAAGGTTCTCAAGGCCAAGTACACAAAAGAGAATAGGTCCATACCAGTTCTGTCAGGAAGCAAAAAAGATGTCTCTAATCTATGGAGAGGAATACAGAGAGTATGGCATATGGTTGAAGAAGGGGACATATGGGCGGTAGGTGATGGCAAAACTATAAAATTCTGGAAGGACAACTGGATCCTAGGGGTGGGACCATTACAAGACATCATGTTGATGCCCATCCAGGATGAACTAAAAGATTACAGTGTAAGAGATATGATAACAGAGTCAGGATTATGGAATTGGCCAATTCTGGGAGACATCCTCCCCAAAAGAGCGAAGAACGCCCTAGCGGCTATGGTGGCCCCCAATGGGGATACGGAGGCAGACCAGATTGCTTGGAAACATAGCCACGATGGCACCTTCTCTGTGAGATCAACTTATAGGAGCAGAGTTAACAGTCAACACGATGCTAAACCAGTTTGGAAGAAAATTTGGTGCTGGCCTGGACCCCAGAAAATACGAACCTTTCTTTGGCTAGCGGGTCAAGATAGCATTCTGACAAACAAAGTTCGCTTTGAACGTAAACTTGATGCCCAAGGTCTATGCCAAAGATACAAGACAACTTAGGAATTTGCCATGCATTGCCTTAAGGACTGTAGTGACGTAAAAAACCTCTGGATGAGGCTTGTACATCTGAGACATTGGCAATCGTTCTTTGCATGGGATATGGTAGATTGGTTGAACCAAAACTTGTCACGAAAACTGGGAAACAAGGACCATAGCTTTATTCCATGGAATGTCCTGTTTGGTTCAACGGTTTGGAACATATGGGTGAGAAGATGTGAACTTATTTTCCAAAACTAGAACCAAGGTCCAAAATACCTCTCGTTCTCCTGCCTAGCTTTACCAAACAATTATTCACAGGGGATGCAAGCAAACTCTGCGCTTCAGGGCAGTGGATCAACGATTCAAATAATAGCATGGACTCCACCTACTGGGCATCAGGTCAAGTTCATCATAGATGGATCGGTGCGGAGCTCCGAGGTAGCAGGATGCGGAGGAGTACTAAGAAACGCGGTGGTAGAATGGATCCTAGGCTTCTCAAGGAACCTAAGAGTATGCAGCATTTTTGCTGAACTCTGGGGTATTGCTACTGCTCTGAATATTGCTTGGGAGAAAGGATTCAGAGATGTCATCATTGAGATTGACTCTAAGATGGCTTACGAAATGTGTATTAAGGAAGTAAAGAGAATGCATACTGTAACAGCTCAATTTATGTAACAATTTTTTATTTATTTAACATCATGAAGTTATTACCTCATCTTAACTCACAATAACATTTATTTAATTATATAATACTAATTTTACACTCACATCATTAATACAAACATTTGTACAAGACATACATGTACATTTAAGCCCTAATCATCCACATAGACTATTTCCGGGGCCACTGGTGCGAGTGGCGGCACCTCCGCCGGAATCTCAGTCACTTCAACAACTGATATGTCCGCAATAATAGGTATTTGCCCAAGATAGGGCACCTCGATCATACGTACAGCAATAACAAGTCTCATTGAAAACAACTGCATAGCTAATTTTATAAATATGATATGGAAATATAGTGAGAATTAAATCCCAGTATGTTCAACAATAATTCATCATCAATATAGTTCATCACGTCATGTTCAGCTGTATAAACTACAGAAAATATCTTTAGGTCACATGAATGCACTTTATCATGCACATGAAAATTGTACAGTTATGACATGTATGGCATGAATAACTATTTTTTCGTATTTCATATGATGGCTATAAACTTATTCTTCCTTCCAGCTACCCCGGTCAGGGTGAGTATTCTCTACTTTTCGGTACGGGCTTATCTCGCTCCGTCCGACATGGTACACTTTCTCTTTTTTTTCTCATGAACATAATCATAACCGTTGGTAGGGCGTCCCCTACTGGTGCACCACACGGATTGCAATGTGACCGTGCTCATTTCTTTTCTTTTCATATTAATAGCCGAAAATATGATTCCAATAACAAGTATGTTCATTATATTCTCATGCCATAATTTATCAAAACATAATCATTCTCAAAATTCATTGGTAAACTGAAATTATGCCATGAATATAATCATTTTCTAATTTTTACTTTATAAAATATGTCCATGTCAAAATTTCACACTAATACCTCGATAACTGGATAGTAATTGTAGCCTGTAAACAGCGCACCAGGAAAGTTTCCAGGAAAGAGAGGTGGGTCACTAATGGACACGCTTAAGTACCAAGTCTTTCCTTGCCAGAGCTTTCCTTAGACATGCATTTTTCACAAATCACAATTTTTTTTCCAGTAACTAGAATAATTCTTTTCTGATGTGGAAATACTGCAATCACGGAGCATACTAAGATTTTTCAAATAAAACCGACACTTTCAAAACTTCTTGTAAATTTTATATGAGTACTAGGGTAAATTCCATGTTAAAAATTACACACTTAAAATGGTAGTAAGTTCATGCAATGGCAATAGCTAGGGCATACACTAGGCATTTATTATTTTCATTTATAAAATTCATCTTCTTTCTTGAATATTATTTTCATCTTTTCATTTTTTTTATGTCTAGGAATTTTGTAATTTTATTTTTACTTATATCATTTCCAACACATGTTCTTACAAATTTTATAGAGTATTTTTCCTCAAATTGATTTCTACTATTACCCTATAGTTTAAAAAATTCATCTAGGGTAGAAAAAATATTGAAAATAGGTTTTACTAACTTTTAACACAGTCTTTTCTTACAAATCAGAGTATAACTCTCTTATTTTAACTCCGATTAAGATGATCTTAGTGTCTATGAAAAGTTAAGACAATTATCTAAAACTATTATGTTAATCATATCAACAAAATAGTAAGATATCGTAGTGTTATTACTCCTTTAAATTTAGTATTATTTCTTCTCGTGTAGGTTCTGACCTTTACTGACTAATTAGATCATATCTCCCAAATTTGAACTCCAAATTGAGTTATTCCAGTTGGTAAAAATCCATGAGCCATATATCTATAATTGTTATGTTGGCGCGCTATTTTAATTCCCTACAGAATATTCCCAAAAATTCAAAAACTAAAGCTTTAATAACCTACTCTTCCCTGAATAAATATTTTCTGATCTCTGTGTACTAATCGGATCATATCTACCTCATATGAACTCCAAATTGCATAATTACAGTGGCTAAATTTCCATAAGACATAGAGCTATAACTTTCATGTTAACCATTTATTTTAATTCCTTACCGATTTTTCCCAGAATCTTAAAAACAGAAGCTAAAAGTTTTACCGCCCATAGCCATACCTATGTAGAACTATCTAAACCAGCCTAAGTATTCAAACATACATCACATGCATGATCAATATGTAACATGATTAAACAAAATTCATGACCAATAATCAAAGTGCTAAGATCAAAATCCCATATAAATATTACAAATTTCAAAACTTTTCTTCAAAAAGAAATATTGTTAAACTTACCTAAAAATCTCCCTAGCTCACTTAGTGAATTGGTTTTCTTGTTTGCTCTTGAAAGAAGTAGCAAGACTCCTCTCTTCCCTTAGCTTTTCTAGCAGCTTAGGTAAGAGAAGGAGGGTGAGTTTTTGATCCTCAAAGATAAAGAAGAAAAAATGGATTCAAGTGGGGATTAAGGTAACTTACCTTAAGTATTTAGCCTTCTAAACTTCTCCTTCTTTTTCCTTCCTTTCTTCTCCTCTCTTTCTCTCCTTTCCTCACTCTACCTTCCTTCTATTTCTCTCTCTTCCTCACTTGGACAAAATTAAAATGTTATGGGGTGGGTTTTGCTTATATAGACCACCAAATAATTCACCTTTCATGATCATGGATCTACCTTATCACAATTAAGATACACTTTGTTGAATTTTTGGAAAACAGACAACTTATGTTCTTGTCTTCCTCTTCCTTAGTCAAGATATGCATAGGAAAAGGAGATTTGCAATTTGAAATTTATGATGATATGTTCTTAAGATAAGGGACAAGGTCTCTTTGATTTAGGGATTCATTTCCATTTTTTTTGTCTTAAACAAGTATGATAGGTTTGCCTTTTTAGGTGGCAAATTTCTAACCCTTGAATTTCCATTATTTGGTTGATATTTTTTGTGTGGGATAGGAATGTTTTGTCCTAATGCCAAGTATTATCATACCACTTGCTAAAATTATGAGTGTAGGATATAGATGTTTTTGTCCTAAAGCCTTGTATTATCATGCCACTTGACAAAATTATGAATGTAGAATCATACCACTTACTAAATTTTTGTCTTAATGCCATGTAACCTAATCTTTATTATTATTACATTATTATATCATCACCTAATTTATTTTATTTTATTTTTCCTCTTGGGTTTGGGTTTATTCCTACCCATTATGGGCTTATTCCTATCCATTTTCTTTGCTTTGAATAAAATTTTACCTTTTTTGGAGGGCTTGAACACATTATCATAATTTTTTGGGCTATTGGTCCAATTTCTATATCTTAATCCAAGTCTAAGTTTTATTTCTTGTTTAGGTTATCCAATGGGCTTGCTAGAAACTTATGTGAATTGGAAAAATTCTATATGAAGTGTCTATAGATAAAAGTCCAATGTATGGGTGAAGATGTTAAACTTAATAATTCTAGTTCTTGAATTAGGAAAAATTACCCTAATCCAATGTTCTTGAAATTTTAAGACCTTTACTTGTTTCTAAAAATTTATCTTCCTTATCCAAGAATTTTACATCTCTTTAATATGTTATTTCTAATTTTTTTCCTATTAGGTTTTTCCTCTTTATTTGTTTTCTTAATGTTAGAAACATGTTCTATGCATATACATAAGGTGAAGAATTTCTAAGGATTATATTTTCCTTAGATATCTAAAATATTGTCTAATAAATTTTATTTCGTTAATGTACTTTTAACGAAATTAGGGATGTTATATTTCTCTCTCCCTAAAAGAAATTTTGTCTTCAAAATTTCAAAAATTACCTGATAAGAACAATTGCGGATATTTCTTCCTCATGAGTTCTTCCAGCTCCCAAGTTGCTTCTTCCGGAGTTAAACCTTCCCATAACACTTTAACCAGGGGAATAGTTTTATTTATCAGTTGTTTCATGTCGGTGTCCATTATGGATGCAGGTATTAGCTGGTATGTCATGTTCTCCTTTATTTGGATTGGTTCATCCTGTATTACATGTGATGAATCTGGAAGATACTTCTGCAACTGTGATACGTGGAAAATATTATGCAGGTTGGACAAATTAGGTGGGAGGGCAATTTGATATGCTGACGTCCCTACTCTTTTCAGAATTTGGTAGGGTCCCAAAAATCGTGGACTTAGCTTCCTAGTCTTGAGAGTCCTGCCAACTCCAGTAGTCGAGGAAAGTTTTAGAAATACATGATCTCCTTCCTCAAATTCTAGAGGTCTATGTCTCTTATCATAGTAACTCTTTTGCCGACTCTGAGCTGTAAGTATCTTATCTCGTATCATCCTGATTTGTTCAGTGGTTTGTTGAACTACATCAGGACCCAGCAAGTTCTTTTCTCCGACCTCAAACCAACATAGTGGAGATCGACACTTTCTACCGTATAAAGCTTCATAGGGGGCCATCTTAATGCTAGAATGATAGCTATTATTATAAGCAAACTCCACTAAAGGTAGGTATTTATCCCATCCTTTCCCTTGCTCTATCACACAGGCCCTTAACATATCTTCTAGGGTTTGAATTGTCCGTTCAGTCTACCCATCAGTTTGAGGATGATAAGTAGTACTGAACCGCAACTGGGTTCCAAAAGCCTCCTGTAATTCCTCCCAAAACCTCGATATAAACCTTGGATCTCTATCAGAAATGATATTTAAAGGAATCCCATGTAGTCTAACTATTTCCCAGACATACAATTGGGCCAATTTATCCAGCGAATAGTTAATCTTTATGGGCAGAAAATGAGCAGATTTGGTTAATCTGTCAACTATTACCCAGATAGAGTCATGTCCAACTGAAGTTTTAGGTAAACCCACAACAAAGTCCATCGAAATATTATCTCATTTCCATTCAGGAATCTCCAGAGGTTGAAGAAATCCTACTAGCTTTTGATGTTCCACTTTCACCTTCTGACAAGTTAAACATTTTGCCACGAACTCAGCAATGTCCTTTTTCATCCCTGGCCACCAATACATCTTCTTTAAATCCTGGTACAATTTAGTGGATCCAGGATGGATTGAGTATTTACTCTGATGCGCTTCCTGTAGGATCTTAGTCCTCAACTCTTGGTCCTGAGGAACACAGACCCTTCCTTGGTACATGATTACTCCATCTTCTGAAATAGAAAAACCACCCTGATTATTATGATCCCGTAAGTTTTGGTCGTGGCCTTGAGCCTCTTTAATCTAAGTTCTAAGGTCACACTCTATACTTAACCCATTGATGATTAACTTTTTTTGGAGTAAGAGTAGTGGCTAGCTTTAAATTTCGAAACTCCTCTAACATCTGCATCTCAAACACCATCATCTGACCCATGTGTAGAGATTTTCGACTCAAGGCATTAGCTACAACCTTCGCCTTTCCTGGATGATACTTTATCTCAAACTTGTAGTCATTAAGGAATTCTACCCATCTTCGTTGCCTCATGTTTAACTCCTTCTGATCAAAGAGGTATTTAAGACTCTTATGATCACAATATACTTCAAAGCTTGCCCCGTACAAATAGTGTCACCAAATCTTTAGGGCAAACACTACTGCTGCCAATTCAAGATCATGGGTTGGGTAGTTTTCTTCATGGGGTCTCAGTTGCCTAGAGGCGTAAGCAACTACTCTCTTGTCTTGCATCAACACACACCCTAGCCCTTTCTTTGAAGCGTCACTATACACTGCAAAATATCTTGAGGGGTCTGGAATAACTAAAACAGGAGGAGTGGTTAATCTGGTCTTAAGCTCTTGGAAACTAGTTTCACATTGATCAGTCCATTTAAAAGGACTTCCCTTCCTGGTTAATTTAGTCAATGGCAAGGCTATACGAGAGAAGTTTTGTATAAACCTCCTGTAATATCCTGCCAAACCCAGGAAACTTCTTATTTCTATAACCGTCTTTGGTCTCTCCCACTGAATCACTGCTTCTGTCTTGCTAGGATCAACTGCAACCCCTCTATTAGAGATGACATGTCCGAGAAACTTTACCTCTGATTGCCAAAATTCACACTTCTCCAATTTGGCATACAACTTTTTCTCCTTCAGCACTTGCAGCACGATTCAGAGATGTTGTTCATATTCTTTTTCACTCTTAGAATATATCAAGATGTCATCAATGAATACCACCACAAATTGATCTAGGTAGGGTCGAAAAATGCGATTCATGTAATCCATGAAAATTGCAGGTGCATTTGTCAACCCAAAGGGCATTACGAGAAACTCATAGTGCCCATACCTAGTCCTGAAGGCAGTTTTTGATACATCCTCATCCTTGATCCTAATCTGATGATATCCTAACCTCAAGTCAATTTTAGAAAAGATAGAGGCTCCCTTCAGTTGATCCAATAAGTCATCTATCCTAGGGAGAGGGTACTTGTTTTTAATAGTCACCTTATTCAGCTGTCTGTAATCTATGCATAGTCTCAAGCTTCCATCTTTCTTCTTAACAAACAATACAGGAGCTCCCCAAGGTGATACACTCGGTCTAATGAATTGCTTGTCTAACAGTTCCTCCAACTGTTTCTTAAGTTCCTGTAGTTCTTTTGAGGCCATTCTATAAAGTGCAATAGAGATAGGCCCTGTCCCAGATAAGAGATCAATGGAGAAGTCTATCTCTCTCTTAGGAGGTAATCCTGGAATATCTGATGGAAATACTTCAGGAAACTCTTTGACTATTGGGATCTCATCAAGCTTCGATTCGACTTCTAGGTTTGATAAACCCAAAAGAATGTATCTAAGTACTCCATTCTTCAACTCCCTATTAACTTGATTGGCATTAAGCATTAATAACTGTATCTCCTCTTTTGGAGTAGGAGGTAGAAATTCAACGGTCTTGTTACAACAATTTAGCAAGACCCGATTTCTAGACATCCAGTCTAACCCCATAATGACCTCAATACCTCTTAAAGGTAAACAGATGAGGTCTACAGAAAAAGTTTTCTCCTGGATGGTGACTTGACAGTCCTTACATACAGAGGAAGTTAATACTTTTCCCCTGTGGGGGTTACTACGGATAGCTCATAAGGAGTTTCAGAAATAGGAAACTGAAACTTCCTAATACATTCTTCTGATATAAATGAATGACTAGCACCAGAGTCAAACAACATCATAAGAGCAAATCCATAGATATAACATGTACCTTGAATCATTTCAGAAGATTGAGCTGCCTCTTGACCGCTTAGAGTGAAAACCCTTCCTTTCAGCTGAGGCCTTTGATCCGACTGCTTTCCCACATTCTGTGGGCAGTTTCTCGCAAAATGACCTTTTTGTCCGCAATTGAAGCAGACATCTTGTCCTATGTAGCATGGACGATTACCATGCATACATCCGCACTTAGCGTACTTGACTGGGGCAAAGTCCTGTTGGAAAGGTCGGGGACTTGCAGTCAATGGCCTCTTGCCAATAGCCTGTCTTTTTCCTCTGACATTTCTGCCAGATTTTTGTGGCCCGTTCCTCTTTTTCCAGAAGTTCCGTCTTTGTTTCTCATCCTCCACTGCCCTTAAGCTCTTTTTTAGGAGTCTGCATTTATTTATCAGAGGTACAAACTCCTTGGTCTCCATAGCTACGACAACATTCTTTATCTCCGGGTTCAGTCCCGCTTCAAACTTAACTGCCTTCCATGCTTCATCAGGGTTAAATCGCAGATAAGAGGAGAACTTAGACAATTCTTCGAACCCTGCGATGTACTGGTCCACAGTCATGCTGCCCTGCCTGAGTTGGAGAAATTCAATCTCCTTCTCCGCCTGTACAGTACTTGAAAAGTATTTTTCCAAAAAAGTGTTTTTGAACACTTGCCAGGTGATCTGTCTTCCCTGGTGAGCTAAAAGTTCTTTAGCTCCACGCCACCAGTATTCTGCTTCATCTTTTAACATATATGCAGCGAAGATTACTTGCTGCTCCTCAGTACAACCCATCACTTCAAAGATTTTCTCTAATTCCCTTATCCACCTTTCGGCTATCGTTGGATCATAACCACCTTGGAAACAAGGTGGTCTGGTTTTCAAGAATTCGGATATGCCGTTATCATTTCCAGCCATCCGGTTGTTAGCACCATTCGAGTTACTAGCAATCTGGAGGTGTTGTAGAATTTGGTTGGTGGTCAAGACTTGGTCTCGAATTGCTGTGGCCAGGTTATGCAGGGTTTCTTCTGCATTGTTTGCCGGATTCCTCCTTGGTGGTGCCATTTCTTACTGTGGCAAAAACAAAGTTATGCTGCTATTGAGGTGATCAAACCCAATAGTTAGTTTCAAAATATTTAACAGCAGTCATAACACCACCTTGGCATATAGATAGGAAACACTAGTAATTTCTTACCTATATGAAATCACTGATTCCCTACACAGTATAACCACAACATACTCAAGACACTATAAGATCGATTCAAATAACCATCCACCCACTGGCCATCTAAGATCGACCTGCTCTGATACCAATTATGTAACAGCTCCATTTATGTAACAATTTTTTTTTATTTAACATCATGAAGTTATTATCTCATCTTAACTCACAATAACATTTACTTAATTATACAATACTAAGTTTACATTCACATCATTAATACAAACATTTGTACAAGACATACATGTACATATAAGCCCTAATCATCCACATAGACTATTTTCGGGGCCACTAGTGCGGGTGGCGACACCTCCACCGGAATCTCAGTCACTTCAACAACTGATATGTCCGCAATAATAGGTATTTGCCCAAGATAGGGCACCTCGATCATACGTACGGCAATAACAAGTCTCATTGAAAACAACTGCATAGCTAATTTTCTGAACATGATATGGAAATATAGTGAGAATTAAATCCCAGTATGTTCAACAATAATTCATCATCAATATAGTTCATCACGTCATGTTCAGCTGTATAAACTACAGAAAATATCTTTAGGTCACATGAATGCACTTTATCATGCACATGAAAATTGTACAGTTATGACATGTATGGCATGAATAACTATTTTTTCGAATTTCATATGATGGCTATCAACTTATTCTTCCTTCCAGCTACCCGGTCAGGGTGAGTATTCTTTACTTTTCGGTACGGGCTTATCTCGCTCCGTCCGACATGGCACACTTTCTCTTTCTTTTCTCATGAACATAATCATAACCGTTGGTAGGGCGTCCCCTACTGGTGCACCACACGGATTGCCATGTGACTGTGCTCATTTCTTTTCTTTTCATATTAATAGCCGAAAATATGATTCCAATAACAAGTATGTTCATTATATTCTCATGCCATAATTTATCAAACATAATCATTCTCAAAATTCATTGGTAAACTGAAATTATGCCATAAATATAATCATTTTCTAATTTTTACTTTATAAAATATGTCCATGTCAAAATTCCACACTAATACCTCGATAACTGGATAGTAATTGTAGTCTGTAAACAGCGCAGGAGGAAAGTTTCCAGGAAAGAGAGGTGGGTCACTAATGGACACGCTTAAGTACCAAGTCTTTCCTTGCCAGAGCTTTCCTTAGACATGCACTTTTCACAAATCACAATTTTTTTTCCAGTAACTAGAATAATTCTTTTCTGATGTGGAAATACTGCAACCACGGAGCATACTAAGATTTTTCAAATAAAACCGGCACTTTCAAAACTTCTTGGAAATTTTATATGAGTACTAGGGTAAATTCCATGTTAAAAATTACACACTTAAAATGGTAGTAAGTTCATGCAATGGCAATAGCTAGGGCATACACTAGGCATTTATTATTTTCATTTATAAAATTCCACTTCTTTCTTGAATATTATTTTCATCTTTTCATTTTCTTTATGTCTAGGCATTTAGTCATTTTATTTTTACTTATATCATTTTCAACACATGTTCTTACAAATTTTATAGAGCATTTTTCCTTAAATTGATTTCTACTATTACCCTATAGTTTAAAAAATTCATCTAGGGTAGAAAAAATATTGAAAATAGGTTTTACTAACTTTTAACACAGTCTTTTCTTACAAATCAGAGCATAACTCTCTCATTTTAACTCCGATTAAGATGATCTTAGTGTCTATGAAAATTTAAGACAATTTTCTAAAACTATTATGTTAATCATATCAACAAAATAGTAAGATATCGTGGTGTTATTACTCTTTTAAATTTAGTATTATTTCTTCTCGTGTAGGTTCTGACCTTTACTGACTAATTAAACCATATGTCCCAAATTTGAACTCCAAATTGAGTTATTGCAATTGGTAAAAATCCATGAGCCATATATCTATAATTGTTATGTTGGCGCGCTATTTTAATTCCCTATAGAATATTCTCAAAAATTAAAAAACTAAAGCTTTAATAACATACTCTTCCCTGAATAAACATTTTCTGACCTCTGCGTACTAATCGGATGATATCTACCTCATATGAACTACAAATTGCATAATTCCAGTGACTAAATTTTCATGAGACATAGATCTATAACTTTCATGTTAACCATTTATTTTAATTCCTTACCAATGTTTCCTAGAATCTTAAAAACAGAAGCTAAAAGTTTTACCGCCCATAGCCATACCTATGCAGAACTCTCTAAACCAGCCTAAGTATTCAAACATACATCACATGCATGATCAATATGTAACATGATTAAGCAACATTCATGACCAATAATCAAAGTGCTAAGATTAAAATCCCATATAAATATTACAAATTTCAAAACTTTTCTTCAAAAAGAAATATTGTTAAACTTACCTAAAAATCTCCCTAGCTCACTTAGTGAATTTGTTTTCTTGTTTGCTCTTGAAAGAAGTAGCAAGACTCCTCTCTTCCCTTAGCTTTTCTAGCAGCTTAGGTAAGAGAAGGAGGGTGAGTTTTTGATCCTCAAAGATAAAGAAGAAAAAATGGATTCAAGTGGGGATTAAGGTAACTTACCTTGAGTATTTAGCCTTCTAAACTTCTCCTTCTTTTTCCTTCCTTTCTTCTCCTCTCTTTCTCTCCTTTCCTCACTCTACCTTCCTTCTATTTCTCTCTCTTCCTCACTTGGACAAAATTAAGATGTTATGGGGTGGGTTTTGCTTATATAGACCACCAAATAATTCACCTTTCATGATCATGGATCTACCTTATCACAATTAAGATACACTTTGTTGAATTTTTGGAAAACAGACAACTTATGTTCTTGTCTTCCTCTTCCTTAGTCAAGATATGCATAGGAAAAGGAGATTTTCAATTTGAAATTTATGATGATATGTTCTTAAGATAAGGGACAAGGTCTCTTTGATTTAGGGATTCATTTCCATTTTCTTTTGTCTTAAACAAGTATGATAGGTTTGCCTTTTTAGGTGGCAAATTTCTAACCCTTGAATTTCCATTATTTGGTTGATATTTTTTTTGTGGGATAGGAATGTTTTGTCCTAATGCCAAGTATTATCATACCACTTGCTAAAATTATGAGTGTAGGATATAGATGTTTTTATCCTAAAGTCTTGCATTATCATGCCACTTGGCAAAATTATGAATGTAGAATCATACCACTTACTAAATTTTTGTCTTAATGCCATGTAACCTAATCATTATTATTATTACATTATTATATCATCACCTAATTTATTTTATTTTATTTTTTCTCTTGGGTTTGGGCTTATTCCTACCCATTATGGGCTTATTCCTACCCATTTTCTTTGCTTTGAATAAAATTTTACCTTTCTTGAAGGGCTTGAACACATTATCATAATTTTTTGGGCTATTGGTCCAATTTCTATATCCTAATCCAAGTCTATGTTTTATTTCTTGTTTAGGTTATCCAATGGGCTTGCTAGAAACTTATGTGAAGTGGAAAAATTTTATATGAAGTGTCTATAGATAAAAGCCCAATGTATGGGTGAAGATGTTAAACTTAATAATTCTAGTTTTTGAATTAGGAAAAATTACCCTAATCCAATGTTCTTGAAATTTTAAGACCTTTACTTATTTCTAAAAATTTATCTTCCTTATCCAAGAATTTTACATCTCTTTAATATGTTATTTCTAATTTTTTTCCTATTAGGTTTTTCCTCTTTATTTGTTTTCTTAATGTTAGAAACATGTTCTATGCATATACATAAGGTGAAAAATTTTTAAGGATTATATTTTTCTTAGATATCTAAAATATTGTCTAATAAATTTTATTTCGTTAATGTACTTTTAACAAAATTAGGGATGTTACACATACAAACAACACTCATCTCCCACATCAAGTTGCTCTTGGAGCGAAGATGGAAAGCCACCATTCAGCACTCCTTTAGAGAAGGAAATGTGGCCGCGAACAGAATGGCCAAGGAAGCACATAGACAGGGTCTGGGACTTCAAATTTGGGAAAGCCCACCAGGTTTTCTTGGAAGTATTCTTATAAACGATTTAAGGGGCAACGGTATTCCCCGCTTTTGTTTGAGCTAGTTTAGCTCTTTGCTTGTACCAAAAAAAATTGATGATATTTTTGTTAATTTAAAAGTGAGTATGTCATAATTATTAAATAAAATCGAAATAATATAATAATTATAGAAGATTAAACTCAAAATTTAAGTAATATTTATAATTATTTATGTCAATTAAATTTGAAAATAAATAAATAAAAACAAATGTTTAACTTCATAAAATAAATATATTTTTTAAATAATAAAAAATTGTAAATAAAAATAGAAAATAAAAATTGACACAAACCAAACACACTAAGAAATTATGGTTCCTTCCTCTTCATACCTTTCACACATATATATAACGCAGACGACTAATCAAATCTTCTTGAAACTTTTGGAGCACGGCTGGTGTATATATACAACCTAGCTTCCTCTCCCTCGATTTGCATATTTATCATTAAAGGAGGTAGTACTTGGTTTTAAAATCAACTTTAATTTCTTTTTCACATCGACTGTAAAAGAAGAGCCTATTTTATTAAAATATTAGGGTCCCTATTTTATAAGGAAGTTTACATGCCAAACGTCACGTTGTTGTAAGAGGCTCTTGGCTTTCGTGGATCTTTTATATTTTGCTCACCATTTAATTGGAGGATCAAAAGAGAAAGAGAATCACGATAAGTGAACTTGAAGTGCAGCTTGGGATTTGTGTTTGAGAAAATAGATTCAAGAGAAACGAGAGTATGCATCTATTAAGAGTTTGATAAGATTCCCCAGGTTTGTCATGCAGGAGAGAGCTAGGTCTATAACGAACTTGAACTCATCAATACTTAAAATTTCAAATTCTTTCTTGCCATGGCTGCTTGAATGGAGATATTACTGATATTAGCAATATCTAATGCAAAGCATAAAGATAAAAGGCTAAATTATCATTTTGGTCTCTTAGAATTGTTTGAAAATTTCAAAGTGGTCCATTTTTTTATTGATAAAATTCCTTAACTCTTTATACTATTTCAATGTTGTCCTCCTATATGATGCTATTGGCATACTTCGTTAAATATCTATGACATGTCACATAGCATTTTAGTCACCGTTATTTTTGTTAAATGTTTAGGTGGTATGTTATCTTGGTCTTCATCTTTTTCTCTTTTTTTTTTTTTTTCCTTTTCTTCATTCTCTGAAATTCTTTCAATCTTCATGTTATTCTTTGCACTCACTAGACATAAAATGCAAATCTAAAATACATTATTTTTGACAAAGGGACGAGGAAAGGTAAGAAATAAGAGTAAATGAGAGGCAATGGCCGTTTTACGTGCTCTATAATATACCCACAGCTTGAGCCTTCAAGCGAAGTACTAGCATACTCCGTGCTTTGTGGAAATTCTAGATTAATCCAAGGAAATTGTGGGACAAAATTGGGTGAGGTTGAGGTTGAAAAAAAAAACAGAAATGGAGAGAAAAGATCGATGCAACGCAAGTAATAATAGTGCAATAAATGCAAGTAGAACACCGAGATTTTGCAAATTATAAGTGAATTAGAATTGAAGCTTTTAATCAAAATTGTGGGTGTTGGTTGAAATTAAGTCCAGAAGCTTTAAGAATCGTCATAAATGGCTGCCCATGTTTTTTTTTTTTTGAATTCTCCAGCGTAGAAAAAATAACCCTTTTTTCTTGTCTATCTGAGCCTATCCATTATGTTGGGCACCCCCTTGGAGAACCAAAACCCCTTTGGCTTCACGTATTATTGATAATCAGGGAGAAGAGATCAGTACAAGATCAGTACAATAAGGAAGAAAATGTAAGGAGAGTTAACGTTCAAATTGTTCACATAAGTCAAAGGGATGCGGATTTTCTATTGTGCCTGGGGGCACAGGAGGCACAGTTCCAAACACAGTCTTATCAAGCGACTAGTCAGTGGTCTAATAAATATGACCAGTCGCCTGGTCTAATAAATATGATCAAGCGACTGATCAACTGACCAGTCGTCTAGTCAGAGTGAGGAAGGGGCGGTGCTGTGCCTCTTCCCCACTGTAGAGGATCCGCATCCAAGTCAAAGTGGTAACATCTCATCTAGCTTGGCTATGGCTGCCCGAGAGACGAGTAACACCGTCATACAAGATGACAATTCTTGAAATATTATCAATATTTAAGAGATTTTATGAAAGAAGAAAAAGTAGAGTAAATTTTTTAAATAATTCTCGTGATAATGTTCAACTTTTAAATAAAGTAAAAACATTATAATTTTTTTTTAAATCATGATAGTGTTTTTAACTTTTTGATTCTGTAAAAATTTGTCTAATACCGATATTATTCTTATTATAATGCCGTAAAAACGCGTCGTTTCTTTACCTTCTACAGAGCACTAAAATGCGTGTAGATCTCCTGCTGTGTTTGAGGCACAACACCGCCATGTACTGTGCCTCAAATGCAGCAAAACGCAACTTGAGAAAGGTTTTAATAATAAATAAAAAAACATAAAGGGACGCGTTTTACTGCATTTGAGGTGTGTCTCAAACACAGCAAAGCATCTGGGTCCCTTCTCTTTTGTTAATTGTTATAATGGCACGCCAAATTAGAAAAGTATGACTTTAGATTACCACAGTATGAAGCACCATATCTGCCAGTTTTCTGCAACTCAGATCGAGCATTTTCAAAGCAAGTAAGGCTCAGCCTTGGCTTTTCCAAATGGATGGGAAGAGCAGCCTATCACTTAGAGATATCCGTAAACGTAACGTATTTCTCAGTTTCAGGCATGAAGACACTTGGAACAACTTTTCTGGTAATCTTTTCTCTGCTCTGAAAGAAAGAGGAATATTTCCCTTCATGAGTGACGATAAAGAACAGGCCGTTTCACCAGAGCTCCTAAAAGCAATTGAACTATCCCCAATTTCCATCGTTGTCTTCTCAAGAAACTATGCTGCCTCAACCCGCTGCTTGGAAGAACTGGCATATATAGCCGAGTGCCATGGTTTAGATGAACAAAATATTCTGCCAGTTTTCTATGATGTGGATCCTTCCGAGGTAGAAGAACAGAGAGGGGTTTACCAGCAAGCCTTTGCCGAACATGAAGAAAGGTTCAAAGAAAATTTAAAAAAGGTCGAGAGGTGGAGGAAAAGCATGACAAAAGTGACCTATCTGTCTGGTTGGAATCTACAGAATCAGTAAGTAATGTTCAATTACTTTTTTTTAGCTGTTTAGACAAATCAAGTTGATAGTACCAAAGGGGGTTGAGATCTCTTTTAATTTACCTAGAGAGGCCATCTCTAAATAGAAATTGAGTTAAAAATTGCCTTGATAAGCTCATTTTTGTCTTGCCTGTTAAATGCTTCAATCTTCTTAACTAATCCCCCTTTACCTGCCACATTCTGAACCTCTGAGTTAATTAAACACCCAGAAACAGACAGTACCTTCACCTAAAAATTGCCAAATTGTTGTCTTTCCATGCCTGGTTAAATGCTTCACACTTTTTAAGTAAGCCTTTTAAACTAGTTTATTTCCATAACTTAATTCTGAACTTCTGAGTTATTTAAGAAACTCACAGTAGCAGGTTGTGATGATTTGGCTATTTTCTTTGTCTTTTGTTCAGGAAAGAGACGGAAGTTATTCATAACATAGTTAAAAGGGCAATCATATTGAGTCATAATTCCGTTAGTGTTGAAGATGATCTCGTTGGGATGCTATTCAAAATATATGAATTAGAATGCTTGATGCTCGTAGACCGCCTTCTGGACGATTACTGCAAAAACAGCATAATTATAGGGATTGTGGGGATGAGTGGAATAGGGAAGACAACTCTTGCCAAATTAGTTTATAACAGGGTTTCTTGGCGATTCGGTGCTTCTTGTTTCCTCACCAATGTAACCCAAGTTTCCCTCCTTTCAGATGTAAATGTTGCTCTACAAGAACAACTTCATCGTCAAACTCCGATGCAGAAAAATGTACAGATAAGGGATTTTGTCACGGAATCCTCACTACTACCCCCCATTCAAAGGTACCTCAACACTCTCATAGTTATTGATGATGATGGAAGATTCAACCAATTAGAGGGTAACACTAGATATTTTGGTCAAGGGACTAGAGTTCTCATAACATCTACTAGAGATACTGAAATTCTTCGGAGGTATGTGGATGTTATTTACGAGATTAAAGGATTGGACATGGATGAAGCTCTACAACTTTTTGGTAGACATGCTTTCAAATCTGGTTATCCTGAGACATACTTTGAATTTTATCAATAGGTAATTAGGGAATGTGAGTTCATCACCCTACTGCCTCCTCACATTACCACTAATACCACCTTCACAATATCGTCTCAAGCCATATAATCTCGTCATTTCTTATCAATACATATATATATTTATATGAATATATAAACATGTAAAAAAAATGCATATCCATCATATGCAATGAATTATTATCAAACAATTCGCCATACAATCATATTCGGCAATTTACCACTTTACATATCATTCAAAACAAAGCTTTCAGTCTCAGTACAAAATCTTTTATTATAAATTTTTCAATCAGAGAAATCATATAATCATGCCCATATTCGAGGCAAATATAACACTATAAAATTAATGCCACATGCATATCATATTTTCTTTGCCATGTAATGCGAAATGCATTTAGAATTATCGTATTCAAAGCATTTCAAAATCTATTTCAAAACTCATACTCTTCTTGAACTAGATATCATTTCTCAATCATTTCAAATATTTCAAACCATTTCAGAAACATATGAACATATAAATAACATGTAATCATACTCATTTATCAATGAAAAGTTCAAGAAGAGTAAAGGTAAGCTATAGGAAGAATTATCTACTCACAGGTAAGGGCTCCAGATTGGACAGCCCTAAAATCTTCGTTTCTAGCCTGAATTTGACCAAATAAGCTTCAAAAACGTGTCAGGAGGATCCAAAAATTTTAAATGAGCTCGGGTACTGTTCACCGCCAAAAATACTATTCATCCGCCACTATTCATCGTCGGAATTACTATTCATCCGCACTATTCATGCCAGAAATTACTATTCACCGCCACATAAAAAATTACCAATTGACCGAAAAAATTACATATTCTAATGTTTATCAAGCTTCTGAACCTATCTACGGTGTCAGATTTCCAATTTGAAATCTCTAAGTAAGGTTTTTCAGAACTTACCTTTTACCGAGATTTTCTACTTCAGATTTACGGCGATTCAACGGTTGATTTGAAAAACTGATCGGTCAAAACTGAAGTACTCTTCGTCGTGAATCCAATAATACTTTTAGTTTTGGTATTGGAAGCCCCTAAACACTCCAAATCGAAAGATAAATTTTGAGATCACTATTCACTCACTATTCATTACTATGCATCTTTCCGTTTTTTTTTCTTTTTGAAACTTCGTTGCCCCGGTTTCAATTTAACATACGGCATCTTTTTTTTTTTTTAAATATTATAATAATTATTAAATAATTAAGAATAAGATTTTCTTTTGTAAAAATTCATATAAATTCCATTTTTCATCATAAAATATCCCAAAAATTTCTAAAAATTTCCTTTCTCCTAAACCTTTAGTTAAACTCTTAAATCATGATTTTTCTTGATAAAAATCATATTAAAACAAATTTCAAAATAAATATCTTTATTCATATTAAAAGAAAGAATATTTCTAAAAATACCATAAAAATTCAATAGAGGCCGATATAATTATTTTAAGCAACACAATACTTCTTTTACTTAAAAGTCCACTTACTTTTAACAAATCATAATTATTTCTACATAAATAATAATATTTTTGCTAATAGCGCGCCAAAATATAAATTCTCATATTTCTTTTGTAATTCTTTAATCCATGTAATAAATATACATATTTTCACTGGTTCTTATCTCTATTGTCAAAATTCTCTTTTTTATTCTACATTCCCTTTAATTGGAATTTTTCGTTAAATTTTACGGTTATTACAGAAAATGTTGTATTTCTGATTTTGGAGAATGAATGTTTATGCCGGAACTCTGTCCGAGGAATATTTTGGAAGGGAGGGATATATCTTGTCTTAAAAAGGATTTTAACCTCATAATTTTCAATTGTTCTTTCAGATTATATTTTCAATTTATTAAACTAGTTTATTTTGGAGAAATCATTGATAGAAACACTGTTAGCTAGCGACAGAGATAGCTAGCCTTGGTGCACCATGAAATTTTAGCTAGCAAGAGAGTTGCTAGCCCCTTGTGCGAACGGGCACATGAGGATTGAATTATGAATAAGTATGGAGTTAAGTATGTCTCCTCCAATAATCAGTGGCAATTGGCCTGGTTACTTATGATGAGAATGAGGTGATTTACCCGTCCTATTACTGTGTGCTTAGGACAGTCAACATATGGAAAGGTCAGGGAATTGAGGAGAGCTCCTCCCAACCTTATGATATGAATTATGAGAATATGGTAATTTACCCGTCCCATTGCTATGTGCTTGGGATAAAACAATGTATATGGTGATTGCCCTTACCAGGCTTTGTGCTTGGGTATAACAAATTATAATTATGGGTCTACTTTGAGTCCTTCTCTAAACAAATTTTTTTTATATATAAAGAGTTATCTTTTTATTTCCTTATCTGATTTTGAAATTATTGTTTATATACTAAATCTTAAGATTGTTGATTTTCTTTTAACAAAATTTACCTTCTTTAAAGCTTCAGTTTGTTGTTATATACATTGATTTAGATAATATTATATTCTACCATATTTTCTATTTATGAAAACTCGTGCGAATGGTCTGTTCTGTTTCAGTTATAGTAAACTATATTTGCTCACTGAGTTGTCAAACTCACTACACGATATTTCTACATTTTTTTTTCAAATAGTTGACCAGCTAGATGACATGATCTCTGAGTGAGCCTACTTTATTTCCAAAGCTCATAGATTTTAATTTGCATTGTACTTGTACTCTAGAGTTGCTCCATATATCACAGGCAGGATCTCAACTTCCATTTGCAGAGTATTTATGTATATTTGAGATTATTGAAATTATACCGTAAGCTCTCAAATGAATGTGATTATGTGTTTGGTTACAATCTATACTATTTATGAGAAAATCATTTATATATATCATACTAGAGGCTTACGGGATGAGATTATTCTCAAAACCCGTTCCGGTTACGTACTTCTATTTTTGGGTCGTGACATAAGCTATATGTTATGAAAAATTAACATTTGTGCCTATCACTACATCAAATTAAAAAGCAAAATGTACCACAAAAATGTTAAAAAATAATCGTTCATATTTAAAATAATATTTTTCTGCCTTTATTTCTCATATTTGCTTGTTTGGAATTTCTATCTTTAATATTTGAAAGCATTGTTAAACCTCCACCAGAGTCTACAAGTGAAGCAAATAAATAGTTAATTATATGAAGAATAGTTGCGGTAACAGAATACATCTTGTGATGATTCATTGTATTATAACCTCTGTCGTGTAATTTGAAAGCAATCTTGATGTTGAGGTCTTTCTTTACCTTGATGGGAAATGTCTGGAATGTGTATTGGCCTGAGTTTCTCCCTCTTGTTTCTTTCTATAGAGATAAGGAGACTGTGTAGTATTGTAGTTTCTACAGTTACATTACATGACCCAAGTTATTGATGAAGTTTTGATATAATTTTTACCCATCAACTAAGCGAGGTCTGCTGTGTTCCACAAATTAGTGTGCTTCAAAGTTCATAATTTACTCCCCACTTATTATTGTAAAGACTTTACTTTCTCTAGCCCTCCCTTAATTTACCTCTTAATAGTAGTTGTTCCTCTGTCTTGGTAAGTCCATGCAGTTATCAAATTAACCCTATTTCTGTAGAGTGCTTATTTATTTATTTTTGTTTGGAAATTTAGTTTATCAGTTTATAATTACATGACTCGTATTTGTTTTGTAGATTGCAATTTTAGAGCAGATGCAGGGGTCATTCCTAGGATAGTTGACTAGCCTTGGGATTTATCTTCCAAGGAGAAGATTTTCAATTACAGTTTCCAGTAAGCAGTTGGTTTGAGTATTTGATTGCCAACGTTGTCCTCTTTTAATTGTTGAATGATAACAACCAGATACAAAATTGGGTTTGTGATTACAGCCTCTCTAGTATATTGTTTTTAGTTGGTACTTGATAGTTGCTCATTTATTGACTATTGCTACATGCATGATTGAGATAGTAAGTAAGCCTCCAGCTCCATAATAATTTTGCCAAGTAAGATGATCGAATGATAATCTATCTAGGCATTCTTGGAGACAACCTATAGAGTCTTACCAATTAGTAGGTCCTACAACATATGATTTAGGAGGTTGTACTAAACAAAGAGTTATAATTTTGCTCGTTTATGAGTGGAGTCTAAAGATATTGTGATAGGTTGTTCTTAAAAACAATTATCTGGTCACATCTTCAAACATTTCTAGGGAATGTGATTGAAAAATCTGTTAGTAGGATTATTATTGACGCATCTCATCCCATTTGCCACCTTTGGAGTCAACTATGTTTAGATCCAGGAAGTGTTTACTTTTCAATCTAGCTCCAGTTTCTGGGGGTCAAAACTTTCATTCCTACAGTATTTCTAGGGCTTGAACTCTTATGTGGTGTTCTTAACTTTTCTAGCTTTCCGCAAAAGTTGAGATTTTCACCCATAGCTACTCATTTGTTGAATTGTAAATGATGAGATTCTCCAGGTTTGTCATGTAGGAGAGAGCTAGGTCTATAACGAGCTTGAACTCAATACTTGAAATTTCAAATTCTTTCTTGCGATGGCTGCTTGAATGGAGATATTACTGATATTATAGCAATATCATATGCAAGGCGTAAAGATAGAAGGCTAAATTATCATTTTGGTCTCTTAGAATTATTTGAAATTTCAAAGTGGTCCCTTTACTTTATTTTTTGATTGATAAAATTCCTGAACTATTTATACTATTTCAATGTTGTCCTCCTATATAATGCTATTGGTATACTTCCGTTAAATATCTATGACATGTCACATAGCATCTTAGTCACCACTATATTTGTTAAATGCTTACTTGGTATGTCACGTGGTATCTTGGTCTTCATCTTTTTTCTCTTTTTTTTTTCTTTCTTCTCTCTGAAATTCTTTTAGTCTTCTTCATGTTATTCTTCGCACTCACTAAACATAAAATGCAAATCTAAAATACGTTAATTTTGACAAAGAGACGAGGAAAGGTAAGCAATAAGTGAAATTGAATTGAAGTTTTTAATCAAAATTGTGGGCGTTGGTTGAAATTAAATCCAGAAGCTCTAAGAATCGTCATAAGTGGCTGCCCATGTTTTTTTTGTTTTTTTCTCTGAATTCTCCAGCGTACAAAAGATAACCCTTTTCAAAAAATTTCCAAAATGCATCGAACCCCTTGTCTATCTGATTTTCTGATAACCCATCTCAGCCTATCCATTATGTTCGGCACCCCCATGGAGAACCAAAACCCTTTTGGCTTTATGTATTATTCATAATCCGATAGAAGAGATCAGTACAATAAGCATGAAAATGTAAGGTGAGTTAACGTTCAACTTGGTCACATAAGTCAAAGGGGTAACATCTCATCTAGCTAGGCTACAGCTGCCCGAGGGACGAGTAACACCGTCATACATGAGTACAACTTGAAACATTATAAATATTTAAAAGATTTTATAAAAAAGAAAAAATAGAGTTAAATTTTTTAAAAATTCTAGTGATAATGTTCAATTTTTAAATAAACAAAAAAAATTATAAAAGGTTTTTTTTAATCATGATAGATTGCGTAAAATTTGGTAAAATACCAATATTATTCTCGTTATAATGCCGTGAAACGCGTCGTTTGTCTGCCATCTATAGGTACATTTCAACAGGTAGATGCAGCACTAAAAAGTAAAATTTTGAAAGACTTACTGGGTCGTTCTCTTTTGTTAATTGTTATAATGGCATGCCAAATTAGGAAAGTACGACTTCAGATTACCACCATCAGGAGCACCATATATGCCAGTTTTCTGCAACTCAGATCGAGCATTTTCAAAGCAAGTAAGGCTCAGCCTTAGCTTTTCCAAATGGATGAGGAGAGTAGCCTATCACTTGGCCATATCCGTAAACATGATGTGTTTATCAGTTTCAGGGCTGAAGACACTGGCAACAACTTTTCTGGTAATCTTACCTCTGCTCTAAAGAAAGAAGAATGCTTCCTTTCATGAGTGACGATAAAGGAGAGGCCGTTTCACCAGAGCTCCTAAAAGCAATTGAACTATCCCCAATTTCCATCGTTGTCTTCTCAAGAAACTATGCTGCCTCAACCTGCTGCTTGGAAGAACTGGAACATATAGCCGAGTGCCATGATTTGGATGAACTAACTTTTTTGCCAGTTTTCTATGATGTGGATCCTTCCGAGGTAAAAGAACAGAGAGGAGTTTACCAGCTAGCCTTTGCTGAACATGAAGAAAGGTTCGAAGAAAATTTAGAAAAGTTGGAGAGGTGGAGGGAAAGCATGACAATAGTGGCCAGTCTTTCTGGTTGGTATGTACGGAATGAGTAAGTAATGTTCAAATATTGTTAATTTTTTTTTTTTTTGGGACTGTTTTAGACAAATCAAGCTTGACAGTATCAGTACGGATTGAGATTGTTGGATCATAAAGTTGATCTATTATGGAAGCTCAAACTCAAGTCTAATCCAATTGGAGTCAAGTCCATAATCAAGGTTCACAACTACAAAGTCTTCTACCTAGAATTCTAGGGTGTGGTAGATATGCATGTTAATCATATGGTATATTAAAATATTATTAAAAGGTTGAAAAAAAATGAGGTGTATAGTTATTATATTTTTGGATTAATTTATTTGTGTGGTGTAGGATTGTTTGTAATTAGTATAAATACCCCCCTCCCATCTTGGTTTAGGCATCAAGAAGAAGTAAGAACTTCGAAGTGTATGAAGTAGCAAGTCTTGAGTGAGTTGTAGTATTTTATTTTGAGTGAGAGTGCTCTTGTAATATTTCTTTTTGAGTTTGAGTAAAAGTTGTTTGTGAGAGTGTTTTATTTCTAACAAAGTGGTATCAGAGCTAGGTTGAAAAGTATACACTATAGCATATTAAATTTAAGGTTTCGAGGAGAGGAATCCAATGCCACCAGAATTGCCCCGATCAGAATTCAAACGCCCAGCCAAGAGCCGTCGGAATATTGCTGCCAGAAAACGAGTTTACTCACTGAGTTGACACAACCTAGTTGAGCCAAGTTGACCAAGCCATAAGCCGTTGACCGAGCTGCTTGATCAAGCCGTCCAAGCCGAGTTGACCGAGCTATAAGTCCGTTGACCGAGCTGTCAAAACCTTTGACCATTGACCAGGTTAGGATTGACTTTGACCGTTGACCAATAGTTAAAAATTTTGACCAAGTCATTTCCAAAGTATTTCAACGTTTCGGATTCATCTGTGCAATCGAAATTTTCAAATTTTTGATATATTGAGCGATATGGCAAATGGTGTGGTATCCTTTCAAGTCCTGACACTAAGCAACAACAATTATGACAATTGGAGTATCAAGATGAAAGCTCATCTTGGCGCGCATGATGTTTGGGATATCATAGAAAAAGGTTTTAGCGAGCCAGATGATGAAGATGCACTAACTACAATCCAAAACGATAGTCTAAAAGATACAAGAAAGAGAGACAAGAAAGCTCAGTATCTCATCTATCAAGCATTAGATGATGATGGTTTTGAACAGATTTCAAGTGCAAGCTCTGCCAAGAAAGTATGGGAAAAGCTGCAAATCTCTTACAAAGGATCCGAGCAAGTGAAGAAAGTCTGTCTCCAAACATTAAGAGGTGAATTTGAATCCTTATATATGAAGGTATCCGAGTCTATTTAAGATTATTTCTCAAGAGTAGTAGCTGTTTCTAATCAATTAAAAAGAAATGGTGAAAAGTTAGAAGATGTGAGGATAATAGAGAAGATACTTCGTTCGTTGGATCCCAAATTTGAGCACATCGTTGTAACAATTAAAGAAACTAAAGATCTACAAGAAATGACGATCGAGCAACTCCAAGGATTATTGCACGCGTATGAAGAGAAGCATAAGAAGAAGCAAGGGATTACTGATCAACTCCTTAAGCTGCAACTCAAGGATATGCATGAAAGCCAAGGCAATGATAGAAATCAACGTGGCTGAGGAAAAGGTAGAAACCGTGGACGAGGTGGAAGTTATGGACATGGACGAGGACAGAATTACAACAACAACAATTCCAACAACAATTACGAGAAAGGAGAAAGTTCAATCCGAGGCCGTGGAAAAAGCAATCTAAACTTGAGGTATGATAAATCTCAAGTTCGATGTTATAATTGTCAGAAATTTGGACATTATGCTTTAGAATGTAGAGCTCCCAATAATAGAATTGAGGAAAAGGCCAACTACGTGGAGGAGAAAATAGATGACAAAGAAACTCTTCTTCTAGCATGGAAGGAGACTGATGGTGTCCAAGCAAATTCTTAGTACCTTAACAGTGGTGCAAGCAATCACATATGTGGAAGGAAAGACATGTTCGTAGAGCTAGACGAGTCAATAAGTGGAAATGTCTCGTTTGAAGATGATTCTACAATAGCAGTAAAAGGAAGAGGTAACATTCTTATCCGTTTGAAAGATGGGAGACATTAGTTTATTTTCAATGTCTACTATGTGCCCAATATGAAAAGTAACATCTTGAGTTTAGGACAACTGTTAGAGAAAGGTTATGATATTCGTATAAAGGATCATAATAATTCTATAAAAGATGATAATAATAACTTCATCACTAAAGTACTGATGTCAAAGAATAGAATGTTCTTGATCAATATAGAAAACGATGTTGCAATGTGCCTGAAAGCTTGCTACAAAGATGCATCATGGCTATGGCATCTTCACTTTGGACATCTCAATTTTGGAAGTCTAGAGTTGCTATCCAAGAAGGAGATGGTGAAGGGACTACCTCACATCAACCATCCTGACTAGCTTTTTGAAGGGTGTCTAGTCGGAAAGCAATTTCAAGAAAAACTTTCCAAAAGAGTCAGACTTAAGAGCCCAAAAGCCACTCGAACTCATCCATACCGATGTGTGCGGTCCAATCAAACCAAGTTCTCTCAGTAACAATAACTATTTTATTTTCTTCATTGATGATTTTTCAAGAAAAACCTGGATATATTTCTTGAAACAAAAATCAGAAGCTTTCAAAGTCTTCAAGAAGTTCAAAGCTGCAGTAGAGAGAGAAAGCGGTAGAAAGATCAAAGTTATGAGATCCGACCTAGGAGGAGAATTTACCTCTAACAAGTTTCAAGAATTTTGTGAAGCAAATGGAATTCGTCGACCAATGACAGTTCCTAAATTCCCCTCAACAAAACGGCGTGACAGAAAGAAAGAATCGAACTATTCTCAACATAACTCAGAGTATGCTCAAAAGCAAGAAACTACCCAAGGAGTTTTGGGCTGAAGCAATGGAATGTACAATTTACTTATCTAACCGATCTCTAACAAGAAGTGTTTAGGGAAAGACACCTCAAGAAGCATGGAGTGGAAGAAAGCCCGGCATCTCCCACCTAAGAGTTTTTGGAAGCATAGCCCATGTTCATATTCCAGATGAGAAAAGAACAAAGCTTGATGATAAAAGTGAGAGTTTCATCTTCATCGGCTATGATGCAAATTCAAAAGGCTACAAGCTGTACAATCCGAACAATAAGAAGGTTGTGATCAGCTGAGATGTAGTGTTTAACGAAGAAGGACTATGGGATTTTGGATCTCATATAGATGATTTCAATTTCTCTCCTCCGTTTAAAGATGAGCTGACACCAATGGAACAACCTAGAGAATCCCAAAAAGAGCCAACAAGTCCACCTACTTCGCCAACATCAACTACTTAAGGAGATGAGTCACCCTCGTTATCTTCAAGTGGGAGTCAAAGTGAAAGAGCTGTGCAACGTACAAGAAGTCTCTGAGATCTCTATGAAGTGACTGAACAACAAGAAAATCTTACATTATTTTGTCTATTTGCTGATTGTGAACCAATGAGCTATCAAGAAACTACAAAAGAAAAGAAGTGGAGAGACGCGATGGATGAAGAAATCAAGACCATCGAAAAGAATAACACATGGGAACTCGTTTCACTTCTAAAAGGGCACAAGGCGATAGGTGTTAAATGGGTCTACAAAACAAAATGAAATGCTAAAGGAGAGATTGAAAAACACAAGGCAAGACTTGTTGCGAAAGGCTACAGTCAAAAGGCTGGAATCGACTATGATGAGGTATTTGCCCCCGTTGCTCGATTGGAGACTATTAGACTAATTATTTCTTTGGCAGTTCAAAACAAGTGGAAGATACAATAAATGGATGTAAAGTCTGCCTTTCTAAATGGAGTTCTTGAAGAAGAAGTCTACATTCAACAACCATCAGGCTACGAAGTCAAAGGCCATGAAGACAAGGTGTTGAAATTAAAGAAAGCTCTTTACGGGTTAAAACAACCACCAAGCGCATGGAATAGCCAAATCGACAAGTGCTTTCAAGAGAACAGCTTCAACAAATGTCCCTATGAGCATGCTCTATATATCAAGATCAAGGATGGAGATATTTTGATCGTGTGCCTCTATGTGGATGATTTAATTTTCACAGGAAACAACCCAAGCATGTTCAATGAATTCAAGGAAGTGATGACAAAGGAATTCGAGATGACAGACATGAGGCTCATGACCTATTACCTTGGCATTGAAGTTAAACAACAAAAGGATGAAATTTTCATTTCACAAGAAAGCTATACAAAGGAGATCTTGAAGAAGTTCAAGATGGAAAATTGTAAGCCAATAAGCACACCGATGGAATGCGGAGTTAAGATGTTCAAACGTGAAGAAGGCGAAAGTATAGATCCAACACTTTTCAAGAGTTTGGTGGGAAGTTTACGCTATCTAACTTGCACGAGGCCCGATATCCTTCATGCAGTTGGATTGGTTAGTCGCTACATGGAATCTCCAACTACCACCCATTTTAAAGTAGCAAAGAGAATTCTTCGCTATCTAAAAAGTACAATTAAAATTGGCTTGTTCTATACAGTTTCTAATGATTACAAACTTGTTGTATATAGTGATAGTGATTGAGGTGGAGACATAGATAACCGAAGGAGCACTACTAGATTCGTATTTTTCATGGGAGATATTGCTTTTACATGGATGTCAAAGAAACAATCAATTGTCACATTATCCACTTGTGAAGCAGAATACGTTGCTGCTACCTCATGCGTTTGTCATGCAGTTTGGCTTAGAAATCTATTGAAGGAGATAGGTTTAAAGCAAGAAGAACCAACAAAGGTTTATGTTGACAACAAGTCAGCAATTGCCTTAGCAAAGAATCCAATATTCCGTGATCAGAGTAAGCACATTGATATTCGCTACCACTATATAAGAGAGTGTGTTGCAAGAAAATATGTGCAAATTGAATATGTGAAGTCACAAGACCAAGTTGCTGACATTTTTACCAAGCCACTTACTGGAGAAGACTTCATAAGATTAAGGAACTTACTAGGGGTCACAAGATCAAGTTTAAGGGGGGGGGTGTTGGATCATAAACTTGATCCATTATAGAAGCTCAAACTCAAGTCTAATCCAATTGGAGTTAAGTCCATAATCAAGGCCCACAACTACAAAGCCTTCTACCTAGAATCTTTTAGGGTATGGTAGATATGCATGTGAATCATATGGTAGAAATATTATTAGAAGGTTGGAGAAAAATGAGGTGTATGGTTATTATATTTTTGGATTAATTTATTTGTGTGGTGTAGAATTGTTTATAACTAGTATAAATACCCTCCTCCCCTCTTGGTTTAGGCATCAAAAAGAAGTAAGAACTTCTAAGTGTGTGAAGTAGCAAGTATGTATTGAGTGAGTTGTAGTATCTTATTTTGAGTGAGAGTGCTCTTGTAATATCTTTTCTTGAGTTTGAGTAAAAATTATTTGTGAGTGTTTTATTTCCAAGAGATTTCTTTTAATTTACCAAGAGAAATCGACTCTAGATAGAGATCGGGGTAAAAATTGCCTTGATAAGCTTGTTCTTGTCTTGCTTGTTAAATGCTTCACTCTTCTTAGCTAAGCCCCTTAGACTATCATAACTTAATTCTGAACCTCTGACAGTACCTACATCTAAAAATATCTAGTTCTTGTCTTGACATGCATGATTAAGTGCTTCAATCTTTTAAACTAGTTTATTTCCATTACTTAATTCTGGGCTTTTGAGTTAATTAAGAAGCAGACAGTAGCAGTTTGTGATGATTTGGCTGTTTTCTTTGTCTTTTCTTCAGGTTAGAGACAGAAGTTATTCATAACATAGTTAAAAAGGCAATGATATTAAGTCATAGATTCTTAAATGTTGAAGATGATCTAGTTGATACACTAAGTGCAACAGAGGTTGTAGTACGCTTGCTGCACAGGTACCGCGACTTTGAAGTTGTACGGATTCTGGGGATGGGTGGAGAAGGGAAGACAACTATTGCCAAAATAGTTTATAACAGGGTGTCTTGGCAATTTGATGCTCGTTGTTTCCTTGCCGATGTAACCAGAGTTTCCAAGCTTTCTGGTGTAGTTGCTCTACAAGAACAACTCCTTCGTCAAATTCAGATGCAGAAAAATGTGAAGATAAGGGACGTTGACGAGGGAACCTCACTAATACGCAACCATCTAAGTGGCCTCAAGACTCTCATAGTTGTTGATGATGTTAGTAGATTAGAACAATTAGAGGCTTTGGCTATAGACAGTGAATGCTTTGGTGAAGGGACTAGGGTTCTCATAACATCTAGAGATACTGAAATTCTTCGGAGCTATGCCGATATTATTTACGAGATTGAAGAATTCGACATGAATGAAGCTCTAAAACTTTTTGGTAGACATGCTTTCAAATCTGGTTATCCTGAGAAACATTATATGGATCTGACCAATAGTGCACTGAAATGTCTCAAATGCATGCCATTAGCAATTACACTATTGGGTTCCTTCTTGCGTAACCAAAGTGTTTCACAATGGAAAAGTGCAGTGGCTAGACTGGAAAAGATTCCTGATTTGACAGAGAAAATATATTATGTGGTTCGAGAAAGTTTTAATTCACTGGAGTATTCGGGAAAGGAAATGTTTTTAGACATTGCTTGTTTTTTTATAGGGGAGAAGATTGATTATGTCAAGGAAACTTTACATGGTTGTGGATATAATCCTGAGATTGGAATTAGAAATCTCATTGATAGATCATTCATAACCATTTCAGACCAGAGGATACAAATGCACGATTTGGTGCGAGAAACAGGATTGCAAATTATCATACAACGATCCCTTATAGAGCCAGGAGTGATCAAATGGCTGTGGTTTAAGGAGGAACTATATTATATTATGGAGAGAAATAAGGTAAGTTCTTCCCAGTCCTATCAATTCTTTGATCAGATGCGCCGGTGATAGAGTTAAAATTTTTAGCAGTATTACATCAAATATTGACACGTGGCAAAATAATATTAAAAATATTAATCCAACAAACCAATTTTTCCATATGTCAGCATTTGGCGTAGTGTTTGAAATTTTTTAACTCTACTGTTAGTATATCTAATAATAATTCGAAAACAAAATCCCATATTCACAAATGGTTAATAGTAGTGGTAATGGAAAAACAATATTTAAATTTTAAGAGATGTCATTGTGAGAAAATTTGGAAACTGTAATTATTTAATGTCTAAATTATAGCAACGATCGTAGAGATACTCTTAGTTTTAAGGAAATTTTTTAAAAAAAAAAAAAATTCAAGTAATTTTTTTAATGTTTTATAATGCATTTATTCTTAGGAAATGGAACTGGTTGAAGCTGTAGCCTTAAATCCAGACGTTTTGGAAAAAGTATCATCTTGGGATGAGTCTTTATCAAAAATGAGAAAGCTCAGACTCTTCATATTCCGCCAGTATCCTTTATCTTACTTGTCATCTACGTTTGAGCCACGTACACTTGTTGAATTGGTCATGTCTAATAGTAGCATCATAAAATTATGGGAAGGCATAAAGGTACATTCTTTTATCTGTTCTTTACCTTTAATATCATAATTGTAATTTTAGTCTTTTATTTTTGAAAATATGACAATTTAATCCTTTAATAATTTTAAATATAAATTTAATTATTCTAATTTAAAAAATGAATTAAAATAGTTCCTCTAGTTTAAAAAATTAAATTAGTTAAAATAGTCTCTCTATTAAATTCATTGTCTAATTTTTTATTAATTATTTATACATATTTCATTAGTTTCTTCATTAAATGACATATACCATGTCTAGTCACACAAAAAAACACTAAACTTAACAGATAAATTTTTTGGTTAAAATTAAAAAGATCAAATTTATATTAAATTTATCAAATATATAAATTGACACATTTTAAAAAATAAAGAGACAAAAAAGTACAATGAAGCTTTTAGAATATAAATGAAAACCAAGAACGATGAACCATACAAACAAAAGCAAGATTGCAAATCTCTTTTAAAAAATAAAGAGACAAAAAAGTACAATGAAGCTTTTAGAATATAAATGAAAACCAAGAACGATGAACCATACAAACAAAAGCAAGATTGCAAATCTCTTTTTTAACTAGTTTTATATTTTGACTAGGGTGATACTTATCATTCCCACACATATCCAACAAATGAATTTCAATTTTCCTCCTCCTTCACAGATTCTACCCAACTTGAGAAGCATGGATCTACGCTATTCCAAAGACCTAATCAAGACACCAGATTTTAGAGGTATCCCAAATCTTGAGAGACTAGACCTTGAAGGATGTACTGGATTATTGCAAGTTCATTCATCTAATGGAATTCTTCGGAAGCTCAAATTCTTGAATATGAGAAATTGCAAAAGTCTTGTCAGTGTTCCAAACAACTTATAATGTTATGGTGTGGTTGCACGTCTATTGTCATAGAAGGCCTAACTCCACCTCAAAAGACGTCTCATAAGGGAAGGTTTGCCTCCCACTATATATAGAACCCAAAGTCTCCTTCGCAAACCAATGTGGGACTATCAATACTCCCCCTTCAAGCTTGCACGTCCTCGTGTAAGGCGGGTCTTGTCTGCCTCTTTTGGGACTTACGGTGCCTCACCTTCACGGAACTGTGTCAGAGGCTCTCGGGCTCGCACTAATAGGGGACCCACATGGTTTGACGAAGCAGGCTCTGATACCAATGTTATGGTGTGGTTGCACGTCTATTATCATAGAAGGCCTAACTCCACCTCAAAAGACGTCTCATAAAGGAAGGTTTGCCTCCCACTATATATAGAACCCAAAGTCTCCTTCGCAAACCAATGTGGGACTATCATATTTGGTCTAAGTTCCCTTGAATATCTAAATCTTGCTGGCTGCTCGAAACTTGGGGAATGTTTGAACTTTGATAATTGGAGGAGCTCAATAGAAGTGAAAGTACTTATCAATCAAGATCCACCATTCTTGGAGTTATTGTCTTATTATACTTTCATTTCATTCCCAAAAAAGATAAAGAACAGTAAGCTGGATTTTTGGTTGCCTTAGTTGCTTGTTTTCACCTTATTTGATCTGTCTATAATTACTGTTTGGTAACAGAAAGTTGTTTACCTTGTATTGGGGAATGATTAATAGTATATCTTGTATCAGAATATCAAGAGTAATTACTTATTTTCTCTCTCTTTCTCTCTTATAAACCTTATTCCATCTACTTTTCTTTCTTTCTCGTCTTCCTCTATTCTTTCATCAACAAAACCAAATCACTTTGGCTCATGACAATGACTTGGGCTTGGTGCCTTTAGGATATATATATATATATATATATATATATATATATATATATATATATATATATATATATATATATATATATATATATATATATATTAAGAATTTTGGCTTAAAATTGTTGATGACGATGACTTTCACTTGTTCTAAAATTATTTTCTTTATCATAAAATTGAGTTTATAAGGTAAAAGAATTACCAACCTTGAACCATCACTAATTTTAAAAGATTTAAAATTACCACAGAAAAAAAAATGCTGGGGAACTCAATTCTTGGAAAGGGCTGCTCCACAGTAAGGGGTGGTTGTATTATACTTATAAGGTCTGTGCTTAATTCCATACCTATCTATCCTACACTGAGACATTAGAACTGTCCCTACAAATGCTTTCGGATATATTGGGACTTGGGAGTATGGCTAATATGTGTGATGACAAAGACCCATTTGATGACTCTTCCTGGGTTCATGTTGAATTGGTTGCTATTAAAGAAGCTTTGAAGCTTAATTAGGTGTCATATTTTGTTTTTTTGGGTCATACAAGGAAGGGCGAGGGGATAAACCCCCTAGGAAAGAGAGGATTAGAGGATAAACTTTCAAGACTCAAACCCACGACTAGACATACTCTGGCACTTAAAGCCTGAGGAGATGCTATTACGCTACTAGAAGCGTTGGCTATCATATTTTTACTGACACTGAATTACAGCCAATATTTCTTTTTCAATACTTAGTTATATGTTCTGAAAAATTAACATTTGTACTTATCCCTACATCAAATTAAAAAGAAAAATGTATCTAAAAACTGTTAAAAATAATCATTCATATTTTAAAGTAATATTTTCCTGCCTTTATTTCTCTTATTTCCTTGTTTGGAATTGCTATCTTTAATATTTGGCACAACTTTTAAACTTATGATAAATAATATAGAAAATCATCATCCAAGCATATAAGGTTAAATGATGACAAAGAAAAATCTAAAAGTCATAAAACAAAAAAAAATACAAAGTTGAATTTATATTAAAGCAGTCATTATCGACAACATTGGTTCAATTGATAAGTTTAGATTCTTTAAATAATTTATTTCATACTCAAATACTGAGACAATTTATATACAAAAAATATTGTTAGAAGAATACTTTATTTTTGTACGCACAATAATTTTTAGAAAATTAGTTCATCACTTACCAAACATAAATATATTCTTGATATTATATCAAAAAATTAAAAAAAGTAGCCATTACCTTCTCTTTCCCTATCGTTTTATTTTCTAACCTTTTTTTCTCTCCAAAATGACTTCATTCTACAATGTCACTCCTTACCTTTTGTCAATGGTAGATCTTGAATTGATATATGACCTGATAAATATGATTGGTTTTCACAAACTGCTCCATTTTCTGAAACTGTGGCACATTTCTTTTTCATTGCAATTCAAATCTCTTTTTGGCTTATTTGCAACAAATATAATGCTGTTTTATAAACTTCAGTGGATGAAGAGCCTCTTGTTGCAATTTCTATCGCCTCATGACAGTGCTACATGGTTGAGTAAAATGAAGTTGACAATCTTCTTGTATATGTTTACTTTTATGATCAATAACTCTTCCAAGTTTGAAATCTCTTGTCCAGCATTTTAGCACGTATTGGTTTGGAAAAATTTGAAATTTTGTTATAATGAACAGATTCAACGTGTGTCTACACAAAATTCCCATAAATTCAATTTTTTGACGACTACATTTTATAGTAGAATCAATGAAAAACATTTTTATAACAGGAGTATTAAAATTTGTTTGATTTGCCTGTTTTTTATTTTTAATTATTTTTATTAAAAATAAAGAAACTCAATTAAAAATATGTTTAATAGAGTTTAGACGAAAATGTTTTCTCAAAAAAAATTTTAAAATAGAGTGAAAACAATAAATGTCTAAAAGATGTTTTTGGTATTTTTAAAAAATAATCGATGATATTTTTGTTAATTTAAAAGTGAGTATGTCATAATTATTAAATAAAATTAAAATAATATAATAATTATAGAAGATCAAACTCAAAATTTAAGTAATATTTATAATTATTTATGTCAATTAAATTGGAAAAAAAAAATTTAACTTCATAAAATAAATATATTTTTTGAATAATAAAAAATTGTAAATAAAAATATATTTTAAAAAAATAAAAATTGACACAAACCAAACACACTCTGTAAGAAATTAATGGTTCCTTCCTCTTCATACCTTTCACACATATATATAACGCAGACGACTAATCAACTCTTGAAACTTTTGCAGCACGGCTGGTGTATATATACAACCTAGCTTCCTAGCTCTTCCTCGATTTGCATATTTATCATTAAAGGAGGTAGTACTTGGTTTTAAAATCAACTTCAATTTCTTTTTCCCATCGACTGTAAAAGAACAGCCTATTTTATTAAAATATTAGGGTCCCTATTTATAAGCAAGTTTACATCCCAAACGTCACGTTGTTATAGGAGTCTCTTGGCTTTGGTGGATCTTTTTTATTTTGCTCACCATTTAATTGGAGGATCAAAAGAGAAAGAGAATCACGATAAGTGAACTTGAAGTGCAGCTTGGGATTTGTGTTTGAGAAAATAGATCCAAGAGAAACGAGAGTAAGCATCTGTTAAGTGTATATAGTAGGAATGACCTTGTCTACAAGGGATTGAAGCTGGCCCCCAAATGTCTGAATATATTAATTCAAGACGCTTAGTATTATTGTATCGTAGATTTTGGAAAAGGAAGCTTGTATGCTTTGCCAAGACAAAAAGAAGAAAAAAAGTCAGAAGGATCTTTAATATTCACTTTATCAAGATTACAAGTTTTAAGGACCTTATTAACAACAACTAAAGAAGGATGACCTAAACTTTAGTGGCACAAGGAAAAAGACTTACAATCAGGATAAGTTTTGGAGCATTCAACTAAGATACAGTAGCAGTATTTGTTTGAAAATGAGGAAGACTTTGAAACTTCGATATCATCAAACACAGAGACTGTCCTTAAGCCACCCTTGCAAAAGGATCTTGTTACTGCCTTGATATTTTACAACACACTTGATAGGATGAAATCCAATTATTTTCATAGGCAAATTTAGCAACACTGATCAAAAGATTTGTCTAAAATAAGATACGATAAATCAAGGTTTTGAAGACGACTTTTCCCCCGTCGTTCTGTTTGTAATTTTATAATACGATGATAACGTGCTGTTTGTCCACCTTTTTCCACGTCCATTTCAACAAGTGGCACAAAAAATAAAAAAATTTCAACGAAGACTGACTGACTGGGTCGTTCTCTTTCGTAATTGTTACAGTGCCATGGCAAATTAGAAAAGTACGACTTTAGATTACCACCATCTGGAGCACCATATATGCCAGTTTTCTACAACTCAGATCGAGCATTTTCAAAGCAAGTAAGGCTCAGCCTTAGCTTTTCCAAATGGATGAGGAGAGTAGCCTATCTGATATGAATAAGGAGAATAAAGATGACGGGGACATGATCAAAGAAGCTGGCACTGCTGACAAGGGCTCAGGAATGGACGTGGAAAAAGATAACAGCGAGGACACGAGGTCAGAAACAGACGTGGAGATGGCACAGAAAAATGATGACGAGGCCATGAAACAGCGGAGGACGAGTAGAAGGAAGAAAGATTCCATATGGCTCAGGGATTACGTGGTGTAAGCTGAGAGGACAACGTGCATGGGTTGTTAGAAATGGGTCACGTAGAAAACGTATTTTGCATGTACTCTTGTTTGCGTGATTTCCGCGTCTGTCTGTTGCTTGTTTTCTGTTATTTTCATTTGAATAAAAGGAATGGGGGAGTGAGAGGAAAAGGAGAGTTTTTAGCCATTAGCAGCTTACGCTGACGGAGTTTTTCTCTCTACTCGAAAGAGAGTATCGTCTGTAAAACCTCATACATTCCAATTCAAATACCATATATTTCCATCATTATTTCTTAATCTTTCTTTCATTTACCTCGTTCAATATCCGTGCTACGCATCATTGGTGCTTTCATTGAGAGTCTCTGCAAATGGCGGAGGGAACTCGATTCACAAAACTAGAGGCAGCCACGAATGAGTTGCAGAAGAACCAAGCAGCCGTGGAAGAAAAAATGAACGCAATGAACGAACGTATGGGAAGTCTGGAAGAAACTATACATGGATACAAAGAATCATTCATAAACATGGAGGAGATGATGCGAAGGATTCTGCAACAGCGAAAAGATAAGGGAGTGGAGTCATCAACTAGCGCCAATCAAGGGAACCATATTGAGACGTCGAATATCTCGGGACTATTTGGAGGAAAAGGTCTGAAGGTAGATGTGCCCAGATTTAATGGAACGGATGCAGAAGATTGGGTGTTCAAAATAAAGGAATTTTTTGAAGTTTACGGGGTGCCAGAAGAACAACGAATCAAGGTGGCTTCCTTTCACATGGAAGGTCCGGCCTATGCATGGTATAAGTGGGTTATGAGGAATGCCTTAGTACAGACCTGGGTAGAATTTCTGCAGGCGTTATTACTGCGTTTTGGAACATCATTGTTCGATGATCCAAAGGGGGCGCTTAAGGAACTTAAACAGGAGGGAACCGTAGCTGCCTACCAAGCACAATTTGAGGAGATATCAACCAAAGTCACAGGACTCAGTGAATCGTGGCTGGTTAGTTTTTTCATTGCCGGATTACAAGATCAACTCAAATGTGAACTCTTACTTGCTCAGCCTCATACATACTATCAAGCAGTGTCGTTGGCGAAATTGCATGAACAAAAGCTGGTAAGTTTACAAAACACGTTTAAGCATAACCCCAATAGACCCCCTTCTTCAACATTTATGCCCAAAACTACGAGTACGGGAACAGCCTTTCTAGCACCCAATAAACCCACCATACAATCGAGTTGGACAGGAAAAATGGGTGTAACAAATAACCAAGTCGGTTGGAAAGGGGCTACTCCAATATCGAGCAATACGTCTTCAGGCCAGGCAAGTAATTCAGTCTCGTACAAGAAGCTCACAGCGGCAGAAATAAGGGCCAAGCGGGAAAAAGGGTTGTGCTACTACTGTGATGACAAGTATAGCCCAAACCACAAATGTAAAACCAACTACCTACTGTTGGTGGGGCAAGACGAGATTGAAGAGATGCTTAAAGATGACGAACTAGAAGATGAGGCAACCAGGGAAGAAAATGAGAATGAAATGAATATTATGGAAGTAGAAGCGGGCATTAGTATAAACGCACTTGCTGGGCAATTCCATCCCAGTACTCTCCGGATGATGGGGCATTGCGCTGGAAAAGAGGTTAAGATCCTAGTTGATAATGGGAGTAATAACAACTTCATTAAGGCAAGTGTTGCTGATCGATTAAAGCTTCCTCAGACATCAATTGCAGGCTTCAAGGTAGGCACGGGTAGTGGAGTAAACTTGCAGTGTGAGAAAAAATGTGAGAGGGTTAGTTTGAAGATACAGGGCCATGTCTTCATGACCGATCTCTTTGTCCTAGAAATTAAGGGAGCTGACGTTGTTTTAGGAGTGCAATGGTTGATTGAGTTGGGCCCTGTCATCACCAACTATAAAGACTTAACTATGCAATTCCATTACCAGGGCGCAGAAGTTAAAATTCAGGGAGAAACCATATTGGTACCTACTCCCCTTAAAGGGAAGAAGTTAAATAAAATGATATGTGTTGATGATATTGCAGAATTTTACCAACTACAAGTGCTGCCCAATGGACAGGAAACGAGCCAAGTGAAAATACCTGCCTGTGCTCAATGGGTGATCCAGGAGTTCGAACAAATATTTGAGGAACCTAAGTCCTTACCACCAGCAAGGGAAATAGACCACAGAATTCCTCTTGAATTTGGGGCCAAACCCGTAAGCATTCGACCCTACAGATACCCTCAGTTTCAAAAGGCGGAGATCGAAAGACTAGTAGGCGAGATGCTGCATACAGGCTTGATCAGAGAAAGCAGGAGCTCATTTTCATCACCCGTACTGTTAGTCAAGAAGAAAGACGGTAGCTGGCGGTTTTGCGTGGATTACAGGGGGCTAAATGCAATCACGATCAAGGATAAGTTCCCCATCCCCACAATTGATGAAATCTTGGACGAACTGCAAGGTGCTACTTGTTTCTCCAAACTAGACTTACGTTCGGGTTACCATCAAATAAGGATGTGGGAGGCAGACATACACAAGACGGCATTTCGGACCCATCTCGGCCACTATGAGTTTGTTGTCATGCCGTTCGGGCTGACCAACGCACCATCGACATTCCAAGCTACCATGAACAAGGTATTCCACCCTCACTTACGTAAATTCGTTGCTGTGTTCTTTGATGATATACTTATATACAGTAGGAATGAGGGTGAACACCTAAAGCATCTATATACCGTCCTGTCGACACTAAAAGAGCATTGCCTCTTCGCTAAGCTATCTAAATGCGTATTTCTTCAAAGCACCATCGAGTACTTGGGGCACATTGTGAGTAGCGCAGGAGTTCAAGTGGATAGAAAGAAAATCTTGGCCATATTGGACTGGCCGGTGCCGAGAACCATTAAGCAACTGCGGGGTTTCCTTGGACTTACTGGGTACTATCGAAAGTTTGTCCAGGGGTATGCTCATATCGCCTTTCACTTGACAGAGCTGCTTAAGAAGAACAAGTTTGGCTGGAACCAGGAGGCACAACAAGCATTTGAAGAATTAAAGGCAAAAATGACATCAACCCCGGTATTGCTATTACCAGATTTCAGGAAAAGATTTGTGGTAGAAACTGACGCGTCCAACACTGGGATTGGGGCAGTCTTGACGCAAGAGGGACACCCTCTAGCCTACTTCAGTAAGAAATTACCTCTGAAACTGGTACACGCTTCTGCCTATGTGAGGGAGTTATATGCCATCACTCAAGCTGTCCAGAAGTGGCGGCATTACCTGTTGGGGCGTTTGTTCACCATCAAAACTGATCACAGGAGTTTAAAAGAGCTGGTTTCCCAAGTAGTACAGACCCCGGAGCAGCAATTCTACCTGACTAAGCTACTAGGCTTCCACTATGAAATTGTCTACCGCACGGGCAAAAGCAACCAAGTGGCCGATGCTTTGTCAAGGCAAGAGGGTTTAACTATCGAGTTAAACCATATGACGTCTATACAGCATCCAATTCTACTAGCTATCAAGAAGGCTAATGAGGAAAGTGACGAAATGAAAGTATGGCACAATCGGTTTAACCAGCAAGAGTTACCTGCAGACTACACAGTCAAAGAAGGCATATTGTTTTTCCAAGGCAGAATCTGGGTGCCTGATCTATCACCCCTTAAACTATCAATTTTCCAAGCATTTCACGACACACCTACAGCAGGGCATGGCGGCATACAGAAGACATACAGAGCAATAGCAGAGCTATTTTTCTGGAAAAACATGAGAAAGGAGATCATTAAGTTCATAACAGGGTGTTCGGTGTGTCAGAGGGTTAAATATCCTGCGGAAAAGAAATTTGGGTTATTACAACCGTTGCCAATTCCTACCAAACCTTGGGCAGACGTCACCATGGATTTCATTATCGGTTTGCCCAATTCCAAAGGATACGTGGCCATCTTTGTGGTTGTGGATCGTTTCACAAAATCTGCCCATTTTAGTACTCTAAAACCAGCATTCACAGCAAGTTCTGTAGCTGAAGTTTTCATCCAAAACGTGGTCAAACTTCATGGATTTCCTTGTAGTATTATCTCCGACCGCGATCCTCTTTTCATGAGTAAGTTCTGGTCACAACTCATACAGCATAGTGGGACGAAGTTGCTACACACTACTGCTTATCACCCGGAAGGAGATGGCCAAACAGAAGTTGTAAATCGGTGTGTGGAACAGTACCTTCGTTTGTTTACGCATTACCAACCGCACAAATGGGCTACATATTTACCCTGGGCTGAACTATGGTACAACACATCCTTCCACAGCTCTATTGGAATGTCGCCATATCAAGCGTTATATGGCATGACACCTCCCTTGTTACCAGCTTATAACGCAGGAACATCCACAGTCAATAGTGTGGATGAGTTACTTGTCCAGAGAGAAGAAATCCGTGCACAGTTAAAGTTAAATTTATCTAAAGCCCAAACCCGAATGAAGAAACATGCAGATCAACACCGCAAAGAAAAGGAGTTCCCAGTGGGAGCGTGGGTTTGGCTTAAGCTACAACGCTATAAACAACAATCCCTAGCTCAGAAGCTCAGTTTCAAGCTTTCCCAAAGATATTTCGGGCCTTATCAGATAGTGGAAAGAATAGGGGCAGTAGCATACAAGTTGCAGTTACCTCCAGGCACTAAACTTCACCCAGTATTTCATGTGGCTCTTTTAAAGGAGTACCACGGAGAGAACCCCGAAGTAATTCCAGCTCTGCCCGAACCAACTGTGATCGACGAATTACAACCAGCAGCTATTGTAGATTACAGGACCAGTGTTATAGAAGGAAACACTAACGTAGAGGTACTGGTTGAATGGAAGGATTTGGCACGTGATGAAGCTACTTGGGAAAACTTGGCAGTCTTACGAGCCAAATTTCCACAATATAACCTTGCGGACAAGGTTATTTTCGAAGGGGAAGGTATTGATATGAATAAGGAGAATAAAGATGACGGGGACATGATCAAAGAAGCTGGCACTGCTGACAAGGGCTCAGGAATGGACGTGGAAAAAGATAACAGCGAGGACACGAGGTCAGAAACAGACGTGGAGATGGCACAGAAAAATGATGACGAGGCCATGAAACAGCGGAGGACGAGTAGAAGGAAGAAAGATTCCATATGGCTCAGGGATTACGTGGTGTAAGCTGAGAGGACAACGTGCATGGGTTGTTAGAAATGGGTCACGTAGAAAACGTATTTTGCATGTACTCTTGTTTGCGTGATTTCCGCGTCTGTCTGTTGCTTGTTTTCTGTTATTTTCATTTGAATAAAAGGAATGGGGGAGTGAGAGGAAAAGGAGAGTTTTTAGCCATTAGCAGCTTACGCTGACGGAGTTTTTCTCTCTACTCGAAAGAGAGTATCGTCTGTAAAACCTCATACATTCCAATTCAAATACCATATATTTCCATCATTATTTCTTAATCTTTCTTTCATTTACCTCGTTCAATATCCGTGCTACGCATCACTATCACTTGGCCATATCAGTAAACATGATGTGTTTATCAGTTTCAGGGCTGAAGACACTGGCAACAACTTTTCTGGTAATCTTATCTCTGCTCTAAAAAAAAGCAGCATGCTTCCCTTCATGAGTAACGATAAAGAAGAGGCCGTTTCACCAGAGCTCCTAAAAGCAATTGAACTATCCCCAATTTCCGTCGTTGTCTTCTCAAGAAACTATGCTGCCTCAACTTGGTGCTTGGAAGAACTGGAACATATAGCCGAGTGCCATGATTTAGATGAACAAACTGTTTTGCCAGTTTTCTATGATGTGGATCCTTCCGAGGTAAAAGAACAGAGAGGAGTTTACCAGCAAGCCTTTGCTGAACATGAAGAAAGGTTCGAAGAAGATTTAGAAAAGGTGGAGAGGTGGAGGCAAAGCATGACAATAGTGGCCAATCTTTCTGGTTGGGATCTACGGAATGAGTAAGTAATGTTCAATTATTGTTTTTTTTTTGCTGTTTTAGACAAATCAAGTTTGCCAGTATCACTATGGGTTAAGATTTCTTTTAATTTAGCTAAAAAAACTTACTCTAAGCAGAGGGAAGGGCAACATTTTTTTTTAAATTATCTTATTCATTGAAAAAATGGAGGCGTAAAATTCTTTCCCTCCAAAAATAGAAGAATCTAGAGGGTAGAAAAATCGTGAGACAGTAAAAAAACAAAAATGTCCTTACCAAATTTTTTTAATACTCAAATTATTTTGTCTCTTTTTTTTTTGTTGTATATTTGTTTAAAATTAAAAAGATATAATAATCTTCTTTTTTTCTCTTGCAAACCATACAAACCAAAATTTATTTTTCTTTCCCTTCCTTCCCCTTAAATTAAACCATGCAAAAAAAAATTATTTTTCTTCCGCTCTCTCCCGATCAACCAAACAATCCTTGAATTATCGTAACTTAATTCTGAAGCTCTGAGACAATAAAACAGCAGTACCTGCATCTAAAAGTCGTCTAGTTCTTGTCTTGACATGGATGATTAAAAGCTTGACTCTTTTTAACTAAGCCTTTTAAACTAGTTTATTTCTATAACTTAATTCTGGACTTCTGAGTTAATTAAGAAGCAGACAGTAGCAGTTTGTGATGATGATTTGGCTATTTTGTTTGTCTTTTCTTCAGGATAGAGACAGAAGTTATTCATAACATAGTTAAAAAGACAATGATATTGAATCATAAATTCTTAAACGTTGAAGATGATCTAGTTGGTATGCTACGTGCAACAGAGGATGTAGAACGCATTCTGTACAGGTACCGCAACGTTAAAGTTATAGGGATTCTGGGGATGAGTGGAATAGGGAAGACAACTCTTGCCAAATTAGTTTACAACAGGGTTTCTTGGCTATTCGGTGCTTCTTGTTTCCTTGCCAGTGTAACCCAAGTTTCCCAGCTTTCAGGTGTTGTTGCTCTACAAGAACAACTTCGTCAATCTCTGATGCAGAAAAATGTACAGATAAGGGATACTGTCGAGGAATCCTTACTACGACGCTTCATTCGAAGGGACATCAACACTCTCATAGTTATTGACGATGTTGGAAGATTAAAACAATTAGAGGATTTTGCTATGAACGCTAGATACTTTGGTCAAGGGACTAGGGTTCTCATAACATCTAGAGATACTGAAATTCTTCGGAGATATGCGGATGTTATTTACGAGATTAAAGGGTTGGACATGGATGAAGCTCTAGAACTTTTTGGTAGACATGCTTTCAAATCTGGTTATCTTGAGAAACATTATAAGGATCTGACCAATAGTGCATTGAAATGTCTCGAAGGCAACCCATTAGCAATTAAATTATTGGGTTCCTTCTTGCTTAACCAAAGTGTTTCCCAATGGAAAAGTGCACTGGCTACACTGGAAATGATTCCTAATTTCACAGAGAAAATAAATTGTGTGGTTCTAGAAAGTTTTAATTCACTGGAGTATTCGGGAAAGGAAATGTTTTTAGACATTGCTTGTTTTTTTATAGGGGAGAAGATTGATTATGTAAAGGAAACTTTACATGGTTGTGGATATAATCCTGAGATTGGAATTAGGATTCTCATTGATAGATCATTCATAACCATTTTAGACCAGAGGATACAAATGCACGATTTGGTGCAAGAAACAGGATTGCAAATTATCATACAACAATCCCTTGTAGAGCCAGGAGCGATCAGTAGGCTATGGTTTAAGGAGGAACTATATCATGTTATGGAGACAGCTGAGGTAAGTTCTTCTCAGCTCTTTCATTTCTTTGGTCGTAAAACAAAATCCCAGACAAATGGTTAGTAAGAGTGGTAAACGACTTACAACTCCAAAGAGACACAATGTTCAAATATTAAGAAATGTCATCGTGAGAAAAGTTAAAAACACTAATCGTTTAATATATGAAGAGAATTACTCTCACTGCGATACTTTAGAGATACCCTTAGTTCTCACCCAAAAAAAAAATCCATAGAATTCAAGTATTTCTTTTTTTAATGTTTTATAATGCATTTGTTCTTAGGAAACGGAGTTGGTTGAAGCTGTAGCCTTGAATCCAGACGTTCTGCAAAAAGTATCATTTTGGGCTGAAGCTTTATCAAAAATGAGAAAGCTCCGACTCTTCATATTCCGCCAGTATCCTTTAACTTGCTTGCCATCAAGGTTCGAGCCACATGCACTCGTTGAATTGGTCATGTCTAATAGTAGCATCACACAATTATGGGAAGGAATAAAGGTATAGTAACATTCTTTTATCTGTTCTTTACCCATAATTTAAATTTTAGCCTTTTAATTTTTAAATACGGCAATTTAATCCTTTAATAGTTTGTAATATAAATTTAGTCTCTCTAATTTAACAAATTAAATTAGTCAAAAAATAGTCATACTGTTTAATTTGCTATTAATTTTTTTGTGGGTATTTCATTAATTCTTTATTAATTGACATTTATCATGTCTAATTACAAAAAAAATACTAAATTTAACGGAGGGATCATTTTGTTAAAATTAAAACGACTAAATTTATATTACAATTGATCAGATGTCTAAATTGACACATTTTAAAAAATAAAGAGATAAAAAAGTGCAATAAAACTTTTAATATATTAATGAAAACCAAGAATGATGTACCATACAAACAAAAGCATGATTGCAATTCTCTTTTCCAACTAGTTCTATATTTGGTCTATGGTGATACTTATCATTCCATACATATGAAATCAAATGAATTTCAATTTTCCGCCTTCTTCACAGACTCTCCCCAACTTGAGAAGTATGGATCTACGTAATTCCAGAGACCTAATCAAGACGCCAGATTTTAGAGGGATCCCAAACCTTGAGAGACTAGACCTTAAAGGATGTATTGGATTATTGCAAGTTGATTCATCTATTGAAATTCTTACAAATCTCAAATTCTTGAATCTGAGAAACTGCAAAAGTCTTGTTAGTGTTCCAAACAGTTTATTTGGTCTAAGTTTTCTTGAATATCTAAATCTTGCTGGCTGCTCAAAACTTGGGGAATATTTGGACTTTGACAATTGGAGAAGCTTAATAGAAGTGAAAGTACTGAGCAATCAAGATCCTTCATTCTTGGGGTTATTGTCATATTATACTTTAATTTCATTCCCAGAAAAGTTTGGTTGTCTTAGTTGCTTGTTTCCACTGTAGTTAATCTGTCTATCTTGACTGTTTGGTAACAATAAGTCGTTGACTTTGTATTGGGGAATGAACAATGATGTATCCCGTATCAACATATCAGAGTAATTACTTATTAGCGCACTCTCTCTCTCTCTCTCTCTCTCTCTCTCTCTCTCTCTCTCTCTCTCTCTCTCTCTCTCTTTCTCTCTTATGAGTCCTTGCTTATCTATCCTACACAGACACCTTAGAACTTTCCCTACAAATGCTTTCAGATATAGGAGAAACCTTTGAACTACTTCTCTCTGTGGCAGATGTTTGACCTGCACAAAGACCATTCTTCATTGCCTCGGCCTAAGGGATTGCAATTTGTCTGGAGAGTTTTGGAAGCATCTGGGTTTGATTACTTTACTGACTAAGAACTGTATATTAGGTGAGTTTAGCCCTTGGCATAAAGATGATGGTAGTACTGTTTGTTTGCTCTTCATATATGGCGATGTTGGGTTTCCAGAAATGACGATGTTTTTAATAAGAATGGTACTTTATCCCTCTTTGCCGTAATGTTGAGATTTGGGAGTATGGGTAATTTGTGTAATGACAAAGACCCATTTGATGACTCTCCCTCAGTTCATGTCCACCGTATTGTGCACTAGCAGAAGCCACCTGATAACTATATAAAACTAAATGTAGACGGGAACTAGTAGTTTGGAAATGAAATTTGGGTAGAGCTTGGTTCGGGTGTCTCGTCTAGAGCTTGTCAGATACAATCCAATATAATTTTAAGTGAACTGATTCGAATTCATCCTAGCAAATTCGATTAAAATTAACTCTTTTATTACATTAATTGGATGATTTTGTTAAAAAAAACTGATTATATCGATTCAATTAAATTAAAAACCCAATCAAAACTCAGTCAAATTGATATTTTATATATATTATAATTAAAAAGAAATTGATTATTCAATCTAATCTAAACTAATTTGCTATGGACTATTAATATGATTTTAGTAATTTTAATTGAATGAATTAAACAACTCGATCGTTTATTCAATTAATTAAATCTATTTGATCGCATAAGGTATCCAAACCAAATCGATTCAAATCGATAAACACCAGTAACTGAGGGGCGTTTCTAGTTATGTTGCAATCTGGACAAATATCCATGCTGAATTGGTTGATATTAAGGAAGGTCCGAATCTGACCTCTAATTAGTTAAAAGGTCATATTTTCTACTAACACTGAAATTACCTCTCTATATTTCTTTTTCAATACTTAGTTATATGTTCTGAAAAATTAACATTTATACCTATCCCTACATCAAATTAAAAAGCAAAATTTATCTCAAAAATGTTAAAAAATAATCATTCATATTTAGAAGTAATATTTTCCTGCCTTTATTTCTCATATTTGCTTGTTTGGAATTGCTATCTTTAATATTTGGCACAACTTTTAACTTGTGATAAATAATTAATATAGACAATCACCCAAGCATATAAGATTAAATGGCGATGAAGAAAATTTTAAAATAGTGATAAAAAAATTAAATAATACAAAGTTGAATTTATATTATAATAATTATTATCGACAAGTGTTGGTTCAAGTGATTAAGAGTTTATATTTTTTAAACACTTTGTCTCAAATTCAAATATTGAGACAGTCTATATATAAAAAATGCTATTGACACCTTACTTTTGTGCGTACAATAATTTTTAGAAGATTAATTCATCGCTTATTGAAAATAAATATATTCTTGATATTATATCAAAAAATAAAAAATGTATCCATTACCTTCTCTTTCCCTATCGTTTTATTTTCTAACTCTTCTTTTTCTCCTAGATGACTTCATTCTACATGGTCACCCTCTGCCTTTTGTCAATGGTAGATCTTGAATTGATACATGACCTGATAAATATGATTGGTTTTCACAAACTGCTCCATTTTCAGAAACTTCGGCGCATTGTTTTTTCATTGCAATTGGAATCTCCTTATTGGCTTTTTTGCAACAAATTAATATAATGCTACTTTATAAACTTCAGTGGATGAAGAGCCTTAATTGTTGCAATTTCTAACGCCTCAAGACAGTGTGCTACACGGTTGAGTAAAATGAGGTTGACAATCTTATTGTATATGCTTACCTTTATCAAGAATAACTCCTCCAATTTTGGCATCTCTTGTCCAGCATTTTAGCACATATTGGTTTGGAAAATTCTGAAAATTTGTTATAATGAACACCTTCTCAAGATGTGTCTATATATACAAAATTCCCGTAAATTCAAATTTGCAACAACTACATTTTATAGTAGAATCAATAGAAAGACATTTTCATAATAACATCAGACTCAGGATTGGTTTTTTTATTTCCTGATTTCATTTTCATTGAAATTAAAATTGAAATAAAAAAATACGAATGAAAATATATTTAGTAGAGTTTAGATAAAAAATATTTTTTTTAAATAAAATAAAAATAAAAAAAGTTTAAAATTTTTTTCAATATTTTTAAAAAATAACCGATGGTAAATTTTTTGTTATTTTAAAAATAAATATATTATAATTATTAAATAAAATAAAAATAATATAATAATTTAAAAAATAAAACTCAAAAATTAAGTAATATTTATAGTTATATATTTATGTCAATTAAATTTGAAAATAAATAAATAAATTTTTGATTTCACAAAACAAATATACTTTTTAAATGATGAAAAGTTACAAATAAAAATATATTTAAAAAAATAAAAAATAAAGACTGAAAATATTTACATAAACTAAACCAAAAGTACTCTTTAGCTTTTGCTCCATGTACTCTACATCTGTAAGAAATAATATATCTTTCTTCTTCTTCCTCTTCATACCTGTAAGAAATTATGGTTTCTTCCTCTTCATGCCTTTCACAAATATACCACTGACTAGCATTTCAACGCTGCTGGTGTGTACAATTTAGCTTCCTCTTCCTCAATTTGCATATTTACCATCAAAGGAGGTAGTATTTGGTTCGTGTTAAAATCAGCTTCTATTTCTGTTTCACATCGACTAATCATCGTTTTATCAACGTCCTTAACAAAGTCTGGAAGAAGCATATCTTTATTTGAAAAAACCCCTTTAAAAAAATTTGTTTATACTTTCGCTTCTTTGAGTCGTAGACATATCTGCAAAAAAAAAAAATTGTTTTAAATACTACTATTGTTTTACTAAAATATTAGAGAATCCACGATGAATTATATTTTATATAAATAAAAAATTAAAAAAATTATTTAAATAAATACATTATAATTTTTTAATTTAAAATTTACTCCCCTACAAATTAACCAAGTCTTGACTCAAAATATTATAGGGTCCCTATTTTAGAAGGAGGTTTACATCGCAAACGTCACGTTATTATAAAAAGCTATTGGCTTTCGTGTATCTTTTTCATTTTGCCCATCGTTTCAATTGACGGGTAAAAAGAGAGAGAATCACGATTAGTTAACTCGAAGCGCAGCAAGCCAGCAATGCAAACGGTCTACAGGATAACGGTCAACGGACAGGTTACTTATTAGAACATCTCTTTCCGTAAACCCAACATTTTCTCTTCCACGAGTTTCATCAGGAAAGTCAAGTTCATTTTAATTCCTGCTTTGCGCACTTTTTGTATCATACACGCCTTCTTGAGTTTCGCTGATATTTCTTTGTGAAATTTGTGTAAATTTTTTTTGGAGTTACTCATTCACAATAAAATTATAAAAGAGAAATAAACATAAAAATTATAAAAAAATTAAAATTAAAAAAATAGAGAGAGAAAGAAGAGCACTCTAGCATGGATCAAAATCCTCTGTTGTGTCTCTCTGCACAGCACACGGTGCTGTGGTTCAAATGCACCGTTTCACTAAATGAAACGGTGCCGTTTTGAACCACAGCACGAAGACTAAGCGTAACATGAGCTCGACAGACAATGGATAAAAATTATCAGTCGCTTGGTTCCTGACTGCTTCGTTCTAGAAACAGCCAGACCTTTGGCCAGTCGCTTGGTCAAGGGCTTGGCTGGTTCCAGAAGAACACCAGTCGACTGATCTTATTACCAGTCGACTAGTGAATGCTAGGAAATCCAATGCCTGGCCGTAAGCTAGAGTTGTAAAGGAAAATGCTCTGGGTCTTCTCTCATTCTCTCAACAACCTGGTGAATGTAAGAACGTGGTGTGTTTTGATGATTCACAGAACAAGCTTTTGGGGTCATTTCCAAATGGCATTTGTAAAGGAAAATGCCTGATAAATCTCAGTCTCCACACAAGTATCCTCATTGGTTCAATACCAAACTCCATTAGTGAATGTAAGAATCTTGAGAGATTTCAAGTTCAGAACAATGGATTTTTTGGGAATTTTTCTTATTCATTATGGTCGTTGCCCAAAATTTAGCTGATTAGAGCTGGAAACAATAGATTCTTAGGACAAATATCCAGATCGATATTAGGAGCTGTACAGTTAGAGCAAGTTCAGCTTCACAATAACAGCTTTATTGGTAAAATTCCTCAAAGTCTTAGGTTGGTCAAGAGCTTATACATATTCTTTGAGAACAATAGTCTTACTAGTCAAATAATGTAATGTCCCTAAATAAATAAATAAAATACTGTAGCATTTACTGTAGCTCACACTGCGCATATAGCATACGGGTACCCAGAAAAAAAATGCAGAACCCCTCTTCCTTTCCCCCATTTTCCTCTTCAACCTTTAAATCCATATAACTAGAGCTATAGACCTCCGATTGACAAACCGTCTAGACCGTTGGACTCGTGGCGATGAGAGTTTCAAAACCCATCGATCAATTTCGCTGGAAAGTCACCAGAAGTTCTCTAAAAATGATGAATAGTAACTACGATGGGTAAACTTCAGATTTCAAAATTCTTTGATGTTTTCTGGTGATTTTGAACCTAGAATCATATTTAAGAGATAGAATAATCATTGTATGCAACATTTTCTGGCTTAATAGCATGATTTAAAGGATTAAATCATGAAAAAAGTTTTCAAATGAACAGTAACCGCTGCTTGTGTGAATAGTGAATAGTGTTTTTATAAAATAGTAAATTCGTGGTATTTGGTTAGAAATTGATATGCCGAAATTGTTTTTCTAAGTTTTGAGATAGCGGAAGACAACTTTTAGCATCAATTCAACCATTGAGTTTTGGAAGAGATTAAGAGAGTTCAACTACCTTGAATCTCTAGTATTGTGAGTAGATAATACTTACTATAACATTCTTTTTAACTATTCATTTGATATATCCACATAAGACATTACTACTAATGTGAAACTTATAATATGGCTCCTAGTATAAACTTTAGAAATGCAGGACAAGCATCATTTATATTTTAGTTCTCTATTGATATTAAATTATATTGATTGAGAATACTCAAAAATTATGTTGGTTTATGGTGATGTCGATATTTTATATGAATTGATAAATAATTTTATGAGGCACATGTGTGGACCTTTGGATATAAATGTGTAAGTTAAGTTGATGTTTTTGTGGCTATTGTTGATCAGTGAGTATATGATTTTCTGAAAGGGATATGACATTTTTGTTTATCTTGCATTTCTTGTTATTTCTTTATTGTATCTATACGAAGGCATCTAAATTGAAAGCATTGCAATCTAGTAGTTATGAATGCTAACCTTAGTGCATTTTGAGTTCTATGAAATGGACATTTTCCTGATTAATTGTGTGCGGATTTTTTCCTGATGAATTATGCGGGTTTTTGTTTGATGGATTAGACAGGCTTTTGCCTGATAGATTACAAGCTTTTGACCTGATTGATGGTGAACATTTCTTTTGCTGCATACGTGAGATATGACTACGGTTCTAATATAGATAGTTCTTCAATTTATGAGAATTTCTAAACTTATTTGTATTTATTTATATAATATTGCAACATTGATATTTATGTCTCTTAATACTAACACTTTCTTTTTATTGAAATTTCAAACATATAATACATATGACATTCATCTTTTTCTTGTATTAAATTTTATATTTGTGAAGGAAAAACTCATGCCCGCTTGTCCTATTTCCGTTATAGTAAGGATTACCTATTCACTGAGTTTTATACTCACCCCATCATATGTTTCCTTTTTCAGATAGTCAAAAAGATTCAAATTCAGCTCCAACTGTTTAGTGAGTTAAAAGAGTTGTGGTGAGCCCATGTTACTTTCAAGGCTCTCAGTTTGTTTAAATATTTTCTGTTTGTATTGTAAGGTAGCTCCATGAACTACAGGCAGGATCCCTTCATCTCTGCGTATTTGGATGTTTGTAGAACTATTATTGTATGAAAAACAGATTATTTCTGTATTGTATGGCTTAATGCCAATTGTATGTGAATTTATGAATTTTGAACCATTCTTATGGTATGCATGATATTGTCTATGCCTATATGTTGTATGGCATAGTGGTAACTTGGTGTCAGTTAATATTAGGCTTACGGGGTAGGATTTATTTCTATTCTTGTGCCGGTCACGTACCTGCTTCTACAGGGGCCGTGACAAATACCTCCTTCCCTTGTCGTCTTACCAGCACTTACTTACCTTGATCTTTTAGCTAACAATCTCACCAACCATTGGTCTCACCACATTGGCATGTGCCTTAGTCTTTGTAGCCTTCGTTGTTGGAACTGCGATTGTTGCTGGTGTATTTATATTGTATCAAAAGTCTTGCAAGTCAAATCAAATATGAGTTTGGCACTCAGTGTTCATCTATCCTCTTAGAATTATTGGGCATGATTTGCTTATAGGAATGACTGAGAAAATCTTAATTGAAAATGGAGTTTTTGGCAGAGTTTATGTTGTAAGTTTACCAAGTGGTGAAGTTGCTGTAAAGAGGCTTGTCAATTTTGGAGACCAGACTTCAAAAAGTTTAAAAGCTAAGGTGAAGACATTTGGAAAAAATTAGGCCTAAGAATGTCATTAGGATTCTGGGATTTTGCCATTCTGATGAGTCAAGTTTTTTCATTTATGAGTACTGACAAGAAGGAAGTTTAGGGAAGTTGATTTCCCGTCAAAATTTTCAGTTGCAATGGAAAACAAGATTGAGGATTGCCATTAGGGTTGCTCAAGGCCTAGCATATCTTCACAATGATTATGTTCCTCACTTGCTTCATAGAAATGTCAAGTCAAACAACATTCTGCTGGATGCAGACTTTGAGCTAAAACTCACATTTTGCTCTCGATCGAATTGTGGGAGAAGTCGCATTTTAGTCAACTTTTTCCTTTGAAGAATCATCTTCCTGTTATCATGCTCCAGGTAAGAGAAATTATGGGATATAGAAATACTGTTTTCCTATAGAACATATGCAAATTATGCAGTAGTGCCCTATATCACTTCATTATAAAATTGTCTAGTTTTTTTAATCTATGTTTTCCAAATTTATCATGGCATCTTCGATAACATTGTGAGCACTGCTTTAGTGATTAGGTATATATTAACTTACTAAATACTTACTAAAAGTGGTTGTTGTTTCATTGCAAAATATGGGTACAGTAAGAAAGCCACTGAACATTCAGACATCTATAGCTTTGGGGTTGTATTGCTAGAGCTAGTGAGTGAGAGGCAGGCAAAGCAATTAGTGTCAATGGACTCCCTTGACATAGTGAAGTGGGTTAGAAAGAGAGTGAACATCACTAATGGGTTACATCAGGTACTTGACTCCAAAATATCACATTCTTATGAGCAAGAGATGATTGGAGCTCTAGAAATCGCTCTTCATTGCACTTCTGTGCTACTTGAAAAAGACCACCAATGGTAGAAGTTGTGAGAGCTCTTCAATAAGTTGAGTCATAGCTCAAAAAAGATCCAAGCAGAACTGCAGTAGATTAGAAGCAACCAACCCTTGGCCAAGTGACTAGCCAAAGGCCTGACTGTTTCTAAAATGAAGCATCCAAGGACCAGGCGACTGGTAATTTTCACCAGTCGCCTGTCAAGCTCGTGCTGGGCTTAGCTTTCATGCTGTAGTTCAAAACGTGACTATTTCATTTAGTGAAACAGTGTGTTTGAACCACAGTACCGCGTGCTATGCAAAGAGGCACAGCAGAGGATGTTGATCCCTCTAATATCATCTAGACACACCATAAGTTGAAGAGAAAGTGATTATTGTAAGGGGTGTTTTGATACGCAGTAAAAAAATTTATTTTTAAAAATTATATTTTTTGAAAAATATGTTTTTTAAAAATAATGATTACTAAGAATGTGCAAAATGCGTTTGATTAATTTTAAATATTTATCTGAAAATCTTTTATTACTATGTTTGGTTATAATAAAAAAATTGAGAATTTTAATACTTTTTAAAAAATGTCTTTATTTATGTTAACGTGAGAGAGAAAAAAAGTGAATACAAAGATGATAGAAAAAGTGATAAAAAAAAAGAGAAAAATTATGAGAAAGGAAGTAAGAGAGAGAGGAATGAAAGAGAAAGTATAAGAGAGATGGATGAAAAAGATGAAAGAGAAAGTGATAAAATGGATGACATTATTATCTTATTATATTTAAAAAAGATTCTCACGATATAAAAAATTTAGGACTTGTTTGGAAGTGTTTTTAACTGTTTTTGTTTTATTGTTTTATTGTTTTTTAAAAATATTTTTTTAAAAACAATGCTAAAAATTGTTTTTTTAGAACAAAAAAATAAAAAACTTGTTTGAATGTAAATTTTGAAAATTATATTTGAGAATATAATGGTGTGATTTATTTGATGGTTGAAGATTAATTTTAATAAATTATTTATAATTTTGTATAGTTTTCCTTATTTTTGAAAAAAATTTGAAAACAGTTTTACACAAAAACAAGAAAAACAACAAAATAATGTTCTTGAAAACTGTTTTTTGAGGTACACTTTTAAAAAATAATTTATAAAAACAATACAACATTTTTTTTGTTTTCGCAGAACAAAAAGAACAAAAAATTGTTTTGAAAACAATTTTCAAACAAACTTTTAGATTATTATCTTCCTACATAAAAAAAATTTAAAAAAATAATTTTCAAGAATTCATATTTTTTGAAAATCTTATTTTAAAATTTAAAAATTAAATATAAGAATTTAATTTTTTTAAATTCAATTTTTCAAAAATTTAAAAAAAAAATTTATCAAATACCCCTTGAGAGTTAATAATTAGTATATTGTCTATAGATTTTAATTTTAATTAATAAAAAATAAAAAAAATATTGTTATTTAAATTTTTTATTTAATAACAAAATTTTAAGTAAAAAAATATAATATTTAAGTATATATTAATAAAAATTAAAATTCATCAATAATATACTAAATATTTACTCTAACGATAACGTGAGATAATTAATTCTTATTGATTACTACATATTAAAATATTAAGGTCCCTATTTTATAAATAAGCTCACATCCTAAACGTCACGTTGCTACGAGAGGCTATAGACTTTCGTGTATCTTTTTCATTTTGCCCATCATTTAATTAAATGGTCAAAGGGAAAGAGAATCACGATAGGTGAACACGGTCTTCTGAGGCAAAATAAATAAATAATAGTTAAAATTAGAGGATAACGGTCAAAGGACAGGTTACTTAAGTAACAAGCTCATGGATGACATCGAATTTTCTGGGTCCCACTTCCTTCAACATCCTTGCACGCCTCGCAACTTCTCTCAAATATTTAAATATTATTTTAATAATATAAACAATTAAACAGTGGCAAGTTCGGTAGTTGTTACCTACGACTTTTTGCATACGTGTTTGTCGCTTTCTCCGTTACTTCTTGCTCAGAGAATAACATCCACGTCTCTTATTAGTAAGGGAAATTTAACACTTTTAATTAAAAATGCAAGTTTTCAGAATACTTTTTTTATTTTATAAAAATAAAAATTTCTCTTTATCATGTCATTTTTATAAATTATTTTTAAAAACTATTTTATAAAAATATAGTTTAAAAAATAATTTTTAAGAAACATCATTTTATTTTTTTTATTTTTGTGAAAATTTATTTTAAGATTTTTAAAAAAAATTATTTTTATCAATAATAAAATTATGAAATATTTATTAAAATTAGTTATAGATTATATCATTTTATTATTAAATACTGTTTTCAAAATTTATATTTGAATAAATTTTTTTATTTCAAAAAAATAGTTTTAAAAATTATTTTAAAAATAATAATAAAACAAAAATACTTTAAAATACTTCCTAAATTTTAAAATTTTAATAAAATTAAAATCTCTTTTTTTTATTTTTTTTTTTTCTTGAAGGGACAATGTTATGGTCTTATGGAGGAATAAATCTATACTTTGAGAATTCAACCTTTAATTTTATTGATAATAAGAGAGTATTTTTGTATTATAATTTTAAAATAAAAAATATTAGATCAAAGTAATTTATTTAATTTTAAATACGTTAAAATGCTGTAAGAAAATGCGCTTTAAAAATATTGAGAAAAAAAAATTAGTTTTAAATAAAATTCAAAAATATTTTGTCGTAATTAAGAAAAAAGGGTCAAATCTCGGCAGTTGATTTCACTACCACAATTCCATCTCTTACGTGGACTACTGTTGCTACCGTGCGCTGCACGCACATACACCAAAACCCACCATTTCAACGTGCGTCATATACTCTGACATCTGCAGTTATTTGTTCCGCAGCCATTGGTTCGTGTACCCACGCGCTGCTTCGTGATTCCTCCCTTTCTGTCCTGTAGGTCCTACGTATTCTGATACTCTGAGCAATGATTGTAAAGGCGAGTGAATTTAACCAGCAAGTTGCTATTGTGTCATCGATCACAGAATAGTATTCCCTTCATCCCCAGTAAAACGTTGCAGAGACCAACATCACCATCATCGTCGCTCTCTTCGAAGGACACTTCAACGGTTAAATGGGTGCTGAAGAACCTGTAAGCAAACGATTTTTCTTTGCATAATTTCTGTATATTTGAGTTTCATTTATTAAAAAGGGGTTGCTATTTATATAAAGTTTGAGTTTTTCTTTCTGGTTTTTAGGTGGTTGTAAGAGAAAATGAAACTGTAGCAGAAGTAAGAGAAGGAGATGCAAAAAGGGAGGAGGAGAAGGCAAGGGATTCGGAGAAAGAGGAAGTGGCTGTGGAAGAGAGAGTGATTCAGGTCAATAATAACGGTACGAATCATGATAATCATGAAGAGTTTCAGGTCTCGAGGTTCCAGAGGTTGAATCCCACTAACCCATTGAGGATTGTGGTTAATGGCGCTAACAGAGTTGCAAATCCTTCGCCTTCTCGCTTTCAACCTCACCTTTCTCACCCTCGTTCTGCTCCGACCCCACAACAAGTAAGATTAAGATTATTTCTTGTTCCATTTCCTGAGATATATCTTGATCAAGTCCATGACTTTCGTGAAAATTGTCCGTTTGTATTGAAGACTTAATGAAATTGTTGAATCTTTTTCAAATAGTTTGACGACATGCTGAAGCTGAAGTGAAATTAATGTTAAATCTCTCTTCTATTAAGTGAATGGTTAAATTTATATGTCACTTATTATGTATGCTAATCTGTTGCTAAAGTCTGGAATGATTAATCTTAGTTTCTCACGGGTTCTCTGTTTTCTTTTTTCTTTTTTTTAGCAGCAAGCTATAACTCTGAATTCCAGAAGATATACCAACAGGTTATCCCTGTTTCTCTTCCTCCTCCACATATTTTTAGCTGTCGCCCTGGTTTGTTTTCTTGTATTTAAGGGAATCCAGGGGCTAATCCAAGCATCGGATTCTGTAAAAAGGAAAGAGAAAAGAGTGTTGCAGTACTTTTTACCTCAAGTGGAAGCTGCATCACTTATGAGCATTATTCTTGCATTTACGTGGCAGAAGGCAGTGAGGCAATGGCCTACTTTTATGGTTCATTTCATACTATGGTGCTCTTTTTTGATGTCTCTATCTGCTGGAATTCTTCTAATTTGTTTCCAAAAGCCTCCCACTGATGGGGTTGGAGTTTGTTTTATTGCTTTTGCAATAGGGAATGGCTTATATGCTTGTTGGGTTAATAGGCGAATTAAGTTTTGTTCTAAGGTCCTGAGTCTATCACTTCAACCTCTATCAAACTTCCCTGATTTGAATCAGCCCACTTATTATATGCTTGGAGCTTTATTCTTGTGGATGTCTCTTTGGATATTAGCCGTGATTGGATCCTTGAATTTCTACTTCCCCCCTTTGATCATCATTTTATTGGTCTTGAGTTTGGCTTGGACTACAGAAGTCATGAGGAATGTGGTTAATATTACAGTAAGTAGGATTATTGCCTTGTATTATCTAAGAGGAATGCAATCAAGCACTCACTTTTGCTTTCTGAGAGCATTGACCCGGAATCTTGGAAGTGCTAGTTTGGGGTCTCTCTTTGTTCCCGCAATCGAAGCCCTGAGAATTGTTGCCCGAGCTTTGAATCTGCTAGAGGGAGAAGATGAGTTCATGTTTTGCTGTGCTCATTGTTGTCTCAGGGTCATGGACTCCATTTTCAGAAACGGTAATGGCTGGGCCTATGTACAGGTAAAAATACAGATAACTACTCTTTGGCACATAGAACTGCACCTTAAAGATAAGAGGCTATCTACTCCATTGGATATTATGGAATAATTGTTCTGAATAATTAATCAGTCTTAGAGAAGTGTTCAAACTTCAAATTGAGTTTGTTGTTTGTATCGCTTGTAGAATTGCTTACATGGTACCAAAAATGCAAAAAGATAAAATATGCATTTGTTTTATTTCCATTGCTGAGCTATTCAACTCTCAAATTTATTTGCTTACGTCATTTTTAATTTATATGAATATTTTGTTCTTTGGTCCCTATTTGCTTGTCAGTGTCTCTTGTTCTGAATTCATTCATTATAGAACAGGAGTAGTCACTATCTGAAGGCTGCTATACATTGTGTTCCTTACCATTTTTCTTTAGCTGTATTCAATATGGGTAATTGATGTTTTAAAACTCATTTTTTTTGTTTTTTAATATTTTTAAGATCAAACTAGCAACCCTTTACATAAATTCCGACCCCTAATCACTTGAGCTAACCTTAGGTGTTTTTGTTTTTTTATATTTTTAGGATCAAACTAGCAACCCTTTACCTAAATTCCGACCCCTAATCACTTGAGCTAATCTTAGGTGGCTACTAATTGGTTAGTCACTTATTCGGTTTGGATTATATTTTGTTTTTACAGATAGCCGCATATGGAAAAGGTTTTGTGATGGCATCCCAGGACACTTGGGCCCTCTTTGAGAAACAAGAAATGGAGGCAATAGTTGACTCTGACATAACCAGCTCAGTCTGCTTTCTTACTGGAGTTTGCAGTGGATCTATCTGTGTTATTGTGGTGGCCGCTTGGACTGCAAAAGTACACCAAAGTTTCACAGCCACCCTATCCCTCCTCACATTCTTCATTGGATACCTTTTGGTTGGTAACTTGGAGCCCTCATTTCACCACTTCATCATATTCTATAATTAATAATAAATTATTAGCATATAATTATACTTGTTCATGTGGCGGATTGGGCTATATATTGAGCCCAAACCCATATTAATTTAGGCCCATTATTAAAAGTCAAGTATTGATTAAGACTATAAATAGTATTTGATTTGAAGAATTTAAAAAACAGGAGAAGGGAGAAATTTTTTTAAAAATACATTATTTAGAACAATAATTTAGAGGAGAGGGGAGAAGAGGAAAAATGGAGGGATAAAATCTCTCCTCTCTTCCCCCCCCCCCCATTCTTTTCCTTCCAAAAGTGTGGAGATTTGAGAAAAAAGAGAAAATATAAAATGAAAAAAAAAATACTCTTATCAAAATAATCTTATTTTATTTTGTTGTATGTTTTGTCTAAAATTAAAAAAGTATAATAATCATTTTATTTTCTCTTCTCCTCTTCTTGTATAAATTAAATAAAGAAAATCTTATTTTTTTTTCTTAAATTAAATCAAACAAAAAAATTTTATTTTCTTTTCTCTCTCCTATCTTCTCTTCCATTGAACCAAACACTTCTCTCTCTCTCTCTCTCTCTCTCTCTCTCTCTCTCTCTCTCTCTCTCTCTTATGGAACTCTGCAAGGAATCTCCATCCATTATGTAACATATTCTATACCTCATAATGAATTATTAGCATGTGATCCTCTCTTGTATATTAATCTGTTTGTCACAAGTCCAATTAGCTTATCTATTATATTGACATTGCAGACAAGGATCGCCATGGCAGTGCCTCATGCCTGTGTGAGTTGTTACTATGTCTGCTATGCAGAGAACCCAGAGAACAGGCTATTTGATAATACAATCAAGGACCGTCTCTTAATGCAAAAATCTGGCCGTGATGTGACAGTTCGTACACCAGGAGTACCACCGCAGTTTAGAGTTTAGAATTTAGTGCACAATTTGAAAGCTCCATGAAATTTTCTTTCACTGTACAGAGGCATGGTCAAGGAGGCTTCAAGATGTGCCATAGTTTTGGGAGAAATGAAAGGCCTTCAATGGGTTCAGTGCAAAAATCCTTGAGGGCTGATAAAAATGTGGCTTTGTTATGAATAATCTGACTGAGAAAAGGTTGAACCATAAGTGGATGTTGGCTGTGGAAGGGCTGCGAAGAGGAAATGAGATCCAATCAACAAGGCCACTAAGACAAAGTGGCTTGTGGTTTTTGTTCATGTGCTATGTATATTCTTCGTATAGTCTTGGGATATTCCTTAGGGTAAGGTCCCTCAATTTTTTTTATTTTTGAAGCCACCATTTTTTTGTTTAATTATTTATGCAATCCTATGTAATAATCTTCGTTGTGCAATAAATATAAATTTTTCATCCCGTTTAGGGAACTAAGATTGTCTTTTAATATGATGAATTCTTTTTGTGTATGTGTGTCAAATTACCATGACATTTATAGATTTCATTCATAAATTAGTAAAAATTAACAATAAAAGTTTATAACATTAATATGGTAAAGATTTTGTTTAATAAAAATAATTTATAAGTTAATTTAAAATTTTATAAATTAATTAAAAATTTATAAATTATATACTATTTAAAGTAGTGTATAATTTATTAATTTTTAATTAATTTAAATTATTTAAATAAATTTATTTATTAAATACTTTTAATTTAATTAAATAAATTTATAAATTAATTAAATAAATTATAAATTAACTTATTTATCTTGTCAATTTCACTCAAAATTTATTTAAACATGACAAATTTTCATCCACCTATACAAAATGCCTAAAATATAATAGTGGAAAGCTTCTTCTAAAGTTTGGGAAAAAAATCACAAGTGTATCAGGCAAAATTACGGCCTCCTCCTAACTCGATTTCTCATAACATCAAATATTTTTATTATTGAATTATGTTGATTTTATTAATATTTGTGTATATCTATAAATATATATATATATATATATATATATATATATATATATATATATATATATATTAACATGATTTTAAATAAATAGCTCTCTATAACTTTACCTTTTCAAATCATGTTCTGTAGCAATAAAAAATTATTCTGTAAAATAAAATTAAAAAGTATTTGTTTAATAAACTATTTTAAAAATATTTTATTTTTTATTTTTAAGTGTTATAAGAATAAAAATAAAAAATAAAAAAAACTCTTTTTTATTTTTTTATTTTAAAAATAACTTGTTTTTAAAACAACAAAATATAGATTTATTTAATTTTATTTTTAAAAAAAAATTATTTTTGAAAACTATATTTAAAAATTATTTTGTAGAACAAAAAAAAAATTCGTTTGATAAACTATTTTGATAACATATTATTTTTTTAACTTTTTGTGTTACGAAAACAAAAACAACTTTTTTTTATTTTTGTTTTTAAAAAAAAAAAATTATTTTCAGAACTTGTATTCAAAATAACAATAAAAAACAGTTATCAAACGAGTTTTTTTATTTTAAAAATAATTGAAAATAAAAAATAGTTTTTAAAAATAAAAAATAAATAGATCCATAATTTTTAAATAAATTTTTTTATTTTAAAAACAATTAAAAACAAAAAATTATTTCTAAAATTTAAAAACAAATAGGCACATTGTTTTGATCTTAATCAAGATGATTAAAAGGGTTTTTGAATTTGTAGTTAAATAAATTATTTTCTTCTGTTTAATATTTTCCTCTTTTTTTTCACTTCCCCACATTTGAGGTTTCCTCAATTTTTTAATATTCTGGAATGTTTCAGCAAAGTGATATTGAAAATAATTTTTTTTAAAAAAAAAAAAGCACAAGGATGATACTTATTGAAAGAGATATTCTCAGATTAATTTAATGCTGAGCATTTGATCTCATCATTCCTTCAATAATTTTACAATCCATCGGAGCAGAATGCAAGGATCCATGACAGGTCAATTGAGCTAAGCACATAGGAACAATCTGTCAAAGTCAATGAAACAGTAATGTTGCATTTTCTTAATTACATCAATTACACCTAATTCTCTGTGGAATTGCATTATTTATGGTTTTTACTTGAAACCACAAAAGTTTAAAGTTTATTTGAAAGTGTTTTTAATTTATTTTTTAAAAATAATGTTAAAAACTATTTTTTTAAAATAAAAAATTTGTTTGGATATAAATTTTGAAAATAATGTTTGAAAATACAATGAGTGTGATTAGTTTTTCTTATTTTTTTAAAAAAAATTAAAAAAAAATTTGCACAAAAAAACAATAAAATAATATTTTTTGAAAATTATTTTGAGTTATATTTCTACAAAATATTTTTTAAAAATAATTTATAAAAATAACATGATAAATAAATTTTTTTATTTTTGTACAAAAAAAATAAAAAAAAAACTATTTTAAAAATAATTTTTAAACAAGACCTTAATTTTTCTTCATAAGTATTCTAAATATAGTATAATCCTTTATTTTTATATTAATTAAATTTTTATAGCTAATTCATAATCATATAAAATTAATCATAGTTTTAAGATCCAAAACAATCCGATTAATTCAACCAGTGATCTAATGGATTGACTATTTAATCAGTCTGATCTTAACCATAGAACTATTTTGATAATTAAATTAGATTGACTCAACAATTGAACCTACAAACGATGGACTGAAAAGAATTGAATCAGATCAATCTTTTTTTAAACAAAATTAATTCTATATTATCATTTTCTATAAATTTGATAATATTTTTTTTCATAAATTTATATTTACATATTATTTATCAAGATTAACTATATTATATCCATTAATTTCACTTTTTCTAATATATATCATACTTTTAATTTAATTTAAATATATATTTTAATTTTTAATTATAAATACTTAATTTAACAGATTTAATTAATAATTCAATCTCTGAACTAGTAATTCTATGACCCAACTTTTTCATTGATTCCATGTTCCAATAACTATGGGATTAGAAATATCCCCTTCATATCTATAATAAATCTGCTTTTAATTTAAAACTTCATTCCTAATCCATTGCAGAGCATAAGAGCCCATAAATCTCTCTCATTTGAGCATAAGATATATTTTAAAAAAAATCAATTTTTCTAGATTATTTAAGTCATATACAACACATAAATTTTACAACTTTCATATTTAGTTTTTCAAATTAGTGATGATGATGAAGCCGTAGGTGGTATTTGGTATACGAAAATATTAATGTTTATGCATGCAAGGAGAGTGATGAAAGAACTAAAGAAATACAGAAAATCCCAAAAGAAGCTTCCAAATGCAGATAATAATATTGGCCAACTACTCTTCTTTACCCCTTTTATTTTCATCATTGGCTTTCAGGAACCTTGAAAACCAATAAGCAGAAGACTTGGGGTGCCTGGTGAGCCCATTTTTATAATCCACGTACACCAATCCAAAGCGTTTAGTATAGCCTTGAGCCCACTCAAAGTTGTCCAATAATGACCATGCAAAGTATCCCCTCACATCTGCTCCATCCCTGCGTATTCAAATCATAAACAGAACTTAAGCTCAGTTCCTCTGTTTGGTTTTAATTTCACATTTTATCTTTAAAAAAATAAATATTTTTCCCAGTTATTGTCCAAGTGAAAAAAAAAACATGTAGTAAAAGAATTATTCTACTCAATTTTGGGTAAGCAAGCTACATTCCAAAAAACTTCATGGGAGGACTTTTTTGTCATAACAGAGACCAAAAGATATTAATTCTATTGAGAAATTAAACAAATTGAGTATACATATTGTCAACAGAGATTTGTTCAACTGGTAGGGATCAAAAAACCTAGCTTATAAGGTGTAGGTTCCATTACTGTTGTCAGCAGTCTTACTTGGTAGGCATTCTGTAAATACTACTGTAACATACATTAACTTTAGAATGGAGAAGACTTTCCTCACCCTAAACTTTTTATTACAAAAATAAAAAAAGAGTATATATATTTATATATGAAAAGGATCCTCCACATAAGGAGTTGTGACTAAAAAGTCCTTATTCTTTCCTCATAAAAACACTAAATGTATAGATATTTAAGTCATTTCCTCATGGAACCAAAAATTTATGGTGATATGTTAAAATGACTTATATACCCTACATTGAGGACTTCTTGATGAAAATACTTTCTTTGTAGATTGCTAACCTCCTTATAACTAGTGTGAAATAGACTTGATCACAGATCAAACATTTAAAAAAAAAAAAAACAGTCTGAGCTTGGACCCAACCTAAATTCTTCGTATTTGGGCCCATGCTCGACCCAAATATATTTATCTATACTTGAAGCTTGATAAAATATTATTTTTACTTTGAAAAAAATTTTAAAATAGAGAAAATTTAAGATTTATTTTAAAACTACTTTTTATAAAATAATAGATACTTTTAAAAACCAAAACTTCTAAAAAATTACTAATATATTGATTACAATACAAATTTGATTAAATTGATATATATATATATATATATTACCTTTTTAAGAAATCATGTCATTAAGACTGATTTAGGCTAAGGCCCATTTTCAAATAGAAGTATGAACCCGTTCCAAATTTTAGTCAAATACAAAAACAAAGTCCATATTGTATTCGGGCCATAAAAAAAGTCTAAATTTTATTCAAGTTTCAAATCTGAAGCCCATATCCGCTTTTTTCAAGTCGAGCTTGGGCCAGGCTACTCAAGTCTTGTGCAAAAGAAAGCACTTAGCATTTTCACATTTTTATCTGTCCAAACAAAAAAAGAAAAAGCATTTTCGCATTTTTCAGGCACACACAGATACCTATGAATACATACATGTATGTATGAGGAAACAATAATTTTCAAAGATGGGCGTTTGTTTGAATTTTTGCCGACCCCACCTAATGGAAAAAGGCTTAGTTGTTGTTGTTATTGTTGTTGTTGTTAATGTTCTTTAGCTAGCCTAGAAAACAAGTAGTTCTACTCTACCAAATGAATTTCCGACCATGTTTCTAACTAAACAGTGTTGAAGGACAAAAATAAAGAAATACCAAACAGGACCTAATTTATATCATTCTGTAGATCATATAGTCCCAAACAAAGTCCAAGAACACTCTTCACTGTAATATGAAGAAGAAAATTTAAAAAAAAAATAAAAAGAAAAAAAAACTCATGCAGATGGTTCATAAGTAGAAAGTGGGCTAACTTACTTGATTGCCTGAGCAACTGATGCAAGGTATTCCTTAAAATAGCGAACTCTCAGTTTGTCATCTAACATCTCATGCAGTGGCAACTTATCATTATCTTCATCATCCATACCTGTCAAATGGAAAATGCATGGTTGAGAGAGATGAGAACAATTTTACAATGCGTTTGCCCACACAAATTGATCAACTAAACATAGACATGCCTCATCCAGTGACCAACTAATCATAGCCAACAAAAAAACTGATCTATTTCACCAAATTCCAATATATTCCAGTGGAACAGAAGAAACCTATTAGGAGTGTGTCAAGGAATTAGGAAAGTGTTGAGTGATAAAGAAATGCCTATTGTTACTGTAGAAAGGCTAAATGGGATAACTAACTTACTTCGCTAGGTCCCTATATATTTATTTATAATTAGAAATTGGGTCAAATACATGTATAGTCCAATTAATACAAGCCAGCCCATTAATCACTAGTACACTTATTTTAACTTACCTGTCAATCTTACTCTAACACTTCTAATTACTTTGAGAGCACCCTAAATAAAGGGAATAAGTGTCATTATGCAGTCATAGTATCCACATAAATAGAGATATAGCATCAATCCTGATGCCTTTCAATTAACACTTGTTTTCTCTCTCTATTCTCTCTAGCCTTTTTTTCTCTATTTTATTAACTGTTTTGTAAAAAAGGCCACCAATTCTTTATGTCAAATAAGCTACGAGTTCTTCATGCATCCAAGGAGGAAAGTATCAAATACCATTCTCAGTGACGTATATTGGGAGATTGTATTTTTTTGACACGTAATTGAGAACCTTCCGAAGACCCCAAGGAACAACGTAGAGCCACTCTGATGCTGCCTGCCAATTTTATTAAAGCATATCAAACTTGCTAATTTGTTCCTGCATACAGATACATAATTGGGGTAGAGAGAGAGATGGTTTATACCTTCTCGCCTATGACCTCACCACCTTCCCATTCCACTGATCATAAACAGAGAACTCAATCAGGAAGGATAATTCATTCTGGATGGATGTCTATAAAATGACAAAATATTTCAGCCATTACCAGTTCTGTCCATCGCTTGTGCTCTATAGAAATAACTTTCTTCAGTGCAATCTTTCACATGAGAAATAAACCTTGATGTGTAGTGGTTTAGACCAACAAAGTCCAGTGAATTTTTAAGCAACTTCTTATCTTCCTCCGAGAATTGTGGAAGCTGATCTCCAATTCGTTCCCGCATAACTTCAGGATAATCTCCAAAACAAAGTGGATGCAAGAACCTGGATAAAACATGTACAGTAAATGTAAAATTTAAAGTCAGAGTTGAATGCCCAAGATAAAAAGTAAATATATCCTACGAAGTATACATGCTACCATATACCCACAGCTTTTACCCAGGTTAGACCTAGCTTCAACCAAGAAAGCCATACAAAGCTTCCATTCAAATCAGTTTCTTCATCTAATCTTTTCCTCCCCTTCCATTGTTATTAGAAGTCAAAGAAAACTGGGTACCATATTATGATTTCAGTTTTATATGGTATTAAAAGAGTACAATGAAACAATTTCTACAATACTAAAAAGTAGGGAGAAAATGTCAAACAGTCAAACCAGAACTTTTGCTGAATTGAGTTCCTCATCAGTATAACAACATGATACAAATTTCCAATGGATTCATGGATTTCGAGTAATAAAATTTATTAACTTCTTATATGAAATGAGTATAAGGGAAATTACCATCCAAGCTGAAAATCCAGGCGCCTTGCGGCAGCAGATTTATCCTCAATCTTCTCAGAATTAGCTTCTGCCCATTCACAGTCTACCACCATGCCCACTTGTCCCCCTTGCTTATCCTGGAACATCAAGACAACAGACAATAGAATAAAATGTTATCTGAATAACCCTTTTATTTTCCATCTTCCTATCCATCCTTTCCATTAAACAAAAAGAACTACATTTTAGATAATCAAACTAGCAATAAATATACAAGATCAGAAATGGCAAAATGAATCACATTTTTTTTGCTACTTGGCTAGTGGCATAGTGCTAGTTCAAAAATTTAAATATCATGAGTTGAGCATGCCCTACTCTGGATTATAATAAGAACAGTTACTACTTACTAGTAACAAACTATCATTTACTTGAACAAATTAAGGCCCACATTGCTTAAACTTAGACAAGAATGATGGTATACGGGACACAACTAACATGCTACAGGCAAGTTGGACTCCAGAACTTTGAACCAACTGCTCTTTGCTAGTCTCATTTAAGTTACTAGGCCACTTAACTACGTGGGTGGTTAAGGATGGTTAGAAGTATTAGAATAAGGTTGGCGATTAAGTTAAAATAAGTGTTTTAGTAACTAATGACTAGACTTGTACTAGTTGTACTACTTGACCTAATTTTTAGTTATAAATAGGCAGATAGGGAGCCTAGCTAATTAAGTCAGTGATTCCATTTAACCTTTCTACAAGAACAATATTAAAGTATGACTCCCCTGTGATATGTTCCCCAATGTGAGACTAGGAACAAGGCAGTTAATATACCAACATGCTGACCATTCTGCAACTAAGCATGTGAATCATGGAATGAACTAAATGCAAATCACAAACATAAACATACTTTGAATATGATTGTTGAGAATAAGATCAAAAAACATATTCGATGACCATGTTTGAATATTTTGTTGGATTATTGTCTAAAATTCTCAGCCAATTGTAAATTTGCCCGACCTCCTTCCCTTAGAATGATAGAAATGTGAAGACCAAGATCGTCTTTAATATATAAAATTAAATGAATTAAATAAGGGAACATTGCCTAAACTCAAACAATTCATTTGTGATTCTGTTAAAATGTAAACAAAAATCTATTCATGGCATTAGAACATCAGGTGGTTTAACAGCCAAGACATTTACCATTCTCTGAATGGTCTGACAATATTTTGTGTTGTATATTTTCTAATGTTGTCTATCAAGTATCTGTTACATACCAACTCGTGCATAATTTAAATTTATTAAAACACAAAACAGAGTATGACAGACTATAATACAAACACAATCAAATACTTCATGCAGAAAATTTTGGCAATCAATAAGTACAGTCCTGTACCTGGTACTTGTTTCGGTATATGGATACAGCTGCTGCATGAGCCAGGATCTGATGATGTGCAGCTAAATATGGTTCTATTGATGCATTTTCACTTCTTCCTGGAGCAAATATCCCAGCATCATACCCATTGACTGCAGTTTGAAGGGGCTCATTGATAGTAATCCACTTCTTCGCTCTATCACCAAAACTTGCAAAGCAAGTGTCTGCATAGATTGCAAAATATTCTCTGTTGTTTGCCAGACAAGGAACCACACCATTAATTGAGTATTGAATATCAATCCTCAAGATGACAGATGATATAGAAAAGATAACAAATTAGAGATTGTTTTCAATAGGTATTACAAATAATTAGTGTAAGTGAAGCACATATGTCAGAAAATCATGCTCTATTTTCTTTTGAGCTACTATGAAATGAAGCAAGCCGAGCCATAATCCTGTCTAAACTTCAATCAGAGAGAGGGGGATGGGGATAAAAACATCCTTCCGCATTAAATTCACTTATAATTCTGAAGGAAATATTTCAATAAAGTCAAAGGAATCTGCAAGTGCAATATGTATTGTTCATAACCCTTTGAACTTTCTGGCTGAAAGAAAACTTGTTCCTGTTTTTGCAGCTCAAAGGATATGTCTTAACACAAAACCAAGCATCTCTTTGAATATTCAGCAGTAAATATATTTTACTACATAGCACAACAAATATTAAGAGCACTAAAATAATTAAAGCTTCAAGGATCTTTCAATATTCCTACAAAGTAGTAGGTAGCATTCTCTTCATTCTGAGGCCAAAAAAATCACTAACTTGTTGAAGATAATTCAATTTTTATGTTCTATATTTTAATATAATTACAATGAATCCAATATAAGGCATGCCATAACAGGGAACCAAGTCTGAAGTCAATGGCTGTCGGGCAATAATAATCTTATAGTTTCTACTTTCTAGAATACTGCAGGATCAACCAGAAATTGCAATAACATGGTTACAGCCATCCTAGTAAAATAAATATAAGACTTGGCTCCCTAAGATGCAAAATAAAACTTTAAATATACCGGAGTGTATTTCAATTTCTCAATAGTGAGAAAAACAGTTTGCAGATATAAAGGGCGATGCTCTGGAAGCAATCTAGAAGGTGAGTTAAGGGATTGACAATGTAATTTAACATAACATTGTAAAATTGGATTTCTCATAATTTCTCTAGAAGCACATTCTGCATAAAACAGGCATTACAAACAAGGGCCCATGACAATGGCATCTAACTGTGCCTCAACCATGCAGATGAAACAGTATGGTTTTGTATTAGTTTCATGCTTCAAGCAAATATTGTCCCCTCTAGGAAAGTTTAAAAAAAACAGGCGAAGTTGCCATTTCTTGGCTGATGAATAAAAAATGACGAATGTTACATAACGTCTGCATCTCTGCTTTTATAAATATATTTTTCTCATTCAGAATACTAATTATGTGCATCCATTTTTTATTCTCACTACTGAAATATTCAATAAACAGATATGATCCTGATAAACCCTCAACATGCTATATTTTTGCATTCAATTTTAATTATTACCTCATATAATTGCTACAGATGTCCTAGCTTTAAGTGACATCACTTTCATTTAAGCACAAGATACTGATAACAAAAATTTATGTGGCATAAGAGCAGAAATCAAGTAGATTTAAGCATAGAAATAGAGAATGTGATATCAAAAGGTGAACATGTTCAACATACCTCTTTACCTCTTGCAAAACAGAACATATTGTTTCCAAAATATAATCAGGAAAAACAAATCACATGGTAACAATATAAATCAGCTGTGTAATACCTACATGATTTTTTTATCTAACCATCCTCCCATTGACTCATGAAGATGCAGAGGAAGATCCCAATGGTACAAAGTAACATAAGGCTGAATACCTGCTGGAAAAGAGTACTTTAATATATATTGTTGCTATGACAGCAAGAAAATTAAGGTAAACTAGCTTTATACCCCTTTGAAGAAGAGCATTGATTATGCTATTATAAAAAGCAATCCCTTCGTCATTGACTTTGGTTCCTAAACCATCTACACCAAGAAAAAAAATAATCCCAAGAATTATCATCATAATCATCAGACTATGTATATCTAGTAATATAAAGTACAAAGTAAGCCAAAAGTGAATGAATGATTGTCATACAACTTAGCATCTACCAGGTGAAATAACTTCAATATAAATAAGATGATGTAGGAAACAAGGCAAACAATTCTAATAGCCCACAACTGGATTCCAAAAGCATTTAGTGGGAGAGGGGAATAAAATTTGTTTGGCAAAATCAATAAAAGCGGAATTAAAAATAATGTGATGTTGTTACACAAAGTGGCCAAACATCTTATTTGTCATGTTACCACCAGCTCCAACATCATTTCCCTAAATTACAAAGCCAAATTATTTAGGAAGTTATTGTCTTCCACTGAGGATGAGTGTTACAGTTTTTATGTTACTTCCTAATGGGAAAAGAAGCCTGCTGACAACCAGCCAGAACAAGTCATTAGTCTAGGATTTTGTAAAAAAAGGGGAAAAATAAATTTCTGTTCCTATGCTGAACCAACTAAGATATTCAGACTAAGAAGTACTTGAATAAAAAAATGGCACAAGTATTGTTTTATTGTATAATCAATTGTCACCACAGGACATGCTAGCTGCAGTCAAGCTATTCCATTTATTCTCATTCAGGTTTTCATTGGCATTATCTAAAACAATATGAAGTACAAATAAGAATTTAAACAAATGAAAAGATGTCAAATACGCCAAGAAAATATTCTTTAGGCAGAAAATGCAAGGGAAATACAAGTGATCTATATTAGCTAATAAAGTCAAGTGGTAAAATTGCTTGAATTAATTCAAAAATAGTTTTTAGAAAATTTAAACCCTGCCTTTTTTTAGTGTAATTTATATGTAGGGTATTAGATAATTGTTTGGGATTTGATAATTTCAGATTTTATTGTATATGCCTTTCACTTACATGTTCAAGTTTGTTCTTTTATACGTCACTAGGCTTTAATTGGTTAATGACTTAATGCAGGGTTTGATTTAGTTTTAGTGGTTTCCATGTCAAATGTCCAAGTTATTGTAGGAATAGGGTCATAGGTATAACATCTAAATTCACAAAAATCGACAAAGAACAAGAATAATAATGTCAGCAGACCGGAAGATACTTTTTTTATGCTTTGTGATGTATCCCTCTGCCACTTACCAACCAGTCCTGACCTATCAGGCCTTTAAATACGCCTTTAATTAACTCTCAGACATATTTATGCCTCATAAGGAATTGAAAAATGACAAACAAAAGAAAAAGTCTTTCAAGGATAATGGGCATGGCAGAAGGATATAGAGGATTTCATCCTCTTGACACATATTAGGACCCAAAAACTGGCACATAGTAAGTTAATAACTACTTGCTGAGTAATGATGAACGTGAGAAACTCATACAACATTCAGGATATCATGGTCATGGATTTTTTTTCCAAATTGTTTAACAACTAACCATATGGAAAACTAATATATTAAAATTTTCACTAGTAACAAAACATACCAGGGAAGATACGAGACCAAGATATTGAAAATCTATAAGCATCGAAACCCAACTTGGCTATAAGATCAATATCTTCCTGTAAACACAATTACATTTGGAAAGGTTAAATGAAGTAATAATCATAGATAACATGATAAAATTTCAGATTTTACTCCACAATCTCATGTGCAAAGTTATTACAAAATAGAGTAATAGACTCAAAATGGCATTCCCTTGAGGGAATTTGGCTTCAAAGAGTACAATTGCACAAAATTATTTTGAAAAGAGTAAAAACATATAACTCTCCCCAATTCCCACTGAAAAGTGAAGCCACCTTAAATGAGGAAAAAGCATGGAAAATATAAGTATGCATATGGACATAAAGCCAAGTATGTCTAACTATTGCAGTTAATAATAATCCATGTCAATCCACAAAGAAGATAAAACCAGAACAAAAATAAATTTCAAAATATGAAAAATGATATTACTGACCATATATCGATGGTAATGATCAACTGCTACATCACCATTACTTTGGTCAATAATTTTTCCTAACCAAAACAAGAAACACAGATCGAGTTTGATAAATAAATGGAACATCAAATTGCACCATTCAAGCAAATTTATGGACAAGGGAAGCACAATCTATCCATTAAGGAAAAAGTTCACATACCTTCAGTGTGTGTAAAGGCATCCCATATACTAGCACCCCTTCCACCATCCTTGCAAGCACCTTCTATCTAGAAATAAGATACAAGCAGTTAAATGCCTAATTGGATGATTACTACTTCTCTGATAATACATAAACTCTCCTAACAATTGTTCAAGACAAAACACTGATCCAACTTGTCCTTGTCATAAAATATCATAAGCCATCCCAGATTCATTTCCCTAATAAGATCATTTTGATTGTATATGAATTTTATACTTTATCAACAGTTTTTTCCAATGGCTGAAACCTTAGAAGTGCAACCATCAAAGATCATTAAACTAAAATAAAATCCCATTAAAAAATGTGATAATTACTTCCACGTCGTCTAATATACCGACAATGATCGATGGTGAGGCAAAACAGGAAGAGTTCTTGGGGGCTAAAAGTATAAACTGTCCACGTAGAACAAACCAACAAATACCCAGATCATAATTTGCAGAAAATAGAAACCATCACACAGGAAAACAACCTAGAATATAAATTAAGACATGCCCGTATTTACATTCTCATAAGAAAATCTTTAGCAGAATCAACAAGAGAGTTCAATGTGCGAAAACCCACGAATACCCAGATCATAATTTTCACAAAGAAAAAGGTAACATACAAAATTACATACTGCTTCTACGTATATATAAAATGATGTTAATGTGAATCTTGTTACAAACCTGATAGGCTGAAGTGGCAACGCCAAAGACAAAGTTGGGGGGGAAATCACTGCGAGAGACTTGTTTGTTGCCGGAACCATTTTCTTTCTCTCCATTTTCCTTCAAGAACTCATCCTTCTTAGCCATTATGGAAACACTCCCTTCTTGTATTGACTGATGAGGGATGTGCAGAACCTTCAGGTGAGGAATGGTTGCTTATATAGTCATTCGCTCTGGGGCCCACGATTTGTCTTAATTTTTCCGTTAGAGTTATGGCTTAGAATCGATAATTAATTTTAAACAAAATTAAGGAGAACGTGCAATCTTTTCTAAAGTTATATATTTCAATTTTTTTTTAGTAAAATACTATGAATTTCTCATCAGAATAAAATAAACCAACCTTTTCTAATTAAAAAAACTCACTTGTAATTCTCTTATCTTTTAAAATTAATAAATTTCATGATTAAATTTTTATAACAATTTTTATTTTCAAAATTTTTTATTATTAATAGAATATAATAATATTTTTATTACAAATGTTTCCCATTCGATTCGACTATAGAAATTTAATCAAACTGAATTAATTATTTAATTTTAAATAAAAATATATATATGCTGATAATAATTTTTAAAATTAAATTAAATCAAACTAAATAAAAATAATTTGATTTAGTATGATATTTTGATTTTTTTTTTTTTTGGCCATTTCACCGGGACCGGTGGTTTTTCCTACTTTTAGAGGGGCATATTCTATCTGGGGCCTAGAAGAAAGACGGAGCAAGCAACAGAGAACGTCGAGCCGGAACTAGCACAAGCAGAGGCATGAAGATCCCAGGGTGCAGTCCAGAGGCGTGCCCATTGGCCAAAGGCCAAGCAAGGGGGCATGCGCCAAAGAGCTCCTAGCGATGTAGGGATTCGCAGATCTAAAATTTTGGGGGGAATTCCGCGGCAGAGAAAAAAGCATATTAAAAATAAATTAAAAATTCACAAAATAATAATATTAAATATTAATATATTAAAAAATAAATCAATCGTTTTTTCAACCATCGATTGAATTGAACCGATTAATTCTACGTTAAAAAATTTGAATTAAATCATTCAGAATTAATTTTTTTTTTATTTTTGAAAAAAATGTATTTTGTCACTCTGATCTATGAGTGCAATTGCAGTTTTCCCCCCTTTCTTTTAATTTTGACAATATCCCTCTCATTCTTTATTTTTGTTGCAATCTCCCCCCTCCATCTATTTTTATTCTTAAATATAATATTTAAATACTTAAAATGTCTTAATTATCTCTCAAATTTTTTTAAAAAATTATTTTTCGTATTTTAAAAAATATTTTATTTTAACAAAAATTCCTTTCTCACCATACTCTTAAAAATAAAGTATTTTTTAAAATACAAAAAATAAGTTTACATCTTAAATTATTGTCGCATCATTTTCAAAATATAACTAATATATAATAATTTAAAATAATATATTATGTCTAATATTATTGTCGCATACATATTGAACATCAACATTAATCCAGACACAATTTATTTTATAAAATATTTATATTTTATAAATGATATATATTAAAAAATGTTTACATCTTAAATTATGTTTTATTCGTTATTTTATCATTATCTCTACTATCATATAAGAATATAAAAATGATATTATTTATATTTATATTATATAAGATATTATTTTATCACATCAATAAATATATAATAATATTACGTGGTTAAAAACTGACTTTCAAAAATATGAAAACAACTATTATCAATCTTATTAAAAGCAATAACAATAATGCCACGATACATTAAATGAGGCTGAAATTTAAAAAAAAAAAATGAAAATAACCATTTTCCACCCTTTTAAAGAAAAATAGCAACAATGCCATCGAAAATGTGATGCGCTGGCAGCCTTTGCTATCAAAACACCAACTTTTAAAAATACGAAAACAACCATTATCAACCCTATTGAAAGCAATAGCAAAACTGCACTCGTGCATGTGGTGCACCGGCAACCTTTGCTGGAGAGTCGTGCAAAAGCTGTCCTTTTTAAATGTTAACCGTAACTATCATGAGTTTGTTTATTTTTTACTTTTAAAAATTATTTTTTATTTTTAATTATTTTTAAAATAAAAAAATAAAAAAAAATTATTTTTATTTTTTATTTTTATTTTTAAAACACAAAAAAATAAAAAATATATTTTTAAAACAGTTTATTAAATAATTTTTTTTATTTTATAAAATAATTTTTAAATATAATTTTAAAAATAATTTTTAAAAATAAAAAAATAAAAACAAAATCAAACAAATTTCGTATTTTTTTTTAATTTTTTAAAAACCAAGACTTCTGAGCAAGTAAATCAAATTGTTGTTGATGTCAATGCCTTGTCTTTTTTGTCGTGTTAAAACAAAACATGAAGTTACAAAGAATCTCAGCTCCACACATCAGAGATTTGGCTCCCGGGGACCTGTCTGGACTTGAGTGATTGATAAGGCTGAGCAATTAAAATCACTGTAGGAGTGTTTCGTTAGAGAGAAATAAAAAAATTTTGTTTGGTTTAATTTAAAAAAAGAATAAAGAAATTTTATTTATTTATTTAGTTTACAAAAAAAATAATTATTATATTCCTTTAATTTCATATAAATATATAACAAAAAAAGGAATAAGAGATAATTTAAATAATTAAAAAAATTAGTAAAAACATTTTTATATTTTCACCGTCTCACAATTTTATTTTTTTAAATCTCTTTATATTCAAAGAAAAAAATGAGAAGAAAAAAAAATTTTACTGCTTTATTTTTTCACTTCTCTCCTCTAAATTATTGAGACAAATAAAAAAAAATTATTATACTTCTTTAATTTTATATAAATATATAAAAAAAAAGTAAAAAATAATTTGAATATTAAAAAAAATTAATAAAAATATTTTTATCTTTTGACCGTCTTATAATTTTTTTTTAAATCTCTCTATTTTCGAAAGAAAAAAAATGAGAGAAGAAAAAAAATTTTACTTTTATTTTTTCATCTTTTTCCTCTAAATTATTGAGACAAAAAAGAGAGTAAAAGATAATTTGAATATTAAAAAAAATTGGTAAAAATATTTTTTATTTTTTTACCATCTCATAATTTTTTTGTAAATCTCTTTCTTCTTGAAAGGAAAACAAATGAGAGGAGAAAAAAAAATTTTACCGTTCTATTTTTTCATGTTTTTCCTTTAAATTATTGAGACAAATAAAATAATTTTAAAAAATCTCTCCTCATCTTCATTTTTCTCAAATCAAATACTATCCAAGGTTATGAACAAACAAATTGGTCCTACACATTCAATTATCATAAAAGAAAAAAAAAATTAATTGTCAAACAGTGATAATGGTGTTTCACTGGTCCCTTTCAACCACCTAATTCTTATTGCTTTAATTTTTATATCTGCTTACAACTGTAGTCGAAATCTTCACTTATACCACACAACTAAATCAGAAGTGAATGCCAACAAAAGTGGGCAATTTTACTTGTAAACAAGGCCAAGACACAGTGGAAAGATCATAATTGTATAATAGAGTATACCAGGCACTATCCAAGACTCCACCCGGCATTGAAAGCTTACAGAAAATAAAAGAACAAATACATAGGAGAAAACTCTGCCTCTAAACCTCCTTACCTTGCAATGTGTTAGAGTTGAAAGTTAAGTTGACTGCCATGTGGTGTTTTGTTAATCCACGTAGGATCTGTTTATCCAGCTGTAATTAGTTTCAGGTGGTTAATCAGTTTTCTGTATTAGTTGGTGTACCGGATAGAGTTTGATTGTAAGCTACTTGCTACAGGTGCCTATATATATAGGCTTATCTTTTTGTATCAATATATTGATGAATAATAATATCTGATTCTTCCAGAATACTCTTCAACTTTACTCTTTCTATCTTCGAGGTTTACTTTACTCTTGCTGATGCTCAACTCTTTACATGGTATCAGAGCTCAACGATTCCATCAATGGAGGCCGAATCAACCATCTCGCTGGTTCAGAATCAAAAAGGAAAACTAGTCACCTTCAACAACTCGATCTCGGTAAAACTCGATGATTCCAACTATCTACTATGGAGACAACAGATCTTAGCCGCGTTGAAAGGACTGCAACTCCTGAAATTTCTCGATGGCGAAGACATCGTTCCTCCACGATTCAAGACACCTGCAGATGCGTCGATTGGGAAAATGAATGAAGAATTTGTCGAATGGGAACTACAAGACCAACTCATTCTATCCTGGATTCTTTCATCGATGTCCATCGGAATGTTGACCAGAGTAGTAGGATGTGAGAGCACTCATCAGGTATGGAGTAGAATCTCCAATTTCTTTCAGTCACAAACTCTGGCCAAAGGTACGCAACTCAAGACTCTACTTAGATCTATCAAAAAGAATGATCTACCTATGGCTGATTTCCTTCTGAAGATCAAAAGCTATGTTGATGCGTTAATAGCAATAGGCTGCAATGTAACTGATTATGATCATTTGGAATATATCTTTGGTGGTCTGAATGAGGAATATGACTCCTTTATAACCTCTATAATCACTAGAAAGGAATCCTACACGGTCGATGAAATTGAGTCACTTCTTCTTGCACAAGAAGCAAGAATAGAAAAACACATAAAATCTGCACACTCTGTCTCTGTAGATACTGCTAATTCCTGTATAAATGCAAACACTGTTAACAGAAATCAAAACACATCTGGTTTTCAGACCTCTGGATTCCAAAATAGAAATACACCTTTCTCTGATTTTAATTCTCAAGGCAGAGGTTATTTTGATCCAAATAGGACAGGAAACTCTGGTTTTAGAGGTGGATATCCTAGTTTTAGAGCTGGTTTCAGAGGAAGAAATGGTAGAAACAGAAATGGTAGAGGTAGAAGTTTTGTAACCTGCCAAGTCTGCTTTAAACCTGGACACTCAGCCATGCAATGCTATCATAGGTTTGATCATTCTTATCATGATGCCAATACTAATCGAATGCCTTTTGGATCAAACACCTATAGATTACAAACTAACTTGACACAAGGACCAATGAATGAGTTAGCAACTCCTGCAAGTCTTCAGGACTCAGCTTGGTATTTGGACTCAGGCGCCACAAATCATGTGACTCCTAATTCTCAAAACCTTATGCAGAGAACTACCTATCAAGGAGCTGATCAAGTATACATAGGTGATGGAGCAGGTCTGTGCATTTCTAATATTGGTACTTCAATAATTAAATCTCTCATAACTAAATCCTGTCTTAAACTCAATGACTTGTTACATGTGCCTGCGATAAACAAAAATCTGCTCAGTATGTCTAAGTTTGCACAAGACAATTGTGTTTTCTTTGAGTTTCATCCCTCTGTGTGTTTTGTCAAAGAACAGGGTACTCACAGGGTCCTCTTGCAAGGCAAACTTGACAAAGGACTATACAAGTTTCAAGATTTTCAATTGGAGCATTTGAAATCTAAAGACCCGAGTCTTAACTCTGGAACTACAGCACCTGTAGCTCAAACTGCTGATATGACTGATATGTCATCTTTCAAGTCTACAAATTCTGGTTGTAATTCATACTTAGCATCCACTCCATGTATTTCATCTTCCTATAAATTGTGGCATCAGAGATTAGGCCACTGTACTTCTCAAATAGTTAATAAAGTCCTACAATCATGTAAATTTCCTTTGATAAATAAAGATCAACATGATGTGTGTCATTCTTGCTGCTTAGGAAAGAGTCATCAATTACCATTTCCAACATCCACTACCACTTACTCATCTCCATTGGAATTAATCTTTTCTGATTTATGGGGACCAGCCCCAATCACTTCTGTTAATGGACATCGTTATTACATCTCTTTTGTAGATGCTTTTTCCAGATTTACTTGGATATATATGATTAACTCAAAGGCTCAAGCTGTATCAGTATTTAAAAATTTCAAAAATATGGTTGAACTGCAACTCAACAACAAAATAAAAAATTTTCAAAGTGATTGGGGTGGGGAATATAGAGCCTTTTCCACTTTCTTACAAGATCAGGGAATTATTCATAGACTGTCCTGCCCTTACACACATCAACAGAATGGTTTGGTGGAAAGGAAGCATAGACATATAGCTGAAACTGGGCTTGCTTTCCTAGCTGCCTCTTCTGTTCCTCTCAAGTATTGGGATGAAGCTTTTCTCTCAGCTGTGTATGTCATTAATAGACTTCCTACTACAGTATTACAGTTCAGCTCCCCATATGAAAGATTGTTTAAAAAGCTTCCAGATTACACATCACTCAAAGTATTTGGATGTAGCTGTTTTCCTTATTTGAGGCCATACAATAAAAACAAGCTTGATTTCAGGTCTTCAGAGTGCATCTTTCTTGGGTATAGCCTACAACACAAGGGCTATAAGTGTCTTCATCCTTCAGGAAGAATGTATGTATCCCGAAATGTTATCTTTGATGAATTTAATTTTCCTTTCAAAAGGCACATGACTCATACACCATCTGTCTTTAATGAAGCTCATGTCACCAATTCTACTTCAGCTTTTCCCCCTGTATTGTCACAAGCTCATCCATCATCCTCACTTTCATATCAGCCATTAAATACTTCACTCAGTCCAATTGTCTCACAAGAACAGACACCTCAACCATTAAATACTTCACTCGGTCCAGTTGTCTCACAAGAACAGACACCTATTAATTCTTCACAGTCATTTATGCATTCAAGTCCTGCACTCTCAACCTCTCATTTTTCACAATCACATAATAATCTGCCTGATATTCAGAATTCTACAGAATTCAGAAACTTCCCAAATAAATTTCATACTAAGAGTCTTGCACCCACACATCCTATGGTCACTAGAGCTAAAGATGGTATTTTCAAACCTCGCATTTTCTTAGCTGAAACAGAACCATCAACCATAGCAGAAGCTTTATCTAGTCCTCATTGGCTGGCTGCCATGAAAGAAGAACTTGATGCACTTCAAAATAATCACACTTGGTCTCTTGTCTCCCTACCTGCTGGAAGATCAGCTATTGGGTGTAGATGGATATTCAGAATCAAAAGAAATTCTGATGGAACTATTAATAGGTACAAAGCCAGGTTGGTTGCTAAAGGGTTTCAACAAAGAGAAGGATTTGATTATGGAGAGGTTTTCAGTCCGGTTGTCAAGCCCACTACAATACGCATTGTTCTTTCACTTGCTATTACTAGAGGGTGGCAAATCAATCAAATAGATGTGAATAATGCATTCTTAAATGGTACATTAGAAGAAGAAGTTTATATACAGCAGCCTCTTGGGTTTGAATCTCATGATTCTTCATTGGTTTGTAAACTACACAAATCTCTATATGGTTTAAAACAAGCTCCCAGAGCTTGGTTTCAAAAACTGAATACAACATTACTTAGTCTTGGTTTTTCTACAAGCAAGTGTGATCAATCACTTTTTGTTAGAATTACTTCTACAGCCACTACATATGTTCTTGTTTATGTAGATGATATACTTATCACAAGTAATTCTTCAAGTGAGATAGCTTTACTAATTTCTCAATTAAATCAAGCTTTTCCTTTGAAGGATCTTGGATCATTGAATTTTTTTTTGGGTATTGAAGTGCATAAGCTTTCTAATGGTGATTTGTTGTTGTCTCAAACCAAATATGTGAATGATTTACTATCTAAAGCTAATATGCAGCATACTAAACCAATGGATACTCCTATGACTTTTGGTTTAAAGTTTCCAGCAGAAGGAGTTCCATGCAGTAATCCTCAACTGTACAGAACAATAACAGGAGCTCTTCAATATCTAACCATTACTAGACCTGATCTTTCATTTTGTATCAACAAACTGTGTCAGTATATGCATAATCCATTAGAGGTGCATTGGAGAGCAGCAAAGCGTGTTCTAAGATACATAAAAGGAACTTCAACTCATGGTCTTTTGTTCAGTAAATCTATAGAACTTGATTTAGTTGCTTTTTGTGATTCAGATTGGGCAACTGATCCCATTGATAGAAGATCTATTTCTGGTATGTGTATATATATTGGAGGTAATTTAGTTTCTTGGAGCTCAAAGAAACAAAATGTAGTGTCAAGATCAAGTACAAAATCAGAGTATAGAAGCCTTGCAAATACTGTTGCTGAACTTACTTGGATATGTTCTTTACTTAGTGAACTTGGTGTAAAAATTTCAATTCCTCCAATTGTGTATTGTGACAATTTATCAACAGTGCTTATGACTGCTAATCCCATTTTACATCAAAGAACAAAACATATTGAGCTTGATCTTCATTTTGTTCGTGATAAGGCATTGAAAGGAGAAGTGTTAATCAATCATATATCTTCTGAACATCAGATTGCAGATGGTCTGACAAAATCATTATCCAGAGTTCAGTTTGAAGTTTTTAGAAACAAACTCAGAGTAGTGCAGCAGCCCTCCCTGAGTTTGAAGGAGGGTGTTAGAGTTGAAAGTTAAGTTGACTGCCATGTGGTGTTTTGTTAATCCACGTAAGATCTGTTTATCCAGCTGTAATTAATTTCAGGTGGTTAATCAGTTTTCTGTATTAGTTGGTGTACCGGATAGAGTTTGATTGTAAGCTACTTGCTACAGGTGCCTATATATATAGGCTTATCTTTTTGTATCAATATATTGATGAATAATAATATCTGATTCTTCCAGAATACTCTTCAACTTTACTCTTTCTATCTTCGAGGTTTACTTTACTCTTGCTGATGCTCAACTCTTTACACAATGGGACCCAATGCTAAAATATAGTTAAGTGTTCTATTTCTGTAATCCCTGTCTTACTAGGTCAAGTAGCTTCGTCAATCCAAACTCAGGATAACCCTCACTCACCAACATGGAACTTCAAGGGGTTTCCTGGAGTATTAAATTGTAGTCTAGAACCAGATAAATTGTCATTTGGCAACGATAGATATGACAGGCCATCCACTTTTCTTTTCTTTTTCTTTCTCTCCTTTCTCTTCCATTTTCAAGATTCCAATTTGTGTTTTAAGAACAATTAATGCTACTTTTTTCCTTTCTCACAATTATTATTTTTTGTGACAAGAGGGGCCTTAAGAAAACTACAGACTAAATTTCACGTGGGGTAGTAACACCAAGCAGGTCAGAAAAAAGAACAGAGGTCATTTTAGCTTAGAGAAAATAATTAGTTTAAAAATAATGCGTAAATGTGAGAAATTTTAAATCTCACATTTAATTATTATAAAAAAAATTAATTTTTTTTAAATTAATTATCACACCACATATTAAATAGATATAATTTAAGAGTGACTTCTCAAATTACTAATAAAATATCCTAGGTGCATGCCCCCCAACCCCTCTTATAATAATTAACTTGGTACAATGATGTGTTAACTGCACATGGCTCATCATGACAAAAGGCATGTCCATAAAATGAGCTGGTGATTCCAGTTCATGACTCAGTTGATTATTGCAACTGATGGGAGAGGCTTCATGTGCACATAACATGAGTTAATCGATCTTCACCCGAAATGATCAACCTTATGAGACATCATTTCAAAACTACTGTACCAGCCAAAAGCAACACAAGTGCAGTACTCATTCTCAATAATGCTCAGGACTATATCACAAATCAAAATCCGACATTCCAAAGTATTACTACCATTGTTAGAACTCAGATTCGTAGGGATACAACCACAATTTTGACATTCACAAGAACATAGCTATAAGAATAAATTCTTTCAAACTAAACCAAACAGGCCCGCACAGTATTAGTAGAATCCGAGATTACCAAAATTAGAATTCTTTTAAAGCTTGGGGATCAATAAGGCCTAATCTTGAGTCCTGGAGTTTTTTGATAGAGGTGTTTGGGGAAGGCCTAGCTTGGATTTGAAGTTATCAAGAGGTCCAGTCTCTTCAGTCTCGGCAACAACAGTACTTCCAAGAGTACAAACAACTACTGAAGGGTAATCAATTAAAACAAAAGACAATTCTTTCAAGGAAAAACAAATGAAAGAAAAGAAAAGAAACACAATCACTCCAATGAACACGACAATTCCAATCCATTGAGTCTCAATACAAGTGTAAACTGCATAGTACGGGGAAAAGTAATCCATATCTGAGGTTTTTTCAAATTTAACATACATATGCACCAAATAACTCTAGGTGGCTAATCTAATACTTTAGTATTCTAACACAACTTAAGTTGAGCTAGTTGAAGATGAATGATGAAGAAAGAAGAACTAACATCTGTTATCAAATAAAGCTAGCTCGTGTTAAACATCAGACACATGGGGGAATCCATAGAGCAAGCATCCAATAGTTCTGAGATGTTCAACTCATCAAAATTAAATTCGCAGTCACAAGAAGTCCAATGACCACTTATACAATCCGCAAATACAGAGCTACTAACTACTGATATTCTTTCACATCCAAAAATATAAACTTCACTAAATAAAAAATACAATCAACTTTTCAAGAAAGTAAAAGTCCATTACAATTCTATATTTTTCTATCCACGATTGAAGATGATATGGGAAGGCAGAAGAAATATGATCTACAGAATAATGTTGTCTTTAATATTTAAAATAATACTTTAACTGTTCAGATCTCACACTCACCCTTCATTTTTCACAAATCTAAATTAATGTCTCATTCAGCTACATAAAGCAAACAATACCGAAGCAAGAAGGATTCAACAGGGTCAGAAGCAAGTGATAAACCAGACATTCGCATTAGCTAACTCCATAAAAAAGTATTGAACAATTAGCAAACTCCCATTTATAATACGTGTCAGTCAAAATAAAATTCAGATATAAAGATTACAGCAAGCCAGCAGATCGACGAAGGTTATTTGGCAGCACGAAAGAGCATTGCTATTAACACAATCTCTTTCGCAAAGATAAAATTGCCAACAGAAAAACATATCCACAGAATGTATGCAGAAGATAATCCAATCACACCCTTTTAAGCAATTTATAACTGAGCATTAAACATCAACACCGAATTAAATACCACACAATTCATCGTTGGGAAAATGATAAACTTCAAAAGATGTGGGAATATCTATCAATAAACAAATTTTACATTTCTAACTAGTCCAGATCCCCAGTTACTCTCACAATCATGCCGCTTTCACACTCCCTTTCGACTCTGTCTTTGCACTCCCTTTTGTTTCAGTCTTCTCCGCCTTAGTCTCACCAGAACAACAGCCACCGCCATGTTCATGATGATGATGGTGATGGTGATGACCACCACCATGATGATGCAATTGCTTTCCCTTCAGCTGCTTCCTCATGTCATAAGCATCCTCCCCATCTGCATAATACTTCGCCTCCACATCATGAATCTTATACTTCAGCGTCTCGGTATACAAATTGAACGCCGCCCGATTGCTCTTCCTCACGTGAAGCGAAACATACTCTGCTCCAAAAACTTGCTCCATCGCGTTCTGAGCGGCGCTCATGAGCTTCGTAGCCAAACCCAGTTTACGATGGGTTCGGAGCACCGCGAGGGAAGTGATATGGCCATGGCACTCGTTGGTTTCTTCTTCCATCTTGGCCAAAACGTAACCGACAATTCGGCCGTTGTAATCTTCAGCAACGTAGAGAAGCTGAGGCCATGAGAGGATGTGGTAGAGATAATACTTCATCTGGTAATTCTCGGGAAGGCAAAACAAATTGCAGGCCTGCATGGCCAATAGATCATCTACTGTGGCTTTCCTTATGCACACCATGGCTGCTTGATTTGCTAATTGGCCCTCTGCGGAATTTGGGGTTTCGAGGAGGATTAGGGTTGGAGAAGATTTTGAGCTGTTCTTTTGGTGAAGTGACGCTGGTGGTGACTGCTAAGGACCGAAATGTAAAATGAAAACATCCCCCAAATATATATGAGCCGAAAATTATATATTTCTAAAGAAAAAAAAAAGATACTGATAATGGTTTTTTTAAAAAAAAACAATTCAATTTCCATAAAAATATTTATATATAGGATTGTAAATTAAAATTATAATAGTCTTAAAATTTAAAAAAAAATTAAAAATAAAAATAAGAATAGTTGAAAATATGTTTATTTATTACATGAGTTAAAAAATTATAAAAAAATATATGTGAATTTATATTTTGGAGTCAAAATATAAATAAATAAAAATTTGCAAGAATTTTCTTCTAAAATTGAATTTTTACATAAAGATCTTCCAAGATATTTTAAAAACTTCAATGACAAAGAGCTCACAATTTCGGATTTTTCTGTCTCTTCTCCAAATTTTTCTCTCTCAAAACTCTAAAACTTTTCTCTAGAATTCTATCGCTTTTGGATTTCAAATTTCGACACCACCACTACCAACAGACTCATAATGAAGAGTTCTACAAATCCATTCGATTGATTTCTAGAAAATTGGCCAGAGATCAGCCAGAAAATAGAAGAAAAAATTACCTAAAAAAGTAATTTCTGAAACTCTTATCTGTAATTCTCAAACGCAAAAACTAACATCATAGATGGATACAAAAGGTACTGAAACTTTAGGATCTCAAATTTCAAGTTCATCCTCCCTTGCACGCACGCATCCTCACGTGCCACTTCTTTCTCGACGAGTGACGTCCACGCACAGCCTCTATGGTGGCGCATGCAGCTCGTGTCCCAGTACCCTGTTACGTTCACTTACATTGACTGAACTCCCGGAGGTCAAATATTGCAAATCCAAAATCATTTTCAAAGTTTTTGGATCCTTTAAACTCATTTTTGAGGTCTATTTAACTCTATTTGGACCGAAAATGTAGATTTTGGGGTTGTCTAACTTGAAACCTTAACTTTGTGAGTGGATAATTCTTTTTATGACTTGTCCTATATTCTTTTTTATCTTTAAATGTGTAATTGATTATATTTATAAATTATTTATAATTTTATATATTTCTAAAATGAATTAAATTATCTGAATTATTTATAATCTATATTATAGTTCAAGAAAAATATAGTTTTGAAAATAGATTTTTGAACTCATGATATATCTGATACTAAATTTATTTCTCATCATATGGTAAAGTGAATATTTATGCACGTGGCATTGATTTATAAAGCTATATGACTACCTTGAAAAATGCCATATATATGTGATAAACTCTGATTGGGAAATTTATGACAAATGAACTGTACTGAGACTGAAATTATGTATTATACTGAAAGTTCTATTTTGAATTATATGGAATATGTGCAAATGATAATTTTGTGGATGAATCATATTAGAAACAATATTTGCTAACAGCAGATGATATTTATCCTGTTGCACCTTGATACCTCAGCTAGTAAGGGTGGTGCTAGCCTCGTGTGAGGGCTAATTCACGGGATTTGATATGTGATGGAGAGTGAGATGCCTCCTATCTGAGTGAGATGCCATATATATGAGATATGAATTGTCTTTCCTTACTGTGCTTGAAAAAAATTGCCCATATTAAAATCTATTCGCGTGTCCTCTTAAATAGTGGTAGGATAAACCTTGGTTAGGGTATTAAGTATAGGCAAATCCTACACCACCAAAGTACAGAAGGGTTTAAACTCTGATATGGTGGTTCTAATATAGGATCCTTCTAATATTTCCATAAAAAATATTTTTGATGCATATCAATGTTTGATTAACGATCATATTGTATCATACATGGTTACAAATATCTAAATGTAATTTGAATTGAGAATATTTGAAAATAAAGGTCCTATATAGATGTACTTTTGAACTGTAATTTTCGATGTGATCAATTTTAATATATGAATACGTCCATATGTTGATCTGAGAGGTCATGGGAGGTATTATCTGCTTACTGAGTTGTCAAACTCATTAGACAATACTTACATTTTTTTCAAATAAAGATACAGAATTTTGCCTTGCAGCTACACGATCAGCTAGGAGTCATATTCTTTGGATGAACCTACATTGCTTCCAAGACTCACGATATTTAAAATATTATGTCATTGTAATCTAGAATATGCTCTGAACGCCACAGGCAAAATTTCTATTTCTGTTGTAATATTAATAAGTGTAGACTTGGTATGTATAATTGATTATACTAAAAACTTGTAAACGTACATTATTTTTTCTTATATGTGATATTGTGAAGCTGTATGCAAATAAATAAGAGTAAAGTTATCTGTTAGTTGTATTATTCGTGTTCTATTAAATTGAGGCATGACAAGAATCAATCTAATTTTGTCCAATCATACCTTAATTAGCCTCCAGACTAAACAGGGTTGAGTTAAAAAAAGTATAAAATTTTATTTTATTTTAGTAGTCCAGATTTTATAAAAACTAAAGAATAGTCTTAGGCTATGTTTGGTAAAAATAGTTGATAAGCTATCTGAAAGTTGAAAAGTTAGCTGAAAGCTGAAAATTTAATTTTTAACTGAAAGCTGTTAAGCTAATTTATTGAATTAGAAGTGTTTGGTAAAATTAGCTATTGAATTAGCTAATAAGTGTAAAATGACATAAAAGTACATACTTATATAAAATTTATCATTTTTTGTTAGTAATTATATTTCATTATGTAATCCCAAAAAATACAAAAATATAATTTGTTAGTTTTAATTTTTTTTCTCTTTTACTCTGTGATTATTTTTCATCAGTATTCTAAGAATATAAACTCACCAACTTTTGGGAAGTGTCGCTTGATTAGTAGAAGAAAAGTGCACACAAAAAATTTGAAGATCAATAAATTGCGTCAAGTGTCATGAGTATAATAGTGTTGGAATTTCAATAAAATAACAAGGATAAAAAATGAATAAAATTATAAAAACTATAAGCTAATAGCTATAAGCTACTTAGAGTAGCGTATGATAAAACGCTATAAACTATCTAAATAAGCTCATTTACTAAACACCTCTAATTTGGTCAAACAAACTTATAAGCTAGTCAAATACGCTATAAGTTAGCTTATTGGACTTGCCAAACACTCTCTTATAAGCTATTTTTAAAAGCTTGACTCTAAAAACTAATCCCCAACCCTAACTTTTAAAGGCTGTCTTAATTATTGGACCTAATAATTTTTAAAAAAATTTAGTTTTTAAAACTAAAATAATATGTAGAGGATTTTCAAAAATAAAAAAATAGGGGTAAAAAATATATTTTTTATAATAAAATAAGTTATTATTTCCTCAAATTTTTTTCATTTTTTTTCTTAAGTTGTAAATTTCTACAAATAAAAATTATTTGATCCTAGAGAACTAGTTTGGCATGACCTTTGGTTAGGCTTAAATAGGATCCAATCAAAAAGTCCTAACCCTACATATACATACATACATACATACATACATACATACACACACACACACACACACACACACACACACACACACACACATATATATATATAGACAATTTAAGAGCATCTCCAATGAAAATTCTTAACCTCCATTGTGAGTTGTTTATTTCTGTCACCTCCACAACAGCACTAAGGTGATACTAAAATGTTTGACTAATTTAAGCATCGTTGTTTCTATAAACAACGGTACTTAAATATAAAAATTAGTTTTTATTATATATTTTTATTCTTTTTAATTTTTATTATTAAAAATATTATTTAAAATAAATGTATATTATTTTTAAAAATTTTATTTATGTATTTAATGTTTTAAATTTTATATTAAAATTTTATTTTACTTAAAATTTTATATTAAAATATTATTATTAAAAATATTACTTACATTTTTTTATGTATTTATTTTTTTAAATTAAAATATAAATTAGTTATATTTTAAATTAAAATATATATAAAATATAAAGATATAGAGTAATTTGTATAACTCATATAATGAATTTTTGAGAGTTGCACTATTGGAATGAAGAATTGTTTAAAGTAGTAAAAAGTTACTTAAAGTAAAAAAGTAATGATATGATAATGTAAGACCTACTTAAACAATTCGAGTGAGTTGTACCATAGGAGATGCTCTAAGGGTCTAATCTATTTTGACAACTCAATCTGCGAAGATACCAATAATAAAAATATTTCTTCATTTATTGAACCATACATCACATTTTTAAAAGAAAAATAACACTACACTCATGTCTAATAGATTTGATCATGAGCTAAGTAATGCTCTCAAATCTACCAAACCCAGCCTTAAAAAAATAAATTTATATTTAAATTTGAGTTTTAAATTCAATTTGACTTTTCGGGTCGATCTCAAATAGAATTTGAGCTAGATTCGAACTTTAATTTTACAACAAATTTAAGTATGATGTGGCTTGAGTAACTTAATCTTTTTAAAATTAATTATGTATATCATGTGAACTAATTTTTACAATAAAAATATGTAAATTTTGTAGTTTTAAGAAGTTTTAGAGTTTGAAAGTATTTTAAAAACTTAATTTTTTCTCTTTTTTAAAATTTTCATATTAATTTTAAAAATAAATAATATTTTATTAGACTTAGGGCTAGTTTCGAGTTCAAAATAATTAATTTGGCCCTATTTAAGGTATCTTAGGTCATGATATGACAATTTAGAAATATTAATTGTGTTTAGATTAAATAAATGTAATACAAATGTATACTGTTGATAGTAAGTTTAGAGGTTATGGTATTGACTTTAGAGTTTAAAGTTTTGAATTTTGAATTAGGATTTAGGTTCTAAAGTCCAAGATTTAAGATTTAAGTTGAGAATTAGAGATAGGTGTTTTAGGTTTTAATTTAGAGGTTTAAAATTTAAGATTTTGAGTCTTAAGTCTAGAGTTTTGGGTTTAAGATTATGATTTAAGGTATAGGGTGTAAAATTTATGATTTACAATTTAAGATTTACGATTCAATGTGTATAATTTAGGGTTTTTATTTTTTTAATTTAAGGTTTATAATTTAGAATTTAGTGTTTAATATTTAGAGTTTAAAATTTATAATTTATAATTTTTAGATATTTTAGTGTTGAAGGTTTTTGTATTATAGAATTTAAGGTTAAAGTTTAAGGTCATGTATAAGAGGAGTAATTCTTTTTTTTCCTCCATATGAATAAGGATGTTGAATACAAACAAGGAACTAAATTTTGTTTCGATATACCGTTTCGATAACTCAAAAAATGAAAACATTTTGAAAATTTCGTACAAATGAAAGAATTTTAAAGAAATATTTCAAATAATTGTAAACAAATTTTTTTTATTTTAAAATATTTTAGCATACTATTAATAATATATATATATATATATATATATATATATATATATATATATATATATATAATATAGTGTTAAATAATAATATTGTCATTAAAATAACATTAATATAACTAACATTCATAAAATTTGATAACATTTAAAATATATAAAATTTAATACAAATTACATATTATACTCAATCTCAAATTATATAATACAATATCAACAAAGATTATTAGATAGTTTAAATCAATTAAAAGTAGAATGTTTAGGAGATAGATAATCAAAACTTGGATATAATATAAGAGAAAATTGATAATGTCTCTCTACATGGTCACAATGATCAGTCCAAATTATGTGAGAACCGTACAAATTATCATAGTCCCTCTTAAATTTTTCAAAATTTTTTATATTGTATGTTGGAGGATGCCAACCAACTTGTGAAGATGATAAATAAGATAAATCATATCGTAAAGTAGCAAATGATTATATGTTGTAGATAATGAATCATATTCATAATTCTGACTCTATGTCGAACATGATGAATGATAACCAAATCTATAATCATGAGACTTATATCCTCCAGTGTTAGGTGAAGGAAAATTAGAAGCTAAGTGTTCAACATCTTGAATTTCAACATCATTATCACTTACTTTGTTATAATCAAAAGGTCTATAATCATGATCTTGATTTTCAGTGTAATACTGAAAATTTTGTTCTAATGTGAAAATCATATGGCTTTTTTCACTAATTCTATCAGTAGTGGTGACATTTTTATCACCCATTTCACGATCACCATCACTTATATCTGTGTCAGTATAAGTATTTTTTTCTGATTTTTTATCAGTATCAACAGTGGTTGAAAATTAACGATGTGCTGATCTTGTCATCAAATTAACGATGTAAAAGAGTGTATTATTTATGTTATGAAAAATATATGATCGTAAAGTATGTGTTTCACGTGCCCTAAAATTAGGGGCATGACAATGATCCTTCATAATATGCTTCAATTTCAATCACATATTATATTATGTAAAAACAAGATTTTCAAGTTTATCATAATTCAAACGATTAAGTGCAAATGTGCTCAAATTTGTTTTGCATCCACTAGATGAAACTGTTTGTGACAATACTCTCATTGTGATTTTTTTCTCAAATTTGGAGCATTAGTAACATGCATAAACCACCACTCAGTTAGAAAATAAAGAAAAGTAGTGTATGTTAGTTAGTAATGTATTAAAGTTCTTCTATATACAGACAATATTTTTTAGTGATATAATAATTCAAACCTGAATCTATTTTATCTCTTCTTTTGATAGCCAATTTATCAAAAAATCTATACATAGTATCTCGATATATTTTTACCTACATAAGAAATATAGTGTGAGCATTTATGGTTTTGATCACAAACAACAAAGATAAAGAAAAAAAATAATAAATATCTCATTTAGTGTATAGGAAGCTTTAGTTGATTTAAGCTCTAATCAAGAAACCACATGCTTAAGAGCCTTCAACAAATCTTTTTGGGATCCAAGGTTTTTAGAGTATTGATATGATGGATTCAAATAATATGTTTTTTAAGCACAAATAAAAAATAAAATGCTAATTGGTATAGTAAAAAATGAAAGAAATAAACATATATTGTCAAAATAACAAATATAAATGTATAGTCAAATATTTCATTTCATATCTGCCATATGAATATCACTTATTATTTGTTTATGTCAACAATGTTCAATGACATCAAGATACTTTTTGCATGACTTAGAAAACATTGCTTAAACTATTGATCTGACATTATATATTGCTGCATAAACATACGACATTGTGGCTCACTTTTCTCCATCAACTATACTTAAAACCTTAGCAATTGACATATGTATATTCTTCATATTCTTTCAAAAATTTAAATCTAATATGGTGGTATGGACTTATGTTTCAACTGAATCTTTATTAACAGAACTTCTAGACTATTCATTTGAAGTTATCATTATTTGTAGTTCATTCTTATTCTTCAAAAAACTTGCAAGAGCAATATAATTAGTTGTAAACCGTGTTTAAGCTGATTTAATCAACTCTCCTGTGCAATAGATTATCATCATGTGAAGAATTTTAGAATGATTATAAATAAAATTGGTACACATTTTAGCATTTTCTAAAACCTTTTGAACTTTTTAAAATTTTTCAAAATCATGCAATATTAGATCGAGAGAATGAGAAGCACAAGAAATCCAATACAAGTGTGCTCTCCTCTGCATCAATAATTCACCAGCTTTCTTGTATGCAAATGTATTATCTGTAATGATTTGTACAACATTAGTTTCATCAACATCTTCAAACACTTGATCCATCAAGTTAAAAATATATTTGCATCTTTTTCTCTTCCACTCTTATTAATTGACTTATAAAAAATTATCCTTCCATCACAATAAATTAAAAAGTTGATGATTGCCAAACGAGTGATGGATTGCCAACCATTACACATAATTGTGATACCATAAATTTTCTATTTCTTCTTAAATTCTTCTATATATTCTTTTATCTCTTTTATTCATCATCAAGAATTGGGCCACTAATTTTATAAGGAGTTGGACTTTTTACCCCAACACTCGCATAGACAATTTAATCAATCATAATATCATAAAATGGACCTTGAGTTTTGTTAGGTGGGATATTTTTATAAATAAAGAATTTACCAATTGCTTACTTTCTTGACTTTTTCTACTTTTTTATGATTCCACAAATGATGCAATTTTTATTTATACACATCTTGTTGGCTATATATTGAAGGATTCATTTTTTTCTTATTTAGACCTTTTTTCTTTTTTCTTGTCAAAAAATTTACTTGTAGACTCTTTTTCCTTTCTTTGGTATTGGTTGAAAATAACCAAATTTATGTTGTCTTTCTGTCTTATGTATCTCTTCAATATATATTTGTTTTGCATATTTCAAATCCTCATTTTCTTTAATTGTCATATCATCGTCTAAATTCTTAGATGATATCTCTTGAATGCCAACTCTTCTTTTAACTCCACCCATTAGATTTTCTTTCATTTCAATTTTTGTAGTACTAAATTGTTTGTTCTCTTTTTATTTGTCCTTTAAAAATTCACTCATTTTATTAGTAATTTCTCTAGAATATTTTTCACATCTCTCAACATTTGTATAATGTCTAATTAGGTGTTGTTTCAATTGAGTTATACCACCACCCTTTATTACTTTGTCACAAAAATTATATTGTACATGTTGTTTATTTTCTCCCACCATTTCTTCATAGGTCCAATCAGGATCTATTCTTCTCTTCTTCTTTTTTCTCTTTTGGATCTTCTTCTATTAGTATTGATTTTTCCTTACATGAACTTATACTTATATCCACAAAATCATAATACAAATATGTAAATAGAAAAATAAACTCTATATCTTAATATCAATATTAAATATTATTTTGTATATGTAAACAAAATATTGTTATATATATATATACACACACCATAAATATTAACTATATATAAATAATAGTAACTAATTTTAATATACATAAACAAAAAAATTAAAAGTATGAACACAATAACCTTTTTTCCATTTAAATATACAAAATATAGAAAAAAAATATTTGAAGAAAAGTCATTTCTAAATACAAATTAAATTTAGCATCCATTTACGCATTTAAATAAATGTGTAAAAATCAATGATAATAAGAAATTAAAAAAGTTATAAAAATGCAAAAGAAATTAAATAAATAAAATAAATTCTTAAATAATTAGAATAAATATATAGGCATATATTTGGATAAATTATCCAAATATATACATGTAGGGAAAAGAAATGTACAAATAAAATGGTAAATTATTGAAGTTATTATATTTAAGTCTAAATGATTACATCTTAATTTTTATTAAATTAAAATTTAATTATCTTAATAATTATATATAATTTATAAATGAATTTATTATATATATTGTTAATAAAAATTTTAAATGAATAAGTTGAAAGTGAATGACCAAAATACTATTGTAATTTATGTTTTATGATGATTATATAACTAAAAGATAATATAAACTTAATTAGGAGGATAAAATAGTATTTTATATTTTATTATTTTTAAATATTTTCTTTTTAAAAATAAAAATACTTTAACAAAAAATATTAAATAATAATTGTATTAAAATATATATTAATATTTTTGTTAAAAAGATGTAAATATTCTTAATTAAAATAATATTTTTAAATAATTACTAATAGATGAATAAAAAACTAAATTAAAAAATATTATACATAAAGATTAAATTTTATGTGCGTTAGAATAGTCAAATTTTTTAAATATTAAAATAATAGGTTCATTATAATAAAAGTATTAATTATTTTTGTTAAATCAAAATTTTATTTTCCCCAATTCACACATTTAGAATCATAATTGTTAAGAAAGATTAAAAGAAAATGCAGAAATATTAGTTATAATCTTATATTTTTTTATTTTAAAATTTTTCATTCTTAAAATATATTAACAACAAAATTTAAAGAATCATTATTTAAAAAATATATTAATATTTTGATTTAGAAGATATAAATTTTCTTAATTTAACTTTTATTTTTAATATAATATTTTATTTATTTACTTAATTTAAATAAGGGTTTTAAATCATTATAATAAGAAAATAAATTCAAAATATTATATAAATAATATGTTAAAAAAGAAGAAGATCGGATTGTATTTTGCTTTTTGATTCATTCCCCATATTTATTATTAAAATATTATTTTAAATTCATTTCCAGTATTTCAACAATATTATGTAAATAATATATTTAAAAAACAAAGACAATCATGTTGCTTTTTATTCATTCCCCATATTTATTGATAAAATATTAGATTAGATTGCTTATTGCTTTTTGATTCATCTCCCAAATTTATTATTAAAATATTATTTTTGATTCATTCTCTATATTTCAAGAGTATTATATAAATAATATATTAAAAAAAGATCATATTGCTTTTTATTCATTTTCGATATTTATTATTAAAATATTATTTTTCATTTTACAAAGCCATTAAATAATACTTCTAAAGCCTAGTGCAATATAATGACAATAAATAATATAACTATAATTATTAATTGATGTAAAGAAGTCTTCAAAATGCAAAGGCAGAAAGATATAGAGGCAAAAATAAGAAGTCTCTGACCTCCAAAAGATGTTTAGGTAAAAAGACGTAGAAGTAAAGAGAACTAGAAAACGCATAAAAATATGAGAAAGATCAAAACTGAGACTCTATAAGACGAAGAGAAGAAGAGAAAGAATATGTTTGATGAGCGACAACTTCATCTTCTCTGTAAGTATATTCTATATCTCTTATCATGTCTCGTTACTTCTTGAGTTCAAACACCTCTAGTGTTTTCTCATATGGTTCTTGTAGTGTAGAATACTTAAATTTGTTGATTCAGACTTGAAAAAGGAAAGAAATTTAAGCTGTAAAACGTTAGATTTTTTTCTCTAGATTTTTGATATTGATAATTTGATCTAATAATTTGAAGTATTTTGACATTTTGTTTCTAACTCGATAAGATTTGAAGAATGTCTATAAATTCATATATCAGTTTTGTGTCTTCATCTTCTTTTTATCAAGATTTATTTTGAACATTTGTCCCAAAATAATTCTATTTCAGTGTTTATTTCGGTCGACATACACCGTAAAGAGACAATTTTCATTGAAATGATTGAACTTCTCAATTATTATGGTGATTCGTTTCGGTGCTCTTCAAAATCAAAAAAATTTGATCGTTTAAACTGAAATGAGACAAGATTTAATTCCTTAGATGCAAATAATTGATTGGCATATTAATGTGTCCATATGAAATTTAAGGAAGGTTATGTAGCAAATTCAAGACAAGTTAATGGTTACATCAGCAAAAGTTGATGGCTAATTTAATAAAGAGACCATCTTGACACATTTTAGGAAATGTGAGGGATCAAATTGATAAATAAAATTTTGAAGAGATTAAATTGTTACATTCCAAGTAATAGTGGAACCAAAAGTTCATTAAAACCAAAGTTATATTTTCATATTATTTATCCAAAAAAAAATATTAAACTATGAAGTTTTAAGTTCAGTAGGAAGTAAATTTATCCTAAAATTGTCAATTATTTGAACTTGTGAAAATATATTTATAAAGAAGAACAATCTCATTAATCTAAATAAGATTAGTCATATATTCAAAAAAGATATTTAATTCACAGGATAAAAATAAATTTTTGAAAATATTTCATAAAAATGATAGTCTTAAATACCAAAATCTCAAATTTAAAAGTCCTAAATTATAAATTTTAAAACTCAAACCACAAACTCTAAATCTTCAACCATTCAAATTTTAAATTTTAAAATCTCAAACTTTAAAATACTAAATTTTTATGCTCAAACTTTAAAATTTTAAATTTCAAATTTTAGAGTCTTAAATTTTATATTTTAAACCCTAAAATGTTATACTCTAAATTTTAAATTCTAACATGTATTTCATATTTTTCTTAATTTTAATATTTTATTTAATTACACGGCTATTTTATCTTTTTTTATGTTAAAAACTGGTATACATAATTTTTTTAAAAACATTAGATTTCAAAAAAATGTAGTAAAATATTTCAGAAAATTATTTGTGTTAAACCAAATATGGTAATATTATATTCTTGATCATAAGAATGTAACATTCCCACAAATTTTTTAATTACACGGCTATTAATTAATAATTTAATAGTTGAATAAGTGATTCGGTAAGATATAGCACTAAAATGAATGACTGAAATGAGATTTATTTGGTTTTTTTTTTCTCAATTAAATAATTAATTAATTAGAGGTATTTTATTTACATAACAAAAATTTAATATCATTATAAAATTTGGTTTATTTTACTCATATCTATTATTTTTAATTATTTACTTATTTTTATTAAAATATTAATTTAAGAACTATAACTAAATTAATACAAATTTCAATGCAAAAGGTATTTCAAATTTGTAATTAATACACCATAAAATAAAATTTACTAAATAGCATATTATTTATTCATAAATGTTTTATTCAATTACACATGAAGCATCTAATAGGATAAATACAATTTTTTTTAAAAAAACCAATGAAGATTGATTTCATCTGTAAAAAAATAATAATCAATGAGCCAAATTAAATAAAAAATAGATATAATAATAATTCTAATATCTTGTTGTATCAGGAAGAGGCGTGCCATCTAAGAAGTGTTTGATCAAAGAGAAGGCTCTGGCTTGCTGGTAGCTCGGCACCTGATGTCCTGCGTCCCTCACCGTAGCAAATGTTAGGTTTCCCTGGTGTACTTTTGTGTAACCACCAACCTGAAAGTATTCTCTCTATTATTATTATATAAAATTTAATTTAATTTGACAAAAAAATAATAATTATTATAATTATAATTATTTAAAAAAAAACAGGTTATCAAGTTGCAATTATTTATCAGACCACAATAATGTAATGACTAAAGTAATTGGATGTTTGGTTGGGAAGAAAATATAGTGTGTTTTATTTTTTAAAAATATTTTTTGTTTTTTATTTTTTATATTTTTAAATATACATTTGGTTTATATTTTTATTTTTATTTTTATTATTTTTTAATTTTATAATTGTATTTTCATTTTATTTTTGTTTTTACTATTTTTAATTATATAAACAATAAAATATTTTATATATAATTCGAAATAATTATAAAAATGTCACTGTTTAAATGTGTTATAGTATTAAAAATATTTAAAATATTTTTTTAATATTTTTAAATTTTAAAAAAATTTAAAAAATGTTTTTTAATAATAAAAATAAAAAAAAATTTCATGACTATTTTTAATTTTAAGTAAAAATAAAAACTAAAAACAAATAAAACAATAAGACCCTAAAAGTTTGTTTTTTTTTTGGGGTTATCAAAAACAGAAAATATGAGTTAATGAAAATGTGGTCTATGTGATTTTTGTAATTTAAAAGAAATTCTAAAATTATAATTGAAAAATTAAAATAATATCATAATTATAAAATACTATTTTGAAAAAAAAGTAACCTTTATAATAATTTATTTCGATTTAATTTGAAAATATGAGTCAATAAATTTTCAAAAAAAAATATTTTTAAAATAATTAAAGCTTAAAAATAAAAATAAATTCTAATATAAAATAGAGAATAAAAATAAAAATATTTATAAAAATTAAATGCACCCTAATATATCTTTTATTTCAATAGAATTCGATCAAAATAACAATTTTTTTAAAATAATAATTATTTTTTGCTCAAATTTAAGTGAAAATTTTAATTTTTTTTTTTTAAATGTTAAGATTGGCTGTGAAATTGATATCAAATTAAGAGCAACCAACAATTTTATTAAAAATCCTTCTCTAGACTTAATGTTGAACATGTAGGTGTGAATTAATTACCTCTCCATTAAGGAACCAAGGATGCCATGTAGTTGTGACCTCTAACTTCATCTTTTTAATAGATTGTAGTGTTGAAGTCACAGGCACTCTCCCATCTATGTCACCACTGTGTATCATAAAGGTGTAGAAGATAAATATTCACAACTCAGAACCACAGTCAAATAATAAATAAATAAATAAATAAAGCTTAAAGATAATATGCTTACTAGCAAGCAGTAAAAATGAGAGGAAAAAAAAAGAATTTTTCATAAAAATAATTTAAAAAGAGAGAGAGACAAAAAAATGAATCATTAACTTTATTCATATATAAAAGAATATTTAAATTCTATTTATATTTTTCAAGGACGAATACTTTCTAAAATAAATAAATAAAATTATTTCTATTTTTTGTTTCATTTATTGGCTACGTTATTTTTGGAAAATGTGAGCCGAGTTCAAATTTAAATTAAATTTTGAAAATGAGCTCAGTCTCGTCAAAAATTTATATTTTATGTATTTTTTTAAAAAATTTATAAATAACTTAATTTAATATATTATAAATGATCAAAATATTAAATTAATACTTATAAAAATTTAAAATAAAAAAGTCAGTGTAATATTTTTAAAACTTGAGAGAGAATAAATTTAATTTTCATAAATTTTAGAAAAATTCTTATTTCAATTTAAAATTAAAAGAGTATGAGTATAATTTTTATAAATTTTAAAAAAATAAATTAAATTTGCTCTTATAAAAGGGGAGATGAAGAATTTACCTGAAAATCCAAACCCTGAGTCCGTTATTGAGAAATTCTTGTAAAAGGGGAATGATAGTTGTAGGACTATCAGCCCAACTTGTGATGACATCGCTGCATGGTGCCCAGTTAAATTTGAGTTTGGTGACATTGGCATGAAGAGCTTCTTGAACATCTTCCCTATTTAGATAAGCTGTTACATAATACTCGCTACAAGGATGAAGGATAGGCTGCAACACAAGTTCAGCCAAAAAAGAAGAAGGAAGTATTAGTTTCATTTTTTATACAATCATAATCATAAAATAATAATTAGAGTTATCATTGAGCTAATTCATTTGAAGCTGTTTAATTTACGAGACCAACACTATAAAAAATATAAATTGTATAATTTAGAATAATACAAATAAAAATGATTTGTATAATTTAAAATTATATATTTTTAATTTATAGACATTATTTTTTAATTATATATTTTTTATAATGTATAATTTATATTAATATATAAAATAGTCAAAAATATATATATCATATGTTAACATTATAAGAAAATATAATTTATAAGATTTATTTTATTTTTTAATTTATGGGTATTATTTTCTTAATTATATATTTTTTATAATTTAAAATTTATACTAATTATATAAAATAATCAAAAAATTTATATTATATCTTAACATTATAAAAAAATAAAATTTCTAAAACTTATGCACTAATAAAGAGCGATTAAATGCTTATTATTGATATTACTTTTTAATTTATAAATATCAATTTTTAATTATATATTTTTTATAAATTAAAATTTATAATAATGTATAAAATAGTAAAAAAAAATTATATCATATCTTATTATTATTACAAAATAAGATAGCATAATACTATATAGTAAATTATTTGATCTGTAAATACTAGATAGGATAAGAGTTTATTAATCATATATCTTATTCTACTGTTATTTAATGTTTTATCTTATTTATTCTTATTCTATTACGACCACTAAACGAGTTTTTAAAAATTTAAGGCCAAACTAACTTTATTATGAGGTTTAGTTTGACCAAAAATAAATTAAAATTGACTAGTATTTCATTGTTTCCAAAATAATATAATTGAAAACAAAAGAAAAGGAAAGGTTGGAGTTTGAATCTTACAGAGGCCTTGTCGGGGGAGGCAGTGAGATTGGAATTCTTGCACACAGGAGCATAGATGTTGTAGATATCAAGGAATTCAGTATCCTTGTCAACTTCATCAATTGCTGCATTGCACTCCTTGGTCTGGTTGTTAGCATTTGCAGAGAAATTGCAGAAGTTGTTGATGGCATAAGCTGCTTCTTCTGAGATTAATGCATGGCTCCCAAAGTAATCGTACATTCCTCTTTGGTCTGTTTCCTCGTTGATCACTGCGTTCCCTATCTGCAAAATCCCACATTTTTATTCAAAATTTAATAAACACTTAAAATAATTATATATAAATTCTCATAATTTCTGTCTCTAAATTTTATTGAATATACAAAATGTGATATTTGTTTCCTTATGACTTTTATTGGAAAAAAATGAAACAAAAGTTATTGAAAAAATGTCAAACAATTTCATATTTTTATTGGAAAAAAATAAAAACATAAAATAATTATACAATTTTTGTTCTAATCAATAGAATCCACCCCCGCTTGAGTTTGGAAACATACCATGATTCCTTTGAGGTTGACGATGGTCCTGTTAGCTTTAGTGTTATGGAAGAGAATAGTGTGAGCAAGTTGAGGCACATAGTGACCAGCATAGCTTTCCCCAGAAACGTAGAAATCCCTGTTCTTATACTCAGGAAATCTCTCCAACCAGTTCAACAAGAACACGTAGTTATCTGCTGCTGTTCTTCTATCCCCGTTCTTATCATAATCTGATGAACTGTTTGAGTATGAAAATCCCACCCCCGCTGGCGACTCCAGAAACAAAACATTTGCAGCTTCAAGAAGAAGAAGAAAAAAAGTTAATTCTATTCAGGTCCTTTTACAATCCCTATGTTATAAAACAGCACCTTATGAATAGATTTAGATTTTATTTAAATAACATAATTTATAATTTATTAAAAATTTTTAATCAATATAAATATTTTTATATTAAAAAAATAATATTTAAATAAATTTAAATAATTATTTTATTATTTTTTAATAAATTAATTTTAATTTATTTTGTGAAGTCAATTTTTTAAATTTTTTTAAAAAAATTTCTGTAAAAATTTAAATTTACAGTAAACGGAAAGTTATTTTATAATTTTATAAATTAAAATTTTATTAAAATTATATCTTTTATTTTTTTTCTTTTATTAAAATTATATTTAAATATTTTTAAAAAAATTTATAAATTTAAAAAATATATCTAAACGATAAATAACTTAATTTAAATTTTTATTAAAAAAAATCAAACTTGAATTGCTTTCTTTTAAAATAAAAAAATTGAACCTAAAAGTGATTATAAAAATTTAAAAAGGAATTGCAAGTTTTATTTTTATTTTTTGAATTCAATGAAAACTTTCTAAAAAGTATTAAATTATATATATATATATTACATTTAAAATGAATTAAATTGATATATATATATATATATAATAATAATAATAATAATAATAATAATAATAATAATAATTTAAGAAATAAAAAGGATTGAATTTAATTTGGGTTTCAAATTTGAGATCCAAATTAAAATCAGACCTGAATTGCTTTTTTAAAAAATAAAAAAATTGAACTTAAAATTGATCATTAAAATTAAAAGAGGAATTGCAAGTTTTATTTTTATTTTTTGAATTCTATAAAATAGAATATTCTTTTAGAAATGAAAAATTTCAAAAAAAAAGTATTAAATTATATATATTTTTTTACATAAAAAAGATTGAATTTAATTTGGGTTTCTAATTTGAGATCCACGAAAGTAAAATTTTGGTGAGTCACTGTTTTAAATATATGGTGCTGAATTTGAAGATAACAGAAAATAATAAACTGAGAAAAAAAAAACCCTAAAATCGAATTGGAATTGAAATTAATTTGACGTACCATAGTTCCATGGGTATCTGATTTTGAAGAGCGTTTTGCCATCGCTGTGTACTCTGAAGGGTCCAAGCTCCTGCATTGCTCCATAGGCAAGGGATGAACAACCAGGCCCTGTGAAAAATATTTACAAAAAAAATAAAATAACTTTGTTAATTTCAAGTTATATCAACTTGCATAGCTTTATGCCATAAAATAATATTAATTATAATTATTTATTATTTTATTAATGTTGCACCCTAGCACATGCGAGTATAATCAAATGGTCATAATTATAAGTTTTTTTTTTTTTTGAACGGAATAAAAATATTTTTAACTCAATCGGTATGTAAGAGTTAATATTTAGTCCATCGACAATGGATATTTTTTTATCTACCAACGGTGTTCAGATCATAATATATGACATAAATAATTTTAATAAATATTATTTTTATTATGTGTCGCGATCTGCACACTCTTGATAGACAAAAAATTGTCTACCGTTGATAGACCAAATATTTTTCTCTGTATAAATTGAAATTAAGTTTTTTTTGGAAGGATTTAGAAATATTGATTGCATTTAGAAAAATAAATTATTTTAATATTAAATTTTGAACTCTAGTAATTAAATAAAAAAAATACAGGGTTTTATAAAGAATATAAAATTAAGAGAAATTAAATATAATATACCCAATAAATGATTGGGGAGAACAACTCTGACCCAGATATAATATAAATATAATAGTAACAATAATTAATATTAATTTTTAAGGGACATTTAAAAATAAATTAATTGGTCTGCATGTGTGTTCTTCATTTTAAAATTAAATTAATTGCAAACGAGAAATCCTGCGAGTGAATTATGGGATTCGAACCCCTGCTCTCTCGCAAAACTATAATGGCACAGCGTAAATCATGCAAATATAAATTAATAATAAAAAGGAATTTCATTAAAAATAATTCATTTCCATATTGCTACTATATTTTTTTCTAACTCCGTAAAAAAATTCAAATTACACTTCTTGCACTCAGGATATGAATCAATAAAAAAAATATAAATTTGTCAAACTAAATATTTAATTAAATTAAATTATATATATATATATATATATATATATATATATATATATATATATATATAAGATTAAGCAAAATTATTGATTATCAATTATGGTAATAATGAATCACTAGCAAGAAAATAAAATATTGATGTGCCAACAAATAGATAAAACAAAAGCAATCATTCAGATAAAAAAGGGGAAAAAGAGAAAATAATATATAAATAACAACTTTTTGACTTATTTGGCCCAAAAAAAAAAGCTTTTGAGATCAAATTCTTATTATATATTTTTATGTAAATTTTTAATAAATTACATTAAATTTATATATATATTTTAAATTTACATTCACACTTTTTTAAATTTTAATTTATATAAAAAAATTTATTTATAAAAGTATTAATAAAATTTATGCTTTTCCCATAAAAGCTTATACTTTATTATGCATTTTTTCTTCAAAATTAATAAATATATTAAAATTATTAAAACGTGAGTTTATAAAAACTTAAAATAAAAAATATTAATATAATTTTTTAAAAAAATTTGAGAGAATTCGTTAGTAGATTTTATAAATTTCAAAAGACTTCTTATCTTAATTAAATTCAATTAATGTATAATTATATGATCATTTCTTACAGCTTTCCAAACAATATATATATAAGATTAAGAAAAATTATTCATTTTTTAGTGGGATTATCAATTATGATAAAAATATATTACATATAAGAAAATAAAATATTGATTTGCCAACAAACAGATAAAACAAAGGCAATCATTGAGATAGAAATGGAGAAAAAGAGAAAATAATATATAAATAAAAAGTTTTTGAGGTATTTGAAAAAAAAAATTTAGGTCAGTTTTTTAATAAATTACATTAATTTTAAATTTTTAAAATTTTAATTTACACAAAAAAAAATTGTTTTATTTATAAAATTATTAATAAACTTTATGCTTTTTCCATATATGATTATACTTTATTATGTAATTTTTAAAAAATAAAATCATAAATATATTAAAATTATTAAAACTTTAACTTATAAAAATTTAAAATAAAGAAGATTAATATAATTGAAGTTATAAAAAAGGCCCGGAGGAATTAAAAGTTGAGATTTTTTTTTTTAAGAAAAAAGGGAACAGAAATATCAGAGAGCACTTAACATCAAACCCAGTGCCAGTTTCGTTTCATACTCAATTGAAATGTCTATCACGTAATTAAATTGCGACGTAGAGAAAGTGATTGAAAAAGAGCAAAAGCCAAAAATACATAAAAGAGAAAACAAAAAGAAAGCTTCCGTTTTCAAGTTTTTGACAAGCCATGCTCAACTGCGTTAACAAGATCGATGCGAGCTGGCCACAATTTCAAATTAAACAATGATTTAAATCTCAATTAAACCCCTCAAAACATGGTTTCATCCCCATTTTAATACCTTAAAAGTATAATTGAAATAAAAATCATACTTTTTAAATATTAATGTGATAAAAAAAATTTAATATATCAAATTGATAAGAGTCAATTATATTGAAAATTACAGTCTTTTTTTTTTCAAAATGACATAAAAATATTCCTTAAAAGTTTTTAAAAACTATATTAATATTTTTTATATTTTAATTAAGCTATTGATGGGTTTTTAAGAAGAAAAAAAAATGCATAAAAGAATCATTAACAAGGAGAAAATGCATTCCCAGTGTGGAATTGTGTTTGCGTTTCAAAAACTTCAAAGAAAAAGTAAACATAATTTAATCGATGGAAAATTATCTTTGGAAGATGAAAAATAAGATTTTTATGTCCAAATTATGATAAAGTTGGGTGGTGGGTACGTACCTCCATTGAGCCAAAGAAGAAGAGGCAAAGAATCCTTGTCAGAATGCTGAGCTTCAACAAAGTAATAATAAAAGGCACGTCCTGCTATTTTATCCACCGTCACATACCCTCCATACTGAGAGAACCTCACCGGAGGCTGCCCCGGAAGCCTCACTATCCTATCTTTCTCTTTCAAACCCTCTTGAGAATAAACACGATGATGAGCATCGAGGGCAATCTCTTCTGCATCAAAGGGGTTCTTATCGATTTCTGAATTGAGCCCTCTGAACTTGGACTTCTGCAGATTCTTCAGAGCTTGTACTTGATTGCTTCCATGGATTCCACCCACAAAAAGTGAAAGCATAAGAAAGGATTGCAGAAGAAGAAGGAACCAACAATGTCTTTCTTTGCCCATTGACGAAGAGAAGAGAAGAGAAGAGAGAAAGAGGGTGAGAAGTGAAAAGAAGATTATGAATCCAAAATGGATCTTAGATGTTATATATATACACACACGATGATATCGTAGAAGAGAATAATTGTTATAGAAAGTAAATTTGCGATTTGGTCCTTGAGAATTATCACATTTAAGTTTTTGTTCCCAAATAACAGAAAATGCGAAATTTCAATTCTTTGTTTCTATTTTTTGGGGTTCAATTTACAGCTTTTGGTGGTTCATAAAATAACAGAACTGATCCCTAAATTAAGAAAATTAAGGAACTAATAGCTCTACATTATATTTTTTGGAGTACAAAATTCAAATCAATTATAGTTATATCTTTTAAGGATTAAATGGCAAATTTACATCTTGGTTCCATTAATAAAAATATATATTTTAATCTTTATTTTTTTTTGATTCAATTAAAATTCTGTTTGACAAAAATAATTTATAAATTAATTTAAAATTTAAAAATTAACTAAAAATTCATAAATTATACATTATTTAAAGTAATTATAATTTATAAACTTTTAACTATTAGTTATTTATAAACTTTTAACTGTTTAAATTATTTAAATAAATTTATTTATTAAATATTTTTAATTTTATAAATTAGTCAAATAAACTATAAATTAATTTATATAATTTATCAAATACACTTTAAGTTTTTTTTTAAATATAGTCAATGAGTATTCTTAAATTTTACTTAGGCTACAATTTTTATTTTAAATTATTTCAAAATCACATTTTTTATATTAATTTAATATATTTAAAATTTAATTTAAAAATATTTCCAACGAAATTTGAACTCATATTACATTGTCTCTAACTGCCAAATCTGTTTGATCGATTTAGTTTTTATTTTATTAATAGCTCACAAAATAATCAAATTGATTCTAAAATAAGAATAATTATGAATTTAATAACTGTAAATTATATTATTTTAGGAATAAAGCTTAAATTAGTGATGTTTTTGAAGGATTAAAGTGAGTTTGGTATTGTAGATCTAAAATGGTTAAGATTTTTATTTTATAAGATGAGGTCCAGATTGAACGTTAGCCAGTTTGTTTTTGGTTTACCAATCATGTTCTGCCATGTGAGGGGGAGTTTAGGGCGAATTAATAACACATGCATGTAGGAGAAAAAAAAAACCTGAAAGTATAATTAAGAAAAAAATCATTTCACACATTCAAATATTTCTTCTTCTTTTTTAAATTATCCATAAATTTTTTTTAAGATAGATTCAGTTTACAAATTTAAAATAGGTAGATTAATTCAATTATGACTAAATATATTAATATATCAATCTATGTTGTTTAGGAAAATTTGTATTTATCTACTCCGATTTATATTTTTTATTACAATTTTTTTTAATTTAAAAGGCATTTCAACGTTCCTTTCAATTTATATATCTCATCCATGTTAAATGTAATTTTTTTGTTCCATTTAATTAATTTAAATAATTTATTATACCATTCTCTCTACCTGCCATTTTTTCATATTATATTTTTTAATTAGTGTCAAGATGATTGGAGAGTATAAACAAATAAGGGGAGAAGTACTATAGTAAATTTTTTGGGCTCTCTGAATAGTATAAAAAGAAAATAATTTGATTTATTATTAATAAATAATTTTTTTTTTATTAATAATATTTAGATTATAAGACGTGATAAAAATAATATTTTTTAAAATTATTTTTGTCATGTGCCATGATTTAAATATCGTTAGTGGTTAAAAAATTATCAAAATTAATATTTGATTTGAATTTATATATATTTATTGTAACAAGATATATAAATTAAAAGATATAATAATATTTTTTAGATTACAAAAAAATTATAATTGAAAAATATAAATCAAGATAGATAAGTGCAATTTTTTTTAAATTTAGATTATCTCTAAGAATCTCTTTGGTCCCTTTTTAAACTGAAATGGTTTGTAACCATATCCAAAAATTGGAGAAGAGGAAAAGCCCCATTTTATGTTGAAGCAGGGAAATAATGTGAAAAAAAGAGAAACAAAATGTGATAAAAGGAAGAGTAGAAGGGACATAAATGTGAAACTTTTTATCATAGCTAATGATGTGTGATCATTAGTTTTTCAAGATCTCTTTATTTAGTAAACTAATTATTATGATAATAATTGTCATTTTTTGGCCGCTATAGCATTTAATTATGACGAAAGAAAGAAAATCCCTTTTATATTGAAGCATGCAGGGAGGGAAATACTGTGTTGCAAGAAAAACAAAATGAAGCAAAATGTGATAAAAGAAAAAGTAGATGCAACATAAATGTGAAGCTTTTTATTTTATCTGAGGATTTATGATCATTTTTAAGATCTTTTTATTTATAAAGTTGGTATTTAATTTATTATCGATAGATAATTTTTTATTTATTAATAATATTTAGATAATAATATGCAATAAAAATAATACATGTATTATAATTTAAACACTGTTGATTAATAAAAAATTATTTATTGATAATGAACTAAATTATTTCTTTTAGTAGACGGTATTCCACATCAATTTTATTACTTCGAAGTAGTATTTATAGATGGATCCCTTGAAAGTAAAATAGAAATTTTAATTATTAAGTTTGGTTCAATAGTTAGTAAATCTAAAATTCAAATTATCAATACTAATTGTTATTTTTTTTTGGCTTCTATAACATTTAATTATTGAAATATTTTGTTGTGCACAAAATTTTAAATTGAGGGAACAACATCCCGATCTAAGATCGGGCCTCCGAATTCAACGAACACTTATAAAAGATTCACAAATAATCCACTGCCAAAAGATAAGTGGTAGAATTTAAATTTGAATTTACAAATATTAAAATACAAATTTGTTCCCCTATCATTTGACCTACTTTGAGTGTGTTTGGCCAGATAAATAAATTAATTTATAATTTATTTAATTAATTTATAAATTTATTTGATTAAATTAGAAGTGTTTGATAAATAAATTTATTAAATAATTTAGAGTATGTTTAAAAAGTTAAATAAATTAACTTATAGCGTATTTGATTAATTTATAAGTTTGTTTGACTAAATTAAAAGTGTTTAAAAAATAAATTTATTTGAATAATTTAAATTAACTAAAAAATTATAAATTATACGTTAAAATAGCGTATAATTTATAAATTTTTAATTAATTTATAAATTGATTTTTTTAAATATAAATAATATATAATTTATAAATTTTTAATTATTTTATAAATTTTAAATTAATTTATAAATTATTTTTATTAAAAAAATTAAAAAAAAATGCTTATTTATTTGAAATAATTTGTTGTATTATATATACAAACACGAGGATCGTGAAGCGGAGGAAAAGGTAGAAGAAAGAAGGAAGAAGGAAGATTCGTACATGGCTGAATTATTGGTCATGCACATGCAAAGCGAGACCCAAATTATATATGATTACAGTATTCCAAATAAAAGTCAAAGTTTCTTGTTGCCTAACTCATGAGCTCTTTTGATTAAAAACTGCAGTCCATGACAAGCAAACTTAGTTTTTAACTCTATATGTAATTCGTTTATCACAATAATTTTCTATTTAAGTCTTCAAATTATTTTATATATTAATTGAGATCAAACTCTTTTTTAGAGAATTTTAAGAGCTTATTTCTCGTTTTAATTTTATATATTTAAGAAAGTTTTAAGGTTTGAAAAATCAATCTCTTATAATTTTGTATTAATTTTTAAATTATAATAATATAAATTTTTAAATTGAGAGTAAATATTTAATTTACCTAGAGTGAATTAAAATTTACATAAACAGATAAATAAAAAATTATGACTTGTTTGTTTAAATAAAAAAAAACTTTTAACTTAATCAAATATACATGTCAGTCTTTCAATTTTTTATTTATGTAAATTTTGGTTCACTATCAATAGATCAAATATTTTTTATTAAATTAAGTAATTAAAACAAGCAAAATTGATTTTTATTTTGCTTTTTAAGAATGAATTAAATTAAAATAAATAAAAATAAAAATAGAGTATGCAAATAATTGTAATTATTTATGAATAATTAAAAGAATAACATATAACTAATCATATCCTAAAAAAACTGTTCATGTTACTCTCCATAAAGTTGCAATTTTAAATTTAACAGGAAAAGAAATTAACGAATTTTAAGGCAATGGCAATCAAACTCAACCTACAAATAGACCTCTAAAATGACACAATTGGTGACAACTTATCTAACAATCTCCTGCCTGTAATTGCTCTCCTTAGGAACCAACCATGCAATCTCAACTTTAATTAAAATCAATTATTAAGATCAAATATTTACCATGTAGAGGTATTTAAAATTGATTCAAACCAATTAACTAAACCAAATTACCAAAAGACCTAATCAAAATTTTAAATTTGGTTTACCTGAAATTTATTCATGGATAATTTGGTTCGATTTTTGATTGAAAAATAAATTAAAACGAACCAATCAATAATTATATTTATTTTTATAATTTATGTATATATTATAATTTTTCTTTAATTCACTTATTCATTTATTCTATATTTATTAAAAAATAAAATTAATAAGTAATTACCGACTTATTGAAAAATAAAAATGTATTAATAAATAAAAAATAAAGTATTATTTAAAAAAATTAAATTAAATTAAAATGAATCAAACCAAACTCGATATCAATCACTTTAGTTTGAATAAGTTATTTTTTAAAAACTAAATAAGCCTATTTTTTAAATAAACTAATTATTTTAGTTCCATTTGATTTAAGTTTAAAATTGAACAAAATCAAATGGATAAACATCTTATTACTATTAGAGCAAAATCTACATAATTATTAGTTCTCTGGCAAGTAAAGCAATTAAGGAAGTCTAGCTATCAAATGGAAGGGGAAAGCATGAATTCAAAGAATAAATTAGGCACCTTTAGGATTTGAATTGTAATGTAACATTTCACTCACTAATTATTTATGGGACCCTAATGCTTCCTTTGCCTCATTTTAGAATGAAACCGAGGTAGGTAACGATTCCTTGGCCTCGTTGTCTTTGTAATCTTCTCAATTGGCATTTAGCCAACTTTGGAAGACAATAAATTTGAATGAGATTCCTTCTTCATAATTTATTAATTTACATTAAATCAAAAGGGTTTTCAATTTCTCCCTCATGACATCTAATCCGAACACTTTATCTCTGTATAAGACTTAAATTTAAATTTTATTATCAATAATTTAATTTAATAAACAATTTATAAATATTATTACAAGTTGGCTTATCGTATATCTTAATTTTAAAATAGAGTAATATTTTTTCACTTTAAACTTTTCATTACCCAAAAAAATAAAAAGAAACAAAGAAAGCATTCATCAACACAGAAACACTTTTATATGCAATTATATTTTTTCCAACATTTTTATGGAACTTGATTTTTTTAGTGAAAACTAAGAATATTTCTATAAAAATTATTTTAAGACTAATTTCTTTTAAATATTAGAGTTTTGATTCTGTTTTTTTTTTTAATTTTTAAAAATTGTTTGTGAAAATTATATTTAAAAATTGTTATGTATAACAAAAAAAAAATCTGTTTGATAACTAGTTTAAAAATATGTTATTTTTTATTTTTATTTTTTTAAAAAAATAAAAAATAAAAACATAATTTTTTTTTATTTATGTTTTTATATTTTAAAAATAACTTATTTTTAAAATAATAACATAAAATAATTATAAAAAAAAATTTTTTATTTAAAAATAACTGAAAATAATTTTTTTTTTTTTAAAAAAACAAACAGACTCTACGATTTTGAGTCCTCTTCGTACTAATGTATCTTAAGATTCAAACATTTAATCACAATTACAAGTTGTTTATTACAACAGAGCTGACCAATGATTCAATAATATCATTAATAAAATTATTACAAGCAATGTCGGTTGCAGAATTTTGCAGGTTTATTCCAACAGAATATTTGGTGTCGCAACACCAAACAACCTATTACTCTCTTTTTTTTGGGTTAAGCACATATTTCTTTTTCAATTTTTTGATATTACAATAAATGGTTTTATTAAATTTTACAATCATATTATTTTTAAATAATTATAAAATATTTTTATATTAACTTGACACATTTATAATTTTAATTTCAAGGCTTTTTCTTATTCCCGGCAAATATCTTTACATTTTTTAAATATAAAAATATTTTTATTTAAAATACTGTACATACAAAATACCGTAGGTACATATTAGTTTATTTGAATTTCGTTTTGTTAGTAAAATTAGGGTGACGAAATGGGAATTCTCATTCCATTTTTTTATTTAATTAATAAAATTAATAAAAATTATGAGTCTCACAGAATATTAATAATTTTTTGTAAAAAAATTAACATTATTTTTAAAAACAGATGAAAAGTAAATAATATAATAAAAAAATAAAAATATATTTCATCATTTTATTTATTTATAAACATTTATATAATTAAAAATATATATATTTAAATTTAAAATTTTAATATTTTTTTAACAAAATTTAATTTAAAATTTTATATTATTAATATTTTTTTAAAAATAATTTTTTAAATAAAAATATTTTTTTAATATTTTTTTTTTTTTGCATCATATCAAATATAATTTTAATAATAATATTCTATTTTATTTTTAATTTTCAGTCCCGTTCTTTGCAGAGTCACCAAACCAACATCCCCTCAACATTCAGACTCCCTGTCACAATGATACTCAGAATATAAAACAAAGATACTGCTAACAACTTCCTAACCCACAAAAATACACAATCCTCCAATCAACCCTTGCCAGCTAATGACATCCAACCCACCCTTACTTCTCCTTGTCGCTTTCTTCTTCAGCCAGCATTGGATTGGGCTGCTGAGGAATTCATTGGGCTTATTCTGCTCCTTGATTGCTCGGGGACGTATCATTCTCACTTTTTTCAAATATTTTTTTTTATGAGTTTAAATTTTTAATATTATAAATTTCTTTTACCATTTTTTTATCATTTAAGTTATAAATTTATGAATAATTTTAGATTTTTTTGAATCATGACACTGTAAAGCATGACTTATGGGTCTCACAAATTAATTAATCCATGAGTAAAATATTCACTAAAGTATAATACAAAAAAAAGTCTTTTTAACTAGGGAATCTTAGTGATTACTAAAAATAATAATAATAAATAAATGGAATTTAGTAATTATATTATTTTAGTAGACAATATTTCTCAATAAATAATATTTTCATAATTATTTGAACATGTGATTTTCTAATTGAATGATAGCCTTATAGAGGTTTTCTTTCTGCAATTTTGTCTTTGAATATAAGTAATTTTTGGGCTTGGTTTGAAGGACCCCAATCCAATCTTGTTTTTAGCCCATTCCAAGTATCTAATTTTTGGGCCTCCTTTTTAAACTTAAAACTCTTCTCTAAGAATTGCTGAATTGGACTATCATAAATTTCTAGTCCAAGAAATACTATAGTGCGCTTTGTGAGAATATTTGTTTATATTTTTTAAATACGTCAAAAAAAAAGTTTATATTTTTTAAAATATATATTTTCATTTATAATTTTTTTATTATTTAAGAAATACATTTTTTTATGAATATAGAAATTTGTTCATATTATTTCAAATTAAACTGACATAGATATTACTTAATTTATGAATTTGATCTTCTATAATTATTTAATTATTTGTATTTTGTTCAATAATTATGATAGAATTTTTTAAAAAATTAAAAATATATCACTAATTATTTTTTTAAAAAAAAAATACTGAAACTATCTTTTAAAAATTCTCTATTTTCACTTTTTTTCAAAAAAACATTTTATTTAAAACTCTATCAAACATATTATTAATCATCTTTTCTATTTTTAATAAAAATAAAAACAAAAAATAAGTAAACTAAACAAACCCTTAATTTTTAAAATTTCATATGGCCAGGGTACTACTATAAAACCTTGCCTATACTTATCTACCTATGACCAACTAGGATAACTCCTTTTTATTTTGGTCAGTGAATGATTAAGCAAACTATTTTCTTTTTTGTATAGGTTTAATTATTTAGTTAATCCATATAGTTTCGTTGATTTCAAAATAAGTGTTTATAAATTAAATTTTAAAATTAAATTTTTATAGTTTCACTTTTTTTTAATTAAGTCTCTAACAATAAATTATTATTAGAAATTTATGTTATAAGTCTCACATCGATGAAATCTATTATCTTAAAATTATACTTAAATTTAAGAAAATTTCTCATATAATAAATTAATCTTTTGAATTGAACTCTTTTCTTAGATTTAGATTTTAACAGAATGATTAAACAATTTTTTTTTTGTGTAGGTTTAATTATTTAGTTAATTTATATAGTTCCGATTGATTTTAAATAAGTCTTTATAATTTAAAATTTTAGTATTGAATGTTTATAGTTTCACTTTTTTTAATTAAGTCTTAAACAATACGCTGCTATTAGAAGTTTATTAATTAATGATGAGTTACCAGAATAAGAGCAAGTCATAAGTGGTATGTAGTGGTTACAATTTAGATATACATGAATATGTAATTTGAGATATGCTAATAATAAATTACCAACAATGTTTAATTAGAACAAATTTTGAAACTATAATGAATATATTTGACAAGTCAAATAAATTGATTTATAATTTATTTGACTAATTTATAAGTTTGTTTCACTTTAAGTAGCGTATAACTTTTAACTGATAATTTTTATAATTTTTTTTTATCTTTATTATTTTATTTAAATTCTAATACTACCTTATTCATAAGATGACATTCTTTTTATTATATTCGAACAATATCTAAATTACATATCTCATGATAAACTTCTAGATATTATTGATAGTGATACAAAAAATAAAAATTTAGAGGCATCTACTGAGATGAAAGAGATTCGCAATAATATTGTTAATTTATTGCGAGACTTTAGATGATATATTTATTTTGTATTTTTTGAAATTATATAATAAAATATAATTACTAACAAAAAATGATAAATTTTATATAAGTATATCATTTTATGTCATTTTACATTTATCAATTAATTTAATAACTAATTTTACTAAACACTTCTAATTTAATAAATTAGTTTAACAGTTTTTAACTTTCAATTAACAGCTTTTAACTAAAAATTAATTTTTTAATTTTCAGTTAACTTTTAAACTTTCAGTTAACTTATCAGTTATTTTTATTAATCATAACAAATATCTCAATTGTAAACTTTTAAACTATAAAGTTCTATTTAAAAATTGATCGAAATTAAAAGGACCAAGTAAATAATATTTACGGACTTTACTTGAGCTAACCTCTCTTAGAAAGATTTTAATGGTATAGCAATCTTCAACGTCGACAAAGATTTAGTTAAATTTTTTTGGATGTAGTGGTATAGCAATCTCCAACTAAAATTTTGAAACTATAGAAATTTGTTAATTGATAATAAATTAATAGAATAGATTTAAGTTTTAAGTGGTTTGTAGTGGTTACAATTATATATGTATGCAATTAACAAATTATTAAATGAGTCTAACATGTTGAATTTGAAAATATTTTCAAAAGTAATAAAAAATGAGTCTAACATGTTGAATTTATTAAATGGTTTATTTTATTTTAAAATACAAAACCAAATATGAAAATAATCACTATGGCCATATTTGACAAAAATAACTGATAAGTTATCTGAAAATTGAAAAGTTAGCTGAAAGCTGAAAAATTAATTTTTAACTGAAAGCTGTTAAGTTAATTTATTGAATTAGAAGTATTTGGTAAAATTAACTATTGAATTAGCTGATAAGAGTAAAATGACATAAAAGTACATATTTATATAAAATTTATTATTTTTTGTTAATAATTATATTTCATTATGTAATTCCAAAAAATATAAAAATATAATTTATTAGTTTTAATTTTTTTTTCTTTTATTCTGTGATTATTTTTCATCAGTATTCTAAGAATATAAATTCATCCAGTTTTGGGAAGTATCGCTTGATTAGTAGAAGAAATATGTACACAAAAAATTTGAAGATCAATAAATTGTGTCAAGAGTTATGAGTATAATAGTGTTAGAATTTAAATAAAATAATAAGAATAAAAAAAAATTATAAAAACTATAAGCTAATAGCTATAAACTATTCAAAGTAACGTATGATAAAATACTATAAACTATCTAAATAAATATGTTTACTAAATATTTTTAATTTAATCAAATAAATTTATAAATTAATCAAATATATTATAAATTAATTTATTGTATTTATCAAACATTCTCGACATGTAAACAAGGTCGTGTTGTGCAAGTAAGGGAACACGAGTTTATGTTGGCGGTCAGTACACGCGTTTTGTGTAGTTGACTTTGTTGAAGCTGGTGTTCGTGATGAACACTTCCCGCGTATTGTTTGTTCCCATTCACACTCCCAACTTAATGAATAAGCAAGCGTTTTCATTCGAAATCCATCATTTTCTTTTTAAAATTAGGGTCAAAGATATCATTCAACTATAGAAGATCTTCTATAATATCAAAAAATTTCAAGGGTGTGTTTAATGCGTAAAAATATTTTTCACATTTTTTAAAATATATTTAATTTATATTTATATTTTTACTATTTTTTTTAATTATAAAATCACGTTTTCATTATATTTTCATTTGAACAATAAAATTTGTTTATACATATTATAATAAATTTAAAATAATTATAAAAATATCCCTATTATAATATGTTATAGTATTAAAAATTTTAAAAATAATTTTTTTATACATTCAAAATTTTTAAAAATTTTAAAAATATTTATTAAAAATAAAAATAATAAATAATAAATAAGCACGTTTTTAAACTTATTTTTAAAATTTATTCTCTTAATATTTTGAATAAAATTAATTTTATATCTAAAAATATGAAGATATTTATGGTACAAAACTTAAAAAGAGAAAAAAAAGAAAAAGAATCTTCCTAATACCATATGAAAGGTGCACTCTTTTGAATTGGGGTAGTGCATTTAAGATAATTATTCTAAAAATATTTATAAAAGAAAAAAACAAACTTGCATTACTAAAAGGGTTTTTGATATCTTATTTTTTAGAATCCATCAATTTAATTTATATATAATTTGTAATATAAATAAAGTCTTTTTAATTTTAATAAATAAATCAAAATAATGTTTACATTAACTTTATTATTTATTTTATTATTAATTTATCACATATACACCATTCATACATGATAATTATTTAAAAAATATTTCTTAAAAAAATAATCTCATATTACTAAAAAGGAATGTTGTTAACTTGTGTTCTGGTTTCCATTCTTTTTGAAGTTGAAACGGCAAAATCTTTTCCTAAATTTGAGACCCAAGGATTTATAGTATTTTAAAGAATAAAACCTCTATATGTATATGTAGTGTTTGGTTGGAGAGAAATGGAGAGAGATAAGGAAGGAAAGTGATTTTTTTAAATTATCTTATTTATTTTAATAATTTAAAAGAGAGGAGAAAAAAAAAATTTAGAAATGCAAAATTTTTCCCAACCCCTCGTTTCTTTTTCTTTCGAAAATGAAAGAATTTAGAGAGTAGAAAAATTATAATTAAGTAAAAAGATAAAATTATTCTCTAAAAATAATTTTATTCTATTTTGGTACATATTTGTTTAAAATTAAAATACTATAATAATTATTTTTTTTTATTTTTTTTCTTCTCTTCTTATAAATTAAATAATTTTTTTAAATTAAATTAAACAAAGAAATTTTATTTTCATTCTTCTCATTTTCATTAAAAAAAATTTGTCCTCTCTACTCCGTTAAACCAAATACTACGTTAAAATTTAAAATCAAGCCAAGTCTGGAGTTTTTTTCTAACTTGCTTTTGCTAAAAAAAAATTGTCAAATTTTATATCAATAAAATGAAATAAACTATTGCTTGACTAAAAACTTTGTTAATATTTAATATTTATTATTATTTTATTAAATGATATTATTAATAACTATAAAATATATTTAAAAATTAATATTATTTTTTAATTAAAGAATTTTAAATTAAAGAGAGCAGGGTTGAACTAAATAAAATACAATTTTTGTATGTTCAATCATTAATACCTGGACACATGAAGCCCTTTGACGGCAACACCGAATTAAATAAAATATTATTAGCATTATTCGGAGAAAGTCCAGTGAAAAATTGGATAACCATTAATTATTGTGCTTATCCGATGCGTTGCGGTAAGCATCATGCAGTCATTTTCACAGTTCCACGTTGGCAATGTCATTGGGGGCGGAGTAACTTGCGCTGGAAGGTCCATCCATCCAAGGGGCCCCAACTGGCAAATTGCGAACGAAACAACGTGCTTAGCGTAAAGGCGAGGCGCGAGGGACGGATTGAAAACGACGAGCGCATTTGACCGCCGCCATTGGTCCCCCCCTGTTTTTCAGTTTTCGATGGGAATTTGTGTTCCTTCGCATGCTAATTGCCTTTCCATTTCTCCATGCTTTTTTTAAGAATTATTTAAAATATATTTATCAAAATAAATAAATTAATTTATAATGTATTTAACTAATTTATAAATTTATTTAACTAAATTAAATATGTTTAATAAAAAAATTTATTTGAGTAGTTTATAACGTATTATCATACGCTATTTTAAATAGCGTATAGTTTTTATAATTTTTTTTTTATTATTTTATTTAAATTTTAACACTATTCTACTCATAAGATGTCATTATTTTTTACTATGTTCAAATAATATTCAAATTACATACCCTATGATGAACTTCCATATATTATTAATAGTGATACAAAAAATAAAAATTTAGAGACATTTACTAAAATAAAATAAATTCACAATAATATTACTAATTTATTGTGGGACACTATATAATATGTTTATTTTGTATTTTTTGATATTATATAATGAAATGTAAGTACTAATAAAAAATGATAAATTTTATATAAAATATATCTTTTTATGTCATTTTACATTTATCCGCTAATTCAATAGATAATTTTACCAAACACTTGTAATTCAATAAATTAACTTAACAGCTTTCAGCTAAAAATTAGTTTTTTAACTTTCAACTAACTTTTAAACTTTCAGTTAACTTATCAGCTATTTTTGCCAAATATAATCTTAATATTATATTTTTTTTAAAGAAAGATAGATGTATCATATATAATCGCTCTTCAATTATTTTACTATAATATAAAAACTAGATAGTGTAAAATTATTGAATTGATATTTTTTTTATTAACAAACATTTTATTAAAATTAGTGTAGAGTATATTTATATCTCAGGTGATGAAATAAAAATTTAAATTTTATTTTTTTATTTGGTTAATAAAATTGATAAAAAATATAGATCTCACAAAATATTAATTATTTTTTATAAAAAAATTGGTATTATTTTAAAAAATAAGTGAAAAATAAACAGTAAAATAGAAATGATAACAAAAAAAAATTAAAATACTATTTATTATTTTATTTATTAATAAAAAAATTATACTTAAAAATATATATTTTTAATATTGTTTAATAAAATTTAATTTAAATTTTTATATTAATAATAATTTATTTTATTTATTATTTATAATATTTAAAATAATTTTTATCTTAAAGTAATATTATTTTAATTATTTTTTTCCTTTTGTCAATTTTTATTCTATTATTTTTCAAATGTTACAAAATTATATATTTTTAAAAAACATAGAATTTAGAAAGAAAATATATTTTAAAAACACACCAAATTTATTTTTTGATTTTGACAGTAATCTTGTTTACAATAAAAACAGCCATCTATATATATATATATATATATATATATATATATATATATATATATATATATATATATAACTGAGGCGTGACGGAAACCGATACAAATGAAAATAAATTTATTGAACTTGATTTGGTAAATAGATTGATGACTAATTGTGGTGGAAAAAATTTAGTTTAAATTGGATGATTTTGAAAAATTTTCAACGATGAAGAATGAGTTACCATCTATTTTTTCAAACGACAAAAAGGGACCCCTCGCCCCTCTCATTCCACCGAGTACTAAATCAGGTAAAAAATGACGTGGATGAGTTGCTTGTAATTTACTTAGAAGAAGAAAGGAATTGTAAAGTATTTTATTTGATCAAAATAGACGTAACTTTCAATTTAAGTATAATTATGAAATTTATGATCTGTCGTTTATAAAATAAATAAATAAATTTATAACGTATTTAATTAATTTATAAATTAATTAAATTAAATTAAAAATATTTAATAAATAAATTAATTTAAATAATTTAAATTAATTAAAAATTTATAAATTATGAGCTGCTTAAAGTATTATATAATTTATAAATTATTTTTATTAAATAAAATTTAAATTTCAACCGAGGCTATTTTGGTCTTAAAAATTTTTAAAAAAATAAGAGTTTTGATTTTTTTTTTCAATTTTTTTTATTTTGAAATTTAAAATAGATTAAGATTAAAATTTTTTTTTATTTGCATTATGATTCTATTTAGAATTTATTTTTATTTAAATATATGTTGTTCAAACTTTTTATTTATTCATATATCTTTAAAAATAATACTCATTTTAAAATTTTTGAATTTTGTTTCAATTTACATTTTCTTTGCGTCAATTGACCTTCGAAATAAAATGTGCAGATAGGCCCCTGAAAAATATTTTTTTTTCTAGAAAATAAAAACCTAAATAGTAGTTTAACTAAAATAAAGTTTTAATTTCAAACTTTCACATTATTATATATATATATATATATATATATATATATATATATATATATATTAATTATTATGTTTGTAATTTTTTTATGGTAGGTTTAGATTTGTTTAGCTCATAAATGTATTTTTTATTTAAAAAAATTAAAAATATATATAAAAACAAGCTTGTTTAGCTCTTCAGTCCACATGGACAGACTGGGAATTCAAAATCTAAATTATTTAATAAATGAGTTGAACAGTTTATAGCTGGCCAATAACAAGTTGACCCATTTGATAATATTAATTTCACTCAATTAATTATCACTCTAAATTCTAACATTTAGCTCATGGAATAAAAGATTATTGAAAATCATATTTTTGAGAATATATCATTTTTTATCACAAATATTTTTATAAAAAAAATATAATTTAATTTTTTTAATAGATAATTTTTTATTTATCAATAATATTTTAATTACAATATATAATAAAAATAATATATTTTAAAATTATTTTTATTATGTGTTATAATTTAATTATTATTTATAAATAAAAAATTATCTATTAATGATAGATTAAATATTAATTTTTTATAAATATTTTATTAAATTCTTAAAAATATAGTATTTTTTGTGTTTGGTTTAAGTCAATATTTTAAAAAAAGTTGACAATTTTTCAAAATTACTCTGATATTTAGGAATGTTGTATTCTTAGAATTTTTTTTTTCAAAACTTGAGTCAACACGTTTATAAATCAATTTTATATTTCATTCTTGGAAATTCTGAAACGAAATGCCCCAAAAAGTCCACTCTCTTATAATGCTGCTTAGAAAAAATAAATTCAAGCTAAAAAAAATTTATTTTCTCTAACAATTAGGTGTTAATGGTTAATAAATACTTAATATACTCATATATATATATATATATATATATATATATATATATATATATATATTATTTTAATATTAAGATATTACAATATTTAAATTTTCAATATTTAATATAGTCATTAAAAATATACTAAAGAAGATCTAATTAATATTTTATAAAAAATTGGCTAAAATAGCTAACCTTAACCATATTTTGATATTTCTATTTTAATAAATAATTTAATTTAATTCCTCCATAAAAAATAAATCTAAATATAAATAATTTTTAATGATGTAGCTATTAAAATATTTATATGGACTATATAGCAATAAAAATATGTGGCAGGTAGATAGTTTATATATAATCAAAAAATTATTTATAAATAGATAAATAAAATAAAATATCAAATTAATACATTTTAAAATAGATAAATTAAATTAAATTATTTATTAAAATATTGGAAATAAAAAGGTAGTCAAAGCAATTAACTATTAAAAACTCTTATTTGTATATTAAACGAAGTATTTTGAATAATCTAAACCAGAGAAATATCAGCATAAAGGGGGAGAAATTCAACACATACAAACAAAGGCGTTAATGCCCACAACCACACTTTCAAATCCTTCCCTTTGAATTCTAGGTGTCAAACCCCCGGGTATTAAGGATAAGAGCTTCTCTTTGGTCTTGTTATTGCCTATGACACTATCTGTTGAGAAATTTGCAAAATTCTACCCCAAACTGGAGAATCACAACCATCACTCCCATCAGGATGATCATCAATTGGGGGAATTATCATCTTCCCTTCAGGTATTTCGATCCCAAGTATCGAACTTCGTTGATCAATTAGCCTTCAATTCGAAACCCGATTCAGAAATCCTATCCCTGTCATGGATTGAGAAATTACTAGGGGTCTTGCCCATCATCAACAAGGCTTTCGCGAAGCTAATTGTGGATCTGGATCATCCAATGAGTAAATGGGAGGCTGATTCCATTGAAGGGTATCTCAGTTACAGCTTGAATTTGTTGGAGCTTTTCAATTCTGTTTCTTCTTCTCTTTCTCGTCTTCGACAAGCTCGGATTTCCCTGTCTCATGGCTTGACCCTCTTGGAGAATTCACCTTCTTCGGCGATAAAGCATCTGAAACCAGTTGATCCAGGTAGTTTCATCCTTAATTTAGGTAAAGAAATGAACCCAGAAGATCACAAGACGAAGAGTTGTTCCTCTGGAAAAGAATGGGTTATTCATGAAGCTGTGATGGAAATGAAGAGAACTGGGTTCTGGGTATGTGGGATTTTGTTGTCTGGTTTGTGCAATGATGCCAAGCCATACATGGAGACGAGAAAATGGGTAGGTGGTTTTGATAGTTCTTCAGTTTTTCAACTTGATTCCAGAATCAGTGAAGTGTTAATGGAGAAAAAGCCTGTATTAAAGGAGATCAAAGAGGTAAACGGTGCTGTGGCTAAGCTTCTTGTTGCTTCAGATGCCATGAAACATGATGCAGCCAAGGAATTGGAATCACATATTCATGTGTTGGAGAAGCTATTGGACGACGTAAGCAAGGAGGTGGATGATTTATTTGCCAAGGTTATGACCCAGAGAACAGAATTGATGGATTGCTTTAGATTGACGAAAAAATCGCAAGAATCCAGTGTTTGATTTTCTAATGTAAAGACTCGTAGTTTTTGTATGTTCTTCGGTTGTATGGTTCTCATTTCTCAGTGTCACATGAAAACTTAATGAGTTCTTTGCACAAACTGTCTGTAATTATATACAAAGAATGGGCAAGACAATATTTCCAATGGTAACTTCAAAATATTATTTATGTCTGCAAAGGTGTTTGCTACCAATACTGGAAAGCAGGTCAGCTCGCCATGCACTGACCTAAAATGATTGGAACTGGGCTAACCCAGGGAACCAAATTTACCGCTGCTTAGCAGCCAGGCTCTGCTTTGGAGGGAACCAAATTTCACTCCCCAGAAAGAGATCAAGGAGAAAGAGTCCCATCTGTGTTCCTTCTCCCTCTGCCAACGAAAGAAAAATAAAAAAAAATTCAGATAAGCACCAATGTTAGTTCCCTTCTCTACAGCACTTTGGTTCTCCTCTCCAAAAAATAATAATAAAAAGAGCTGCCTAACATCTTAAAAGCATAATTTAATTCTTCGCTCCAAATGTGAATTTCTTCTTCATCACAAGGAATTTATTCTTTTATTTGATCCTACGTAGCCTCAAATCAGAGAAACAGAAGAGAGAATTAAAGTATCGACTGAGCTTTTTAGCATTACAAGTACTAAAAATAGCAAAGACAATGGAATTCTTGGTTTCCTCACTCAACCTTGAATTCTTAATTCTTAATTTTCTTCTTGATCATCACTATGATAATTTAGAGCTTGTTTGAGCATTTTAAAGAGCGAAGTGCTCTATAATGAACTAAGAAGAAAGACAATTTTCACTCCATTATTTGGAAGTTGAAAGTTCAATGAAACAAAAACCATTACCCCATTTCTCATTGTTTAAAAATCATATTGTAATTAATGAAGTGAAGTGTGTCTGAAGCATAATTTTTCAGGTTTGATAGAAGAAAAATGAAGAATAATTTGATAATAAAAGGTAAAACAGTAATTGAAAAAAAAAAGGCTATCAAACTATCCCATATCTCCCAATTTGAAAAGTTTCAAAAGTAGGGTGTGGGGTCGAGAGGAGGTTTGAAAACCCCTCTTAACCCTTTAACCCACCCCAATTTAATTTATACAAAAGATACTTTGAGTTTTCTTTTCCACTCTATCCCACCCTAGTCCATCCTCTCTAGTAAACAAAAGTAAATTATTGTTTTATTCTCCAAAAGATATATATTTTTTTAATTCAATCTCTTAAAATTTAACTTTTTCATTTCAATTTTCAAAAACCATCTCATTTTTTTAAAAAAATGAATTTTTTTCTTTGATTTAACCAAGAGCTTATATAGCCTAATCTAGTACACCACTTTACTTTTTGAATGAAAACATTTTTTAAGGTCAAATACAAATTATATTAGTTAAACCAGATAAGTACTAAACGCCTGATTAAACTTTTGGTTATATCATAAATATATTACCAAGGTTAATATGAAAGCATTTTCAAAATGAAATAGTTTTTAGAAGATTTAAATGAAAATTTTAAATTTTTAGAGATCAAATTAAAAAAATATGTATACTTTAAAAATTAAAAGAACAACTCACTTGAGAAATAATTAAACTAGTGAAACTTTGTTAATGACTGTACACGAATAAGGTGAAAGGAAAAGATAGAGAAAGATGAAGTGCAACATTAAAATAAGCACAAGCATCCTATTCATGAGAACTAAAAATAAGGTTCTCCATTCTTGATTTTTCCCTGCCCATTACACCAAAAATCCTAGAAGAGGAGCCAAATTTTACTTTTATGACTTGAGGGTCACCTAGGGGCCCTGCTTTCCCTATGTAATCTAAACTGATACTTTGCACAAGTAAAACTACAACTGCACTAAATTAGTCTCAAGTTCTATTTTCACGGTTGAAACAAGAAAGTCGGAGAGAGCTGGATCAGAGTAAAGCCATTTGACTCTCTGAGTCATTGGAAAAGGTTTCATTCTCAGGTGCCTTCCTCTTGTGATGAACATCAGTGGGCAACCTGCAGAACAATCAGCAAATATGAGACCGCAGAAAAGTAAGGGGAGTGAAAATTAAACAGGAGGAACAAATTTCAAATCTTGCCATGCATCTTTGGCCACTCTAACATGTAGCTAACTAGTTAAATGGGTAAAAATTTTGGGAAAATTAATAAAAACGAAAAGAGATTTTGACATGAATTTTTGGGAAAGTCACAGCTGAAAAGTTAACTCATGAGGTTGGAGAGTCAAAGTTCATATAACGCTGATATTAGAATCACATACTTTTGTGTGTTCTATAAAGTATGGGAGAGGAGAAAGGAAGAGGAAAGGAGGTAGTGGAAGGTTTTGAACTATTGATATGAAAGAGAGAGTCATACTCCAAAAATTAGTTCATGAGGTCGGAGAACCAAGATTCATATAAGACCCACATTAGAATCCTATACTTCTAACGTGGAATTCAAGTCCCATAGTTTGCAACTGCGTCAGAACAGATTCAAGAATGGAAAACCAGCCGCAAGAAAACATGGCAAATTTCCAGTAAATATATGACTATCCCAACTATTCATACAATAAAAGGTACATGAGTTAATACTGGGGAAAATTATAATCATGATATTTTGTCTGGCTAGATATAAAGCCTAAACCAAAATTTTATAAAAAGGTAACTTTTCCATGATAATCGAATGAAGACCAAGATTTCACACAGCAAATTAATAGGCCAGCATGATCTCATGTTATTTAGTTATGAGTTAAACCAAAGAAAAGTATAGTACCCTAAATGTAATGTGGTGTCAGAATCTCCTTTCTCACTTCCACAGTTACTGGTCAAGTTGGGACATGCAACCCCATTATTTATAAGGGCATTCTTTCTTTCCACATGGTGATATTGAAGAGAAGGTGGGACAATACGTTCTGTTCGTGGAAACAGGCAACGAAGCTCCTCAACCTGTTATGACAAGAAAAAAAACCAAGTTCTGGGTGATATATGTCATTCAAGGACAAACAGAAGCTGAAAAAATCTACTTTTCATTAAGAATGAAATTTGCCTGTCTGCGCAGAGTTTCATTCTCCAACATCACCCTTTGTTCCTGGAAAAAATCGAACAATTACTCCAACGAAAAGATATTTTCTATTCTCCTTGAAGAAGTAAGTATATTCCAAAGCTATATTAAATCTACAAAGTGTCATATATTTCAGTTTTATACATAAATTTCTAATTACTAGAATCAAGTTCTTCAGCCTTTTTTATATGAGTAGAATATGGGAGATCTCAGACCTAGAAATAAGCCATTGTCCACACAATATCTCAATGTACTTGCTAATTTAATGTCATAAAGAATAACATATTAACTACAGAATCCAATATGGACCTGTACTCTAGACTGCTCCAGCTGCTCCATAAGTAATTTCTCCTGAAAGAACAAACGCTAAGGCTTATTAAAAAACTTGAAAATAGAGGAACAAAAAAGGAGAGAAGGGGGAGGGGGTGGAGGGGGATGGTAAAATAGAATGTGAGGTACCTTCCTCTCCTTGATAGACAATAACCCTTCATTAAGTTGCTGCTCTATTTGATGCAATTCTTTTAAACCCAATCCTGTCAGGTCCTTACCCAAGAACTGTCTATAGAATCACAAAATGTAAATATAAATAAGAGATTATGCTAAATGACAATAATATAATAAGCAGATGTGTAACCCATGGAAAGAACACATACAATTGCTTTGTTTCCAGCTTTGCAATTTCATCTTTAAGAATCTCTGCCATCTTAGAATCTTCCGTCTGATGGAAAAAGTTGTCAGACACAATAATCCCATAAATGAATCTAAGAAGAAATAATAATGCGGGGGAATGTAATGCAAGAAACATTAAAAGAAGGGTTAGGGAGGTAAGCAATTAGCAATTTCTACTGTGTATGAGCATAATTAATCACAGTCAATATATGAAAATTCTTTTTGCTGAAAATTTTCAAAAACATACTTTTTTCTGTTGTGGTGATGGTTCTGCTGCTGCAATAAAATTAACTATCTGATAGACTTTACAGAATGTATATTGTGATTTAAAACATTATTAGATTAACATGATAAGATTATAGCTCCAAAATCACAGAGAATCACCCAGAGTACTCGTTGAGGCCTGTTTCCCCGATGGTGTAAAGTATGCAACTTTGCTTTCCTGTGGTTTGCTCTATTAGCAGATGACCACCTTAAGTTATTTTATGTCAAACATGCTAACAGCAAATAGGTAAAAGTAAAATCTAGCGGTATAAACCACATGCCTCAAAGTGCGAGCAGATCAAACCACAAAAGGGCAAAGTGCAAACCAGATGGGCTACCATTTGTTTTCCACATCTTTGATTTGTTTAAAAAATTGGAAGAAAATTAGTTCAGGGTGAAATATGATAACAGGACAAACCACAAGGGAAAAGTGACACTCACGGGGGAGCAAAGTGCGAAACAGGCCAAACCACATGAAGGTTTCTATTTTTTTATTATTTATATTTACCATAATAGATTTAACTAGGATAAAGGAACAAAACAGTGTACCTCTATCTTATATGCCTCCACAGTAGCCTCTGAAGAGTCATGGCATTTGTTGTATCTTGAAAGTGTTCGCTTCATACTGCAAGAAGGGACCATAAGCATTAAAAATGATATGTTGAATTCACTATAATTCTTTGAAGCACGAAGTAAAGAAGGAAAAAGAAAATAATCTGTTGGGAAAATCACAACAAGACTCAATAGAACAACATAAAATAGTATCAACAATCAAGTGACAAACCAAAGCCAAAATTGGCTAATCACTATCCAGATATCACCCCTAATCTCATTAGGATCTACCAAGCTAATGAAACCTCTCACAGGCTCTCACAAATTATTTGTCTCATACTTTAAAACCTTCACCCATCCAAGAAATTTGCTTGGTCGAAAAACACTATCCCTATAGGACAAGGACGTGAAATACAGCATAAATACAAATAGGCAACTACTGCATCCCTTCTAAATAGGATCTTGGGTCAAACCTGAACATTTTTAGATCCTGCTATGTTTTCATTGCATACTTAGGGTGGTATATATTCTGGGAGCTCAATAGATTCTTCAGACCTATAATTATTTGCTTCTGCCTATAAATGCGATTCTCAAAGACTTTCCATGTTAGCTTCCATATTTTAAATGTTTTTCATTGGAATTAAAATTCTTCCATTCTATCTATCTTTCAGAAAGTACCCAAATGGGAAACTTAACAAGTCCATTTTAGAACCCATGTTTTCAAGCATCTTCATGTTAAATTTTTAAGGTTTCATTACTTTTTTCTCTTCCTTTGTTCCTGTGCCTACTCTGTTAAGTTGGTGTTAATGTAGAAACCCTTCCATCATGTCAAACAGTGGCAAGCATCAACTTTTACTGTCATTACTGGCAACTTGATTAAGGAGGGAGACCTTAATCAAATACAATCTAAGCAAATTAATGACAAAGGAAGTCCACCTAACATGAAAAATTATGGAACGCATCCTGGCTTATGAGGATCAACCGTGAAGAAAGGGATGTAGTTTGCCAGTACTATGGTTGCATGCAAACAGAGGAACAGAGGATACAGACGCCAATTGTAAAAGAGGCAAGATTTAAGTAAATGCAGTGGGAATCAACATTTTTTTCATTAGCTGCCATAGGCAACACTGAAAAAAGCTTGTGACTCAAAGAATTGGTCCAATGGTCTGTAATAATCAAATATAAACATCGATTTGAGACTACGAACTTGCATTTTGCCAGATGAAATCGTTGGAGACCACAGAATTATACCAGCTATGATCTATGACCAAGCAAAAGCTTTGGACTAACTTGCCTTTTATGTTTATTCATTTGGTGGTCAAAAATGTTTTATGAAATCTTCGTATATACTCTAGGTGCCTGTGACTTCTACATATAAATTTCAGTAACAGAAGAGCTGCTTTCCCATCTTTTAAGGTAGCACATTTCTTCTTCTTAATGAAAGTAGATTGAGGAATCAATGATTCCATAACAGCAACCATAGTTTTAGATCTGAATTCATATAGTCCGAACCACTTCAGTAAATTTCAGTATTTTTGTTTGTTTAATGAATGAAAATAGCACTACAGAACTAGAAATACCAAAATGAAATAGCACTACAATTACCACCCAAAAAAAAGAGGTAATAAGTACTATAAAGAGAGGGAAGAACTAACACGACAATAGGAACTTTTAACTAGAAAATTTCAAAAACAAATTCCTAGAAAATAAAATTTTGTGCAGTTAAACAGTGCTGCCATCTTCTTCTTGGACATAAGTTCAACAGCCAATTAATTTCAGAGAAACAGAGATAAGTCAGCATTAACAATCAATGAACACACACAATACGATGGAAATTTTATCTTTTTATATACCTGAATTTCACTTTAAATTAATAAATTCCGATAAGATTCCCAGGTAAATGAGAACCCCTCAGAGAAAAAATAAAATAAAATAATATTTAAAATAGAAGTGAATTAAGAGTTAGAAAAAACAACGCTATGAAATACACCAGAAAAGAAAGAAATCCACGTATGGAAACCGCATACCACTCCGGGCATCAGAATTCTATTAAAAAATATTCCTTTTTAGAAGCAAAAAAAGGGAAATAATATTACATGCAATAACGTATATATAAAAGAAGTGGAAATTCATGAGAAATCTAGTTTATTAAATTACTTCGGCCTTCTGAAAATTATTAACCTCAAAGAAACCGCAGTTACACCCGGTGTTCAAAAGGGTATAATCAAAGCTCGCATGCAACGATATAAAAATTTCAGAAATTCAGACACTTACTCAGAGCTTGAAAACTCGAAAAGCTTTCCAGTATTCGAGAAAATGATCACAGCAACCTCGGCATCACAAAGAACCGCTAATTCATGAGCTTTCTTGAGCAGGCCAGTTCGCCTCTTAGAGAATGTGACTTGCCTGCTGTTCGCATTCTCGATTTTTTTAATCTCAATCTTCCCCCGACCCATTTATTCCAAGCACCAGAAACCCAAATGATCAAAACCCAGAATCCGAAATCAAAACCAACTGGGTTCAATTCAGAGATCTCTCTCTGGTTCTGAACCCAGAGCCCCTGTCTATAGTAGCTTTCAACTCCCAAGTCGGTTTGGTCTCGGGGGTTTCTGCTAAACTTGGGAAAGAGAGCTTCTAAATTTAGGGGAGAAGATAAAGGGGCGTGAGAGTGCGTTTTACCCCAAATGGCGAGAGCCTGGAAACGGCAACCTTGCATGGCTCTGTATCTGTTTAGAGTTGTGCATGACTCTTTTGCCACATTTAGTGTGTTTTGGTGCTATTGGGTCTTTTGTGGGCCCCGCCACTTTCTTTTTTTCATTCTTAATTTTCATATTTATTGTCTTCTAAAAAATTTTAGTAAAAAAAATTAATAATATTACTAATGTCAAATTAGCAATAATAATTTTGGTCATTAAATAAAACTACAAATTAAGTAAGATATATTTGATTTAATTTTTTCAGTTGGGTTATTTTTTATTTTTATATTCTTTCTTGTATATAATATTTTGTTATAAAATTTATTTATATTATTTATTATTTTACACTAAATAATAATAATAGAATATAAAAAGAGGTGCTAATAAGATAATGTAAAAAAATTTTACTATTTGTGTAATTTTATTTATTCTTTTGATTTTCCAGATATGGTAGCGGGTAGCCTACTCATCTACATATCGTCTTTCTGGGAAAATATATAGAAAATTATCAAAACTTCTCTTATACCAAAAAAATGATAATAAATTAAAAAATTTATTCACAAGTTATAAGTTTTGGGAAAAAAATAAAAATAAAGTAGCTTATTGGCTACTAAATATGATTTAATGATAAAGGGTGCTAATTATTAACGGGATATTTTTTAAGTTTAAAATTTTTCCCCATCAATTTCATTTAGGATTATCCTGAAAATTCGTTTAAATTTATTTAAATTCAGTTAAAATAATTATTTCAAATAGATCAAATTGGATTGAAAAATTTATACAAATAAATTTTTCAAAAAAAAATTTCAGATTTAAATAGGTGGAATGAGATTTAAAAAATTCAAACCTAATTAAATTCAATTTGATTACTAAACAATGCTCAACTTTTAATAGAGGTGTGCATAATCCGAAAACTTGCTTAAATCTATCTAGAGCTAGTAAAAAAATTTATTTCGAGTAGATTAGACTAAATTGACAGATTTATACAAATAATTTTTTTTTAAAAAAAATTGAGTTTAAATAAACAGATTAAGTTTAAAAAATTCAACTTGAAAGTTGTTTTAAAATGAAATTTATTATTTAATTCAATTGAATTTGACTAGTGCTCATCCCTAATTTTAGTGAATCAATGGAGTAACTTTAGGACTAATGATTTTGAATTTAAATAAAAAAATTTGCTCCAACATCTATATAAAAATTAATAATAAGCAACTTGTTTGCTACATTTAAGTTAATTTTCTCCACTGCAGTCTTCTCTAAAATTTGTTTTTGCCAAAATTAGAGAGGCATTGAATTTGGAGCAGTAGCTATAAATACAAGTGATTTCATCCTTGTTGTGTATGGGAGTGCGGGGAAGATAATGGCGTTCAATTTTCAAATTTAGGTGCTAAATTTAGTGATGTATGCCAAAAGAAAACTAAATGTATGGAAGAACAGTTACTTTTTGTGATTGTCCTTTTGCAAGGTGGGGAAGGGGCATGGTTCTTCACCTATTTTTGAATTTTGAGCTAGATGACTTCCAAGTATTCAGTATTCTACTTTTTTGGGGGTTTAAAATGCACTTTAATCTTTTCTAAAATCTTCTAAGTTTACTGTAGTTTAGTTTAACAATTGAATTAATTATTGCTCTAATTTTTGAAACTTACATACTTTTTTAGTTTTATTTTTTAAAGTTAATACGGCTAAATGGTCTGTTTTGATTAAACAAACTAATCTACAAACTTTAATGTCAAATGGATTATAAATGAGTCAACTTGTTTAAATTAAAACCAAAATTCTAAACTAAATAAAGGTAAACTTCTTATAAAAAAATATAAACACAATAAAGTATACATAAATAAATAAAATAATGCCATAAAGTTTAAAATTTAAACTCTCCATAATAGTCAATTTAACCTTTTCTATTGTGAGTCAGTATGCACTCGTCTATTTTCATATGCGAATTACAAGTCTAATCTTTTTTTTATATGCCTAAACTTGTTTGCCAAATAGGTTAATTCGCAAGTCTTAGTTTGTTTTGAGAGTATTTGTTACGTCTCAGATTTTATCCGAACACGAGACCGACACGAAATGAGAATTTTTTTTCACTTCGTAAACCTAACATTTGTTTCTACTATAACTTAGAAAAATATTCCAAAATTTAAGTATAATTTTATCTCTAATATGCTCTCAATTACATTTTAAAACAATGCAATTATTACTCTATAATATAATTAAAAAATTGTTATAAATATCTTGTGTGGATGTTCATCATCTCGATCTTTCGGTTATCTTATCTGATAAGATATTATTTTTAATAATTATCTAAGAAGATAATTATCACTAGAGAGTTATCTTATAGCTGTATATCACTACTAGGACTCTCTCACCTACTTGTATAAATACCCCCTCATATATGAATGGAAAGAACAATTCACTTTCTTGTTTCTCTCTTATTTCTCTCTCTCTACTTTTAAGTCATTTCATAACACGTTATCAGCACGACGCTCTACCTTCTGTTTCAAGGTTAGTAATCTTTAAGTACAATTATATTGCTATTGATCTATTTTATTCTTGAAGGACCACATAAATTTATATACAATTTTTTATTATTTAAATTTCTCTTCCTCATGCTTCAAACTATATGTCCCTGAAGGACTGCACCTATATGTTCCTAAAAGACTGTACTAAATTATATGTCTCTAAAGGACTGCACCAATTTATGTGTAATTATATGTCCCTAAAGGATTGCACCTATATATCCTTGAAGGACTGTACTAAATTATATGTCCCTAAAGGACTGCACTAATTTATATGCAATTATATGTCCTTGAAGGACTGCACCAATTTATGTGCAATTATATGTTCCTGAAGGACTGCAGCTATATTTTCCTGAAGGATTGCAACAATTTCAGTTGCCTCAAATTTGTCCCTAAAGGATAATGGTTTAAGTGTAGCAAATATTTACATGTTTTTATATGTTTTTATTAGCAAAAGCCTATCATAAATTTACATGTTTTTATTATCATATATTTTATTTGAAATGATTCACTTTATTTATGAATGTTTATTGACTAGCATTATATTTCATGATAGTTTTAAAATGTCGAACCTTGCAAAACTCGAATTCATAGCACTTGACATTACTGGAAGAAATTACCTATCTTGGGTGTTAGATGCTGAAATTCATTTAGATGCAAATGGCCTTGGAGAAACTATCAAAGAAGGAAATAAAGCATCTGACCAAGATAAGGCTAGAGCCATGATCTTCCTTCACCACCAATTGCATGAATGATTGAAAAATGAGTATATTACTGTAAAAGACCCACTTATTCTTTGGAGTTCTTTAAAAGAAAGGTATGACCACCAGAAAACTGTGATACTTCCAAAAGCCCGATATGATTGGATGCATCTTTGCTTACAAGATTTTAAAACTGTAAGCGAATATAATTCTGCACTATTTAGAATAAGTTCTCAATTAAAGTTATGTGGAGAAAAAATCACTGATGATGATATGTTAGAAAAAATATTCTCCACTTTTCATGCATCCAATGTGCTCCTACAGTAGCAATATCGTGAAAAATGATTCAAGAAATATTCTGAGTTGATTTCTTGCCTTCTTGTGGCTGAACAAAATAATGATCTTCTCATGAAAAATCATAAGTCCCGTCCAACTGGCACTGCTCCATTCCCTGAAGTGAATGTAGCAACATATGGCCACTATGGAAAGTTTCAAGGTCGAAGTTGTGGTCGTGGTCGTGGCTTTGTTCGTAGCTGTGGACGTGGTCGTGATGGTTATTCCAAGAATATAGCTTTCCACTAGAAGTGACAAAATAATAAGGCCAAAAATGAAAAGGAGAAAGGTCTACAAAATAGTAAACATGTTGAAAATACATGCTATCGCTGTGGTGGCAAAGGACATTGGTCACATACCTGTCGTACACGAAGGCATCTTGTTGATCTTTACCAAAAATCTAGTAAAGAGAAAAAGATAGAAACTAATTTATTTGAGGAAAATAGTCTCAATTATGGCTATATTGACGCAACTCATTTAGATGTTACAGATTTCTTTGCTCATCCTAATGGAAAAATTGATTATTTAATTGGTGATGGTAGTGTTCAAAAATAAGTTATTTGTATAATTTCTATGACATTAAATTTTAGGGTTTCCTTTTTTTTTTCAGTACAATTCATTCTTTAAAGTTGTTATTTTATTTTATGTACTATTTCTTCATATTGACTATTCTTATTTTATTTTTCAATCAAGAATGAATGTTTCCTCTATTGATACCAACATCACTAATGAAGAGATATGTCTCGTTGATAGTGGCACAACTCACACAATTCTCAAAGATAAAAAGTATTTTTCTCAATTAGTAATGCAAGGAGCTAATGTTAATACTATATCTGGTAGTACAAAATTAATTGAAGGCTTTGGAAGAGCTAATATAATGTTACTTGGAGGAACAAAACTACATATTGACAGAGCTTTATACTCCTCCAAGTTCTTTAGAAACTTACTAAGTTTTAAGGATATCCCCCGAAATGGATACCACATTGAGATAACAAATGAAGGAAATATTGAATATCTTCATATTACAAGTACAATCTTAGGTCACAAATGTATATTAAAAAAGTTACCTACATTTTCTTCTGTATTGTACTATACATATATAAATACAATTGAAATATATGCTATTGCAAACCAGAAGTTTGCAAATCATAATAACTTTGTTATTTGGCATGACCGGTTAGGCCATCCCGGATCAATTATGATGCGAAAAATAATTAAACATTCAAGTGGACATTCATTGAAGAGCCAGCAGATTCTTTAATCGAATAATTTCTCATGTTCCGCTTGCTCCCAAGGGAAATTGATTATTCGACCATCACCAGTCAAAGTTATGGGTGAATCCCTCACATTTTTAGAAAGAATACAAGGCGATATTTGTGGGCTAGTACACCCATCCTGTAGACCATTTAGGTATTTTATGGTTTTAATTGATGCATAAATTAAATGGTCACATGTGTGCTTGTTATCATCTCGTAATATGGCGTTTGCGAGATTACTTGTGCAATTGATTAGGTTACGAGCACATTTTTCTGATTTTCCAATTAAGAAAATACGCCTTGATAATGCTGGTGAATTCACTTCTCAAACATTCAATGAGTATTGTATGTTTATTGGGATTGATATTGAACATCCTGTAGTACATGTTCATATACAAAATGGTCTTGCAGAATCATTTATTAAACGTCTGAAGTTAATTGCAAGACCATTACTTATGAAGTTAAAATTCCCAATATCTACTTGGAGACATGCAATCTTGCATGCTACATCATTAATTCACATAAGGCCAACAAGTTATTATGAACACTCCCCATTACTAATGGTTTTTAGTCAGGAACCAAATATTTCTCATCTAAGAATTTTTGGATGTGCGGTATATATCTCTATTGTCCCACCACAACGCACTAAGATGGGTCCTCAAAGAAGGTTGGGAATATATGTTGGATATGAATCTCCTTCTATAATAAAGTATCTTGAACCATTAACAGGAGATCTATTCACAGCTCGGTTTGCTGATTGTCATTTTGACGAATTAATTTTTTTAACATTAGGGGGAGAAAATAAGCAACTGAAAAGGAAAATTAGTTGGCATGAATTATCACTAACTCATCTTGATCCTCGTACAAAATAATGTGAACTCGAAGTTCAAAAGATAATTCATTTGCAAAATTTAGCCAACCAATTGCCAGACGCATTTACTGACTCAAAAAGAATTATTAAATCACATATACCAGCTGCTAATGCTCCAGTTAAAATTGATGTCCCTGTCGAACAATCCATCATTACAAATAAGCCTGAGACCCACATGAAACGTGGTAGGCCCGTTGGTTCCAAAGATAAAAATTCTCGAAAAAAAAAATGAGCTAAGAATCAAGATGGTCAAATCGAGAATTTAACAACTCCAGAAGAGTCTCCAGAAGAGTTTCAAGACATAATTAATGTTTTAGTTTCAGAAGAAACTCAGGTACCTGAAATTTGTGAAAATGAAGAGATATGAATTAATTATGTTATGAATATAATACGATGGAACCGACAAAAGGTCAACGTTGACAATAATTTTGCATATAATATAGCGCGCGATGTTTTAAACGATAATGAGGATCATGAACCAAAGTCTGTTCAGGAATGCAGGTAAATAAATGATTGGCTAAAATGGAAAGACGCAATTGAAATAGAGTTAAAATCGCTTGAAAAGTGAAAAGTTTTTGGACCTGTAGTCCGTACACCTGAAGATGTAAAACTAGTTGGATACAAATGGGTCTTTGTACGAAAACGAAATGAAAATAATGAAATTGTGAGATATAAGGCAATACTTGTTGTCCAAGGTTTTTAGCAAAGACCCGGAATTGATTTTGAGGAAACATACTCACCTGTGGCGGATGCAACTACTTTTTGATATTTAATTAGTTTGGCAGTACGTGAAAAGCTCGATTTGCATCTAATGGATGTTGTTACAGTCTATTTGTATGGCTCACTTGATAATGATATCTATATAAAACTCCTGGAAGGATTTAAGTTGCTTGAAGCATACAATTCCAGTTCTCGAGTAGACTACTCAATTAAATTAAATAAATCACTTTATGGCTTAAAACAATCTGGACGTATGTAGTGAATACCTGTTGCAATAAGGGTATAAAAATGACCCAATTTGTCCATGTATCTTTATAAAAAGATCTAAAAATGAGTTTGTCATAATTGCAGTTTATGTTGATGATTTAAATATTATTGGAACTCCTGAAGAGCTCCAAAAAGCTGTTAATTGCTTAAAAAAAGAATTTGAAATGAAGGATCTTGGAAGAACTAAATTTTGCCTTGAATTACAAATTGAATATTTAAATAATAGTATCTTTGTGTATCAAGAAAATTATGTGACAAAGGTGTTAAAACGATTCTATATGGATAAATCACATCCATTATGTACTCCAATGGTTGTGAGGTCATTAGATGTGAACAAAGATCCTTTCAGACCTCGTGAAAAAGATGAGGAACTACTTGGTCCTGAAGTATCATATCTTAGTGCAATCGGGGCATTAATGTATCTTACTAGTCATACTCCACCTGATCTATCATTTGCTATTAATCTATTAGCAAAATATAATTCTTCACCTACACAAAGACATTGGAATGGAGTCAAGCATATACTCTGTTATCTTAAAGGAACAATGGATATGGGCCTATTTTATTCAAATATACCCGAGTCTGAGTTGATTGGTTATGCGGATGCAGGATATTTATCTGACCCTCATAATGGACGATCGCAAACAGGGTATTTGTTTACTTACGGGGGTACTGTAATTTCATGGCGATCTATGAAACAAATTATCTCTGCCACATTAGCTAACCATGCAGAAATTTTAGCATTACATGAGGCAAGTCGAGAATGGGTTTGGCTACGATATGTGATTCAACACATACAAGAATCTTGTGGCTTGTCTAGAAAGATGATCCCGACGATCTTATACGAAGATAATGCTACATGTGTTGCCCAATTAAAAGAAGGGTATATTAAAGGGGATAGAACAAAGCATATATCACCTAAATTCTTTTTCACTCATGATCTTCAAAAGAATGGTGATGTGGATATTCAGTAAATTCGTTCAAGTGATAATCTGGCAAATTTGTTTACTAAGGCACTTCCTATTACAACATTTGAGAAGTTAGTATATAATATTGGAGTTCGAAGACATAAGAATATCAAATGATATTGTCGTATTTATTCGATAACGTCTTAAAAGAATGATATACTCTTTTTCCTTCACTAGGTTTTTATCCCACAGGGTTTTTCTTAATAAGGTTTTAACGAGGCACATTCTTAAGGAATGGACATCCAAGGGGGAGTGTTGTGAATATCTTGTGTGGATGTCTATCATCCCAATCTTTCGGTTATCTTATTTGATAAGATATTATTTTTAGTAATTATCTAAGAGGATAATTATTACTAGAGAGTTATCCTATAGCTGTATATCACTACTAGGACTCTCTTACTTACTTGTATAAATACCCGCTCATACATGAATGGAAAGAACAATTCACTCTCTTATTTCTCTTTTATTTCTCTCTCTCTACTTTTAAGTTATTTCATAACAATATATATATATATATATATATATATATATATATATATATATATATATATATATATATATATAGTAAAACAAACCATAATCATGTGAATGAAACACTTTTATCTTTAAGGAAAAAAATAGATATTTCTCATAAAACATAATTATTAAAGCATGGCATTTTAAAATTTTAGAATATTACAGTATTACTTATGGGATATAAGGATTTTTTTTCTAAGAATCTCAAATTAAAAAAATATGAATGTTATGTTTTGTATAAGTTTTTAAAAATTTATTTCTTAAAAATTAGGATTCTCATAAATAATTTTTTCACAAGTTTCCCCACAAAAAGATTGCTATGGGAAGTTGAAAATCTTAATTTTTCATGACTTAAAAAACTTCCTTATAATATTAAAAAATAAATATACTCTTTGTTAATAATATAATTATAATAATAATAAAAAACTTTATATTCTCTCTCATCCCCCCTTTCTCTACTCTAAGCGCCCGTTTGTTACATGGAAATGGGCTGATGGCAGTTCAACATGTTTGGTTGGTGGAACATGCTTTACTAGGGAATAAGCTGGAATCAAGAGAGGTGATATCTATTACCTTTCAAAAGCTCGAAAATAGGTGGGAAAAGCATGGAATAACAATTTAAAAGTTCGAAATGTCCCTACCTTTTACTTTTTCCTTTTTGTCTTTTTCTTGCTTTTTGTCTTCCGCGCCCCTGCATACTTTTTTCTTTATGATTATTTTAATTGTTATTGTCTTTTTTTTTGGATAAGTAATTGTTTTTGCCTTTGTCTAGAATAAAAGTGAACTTTTGTAAACATGTAATAAAAAATTGAAGAGGTTTGATAATTGTTGGCAAAAAAAAATTAATTTAAAATTTATACTTTGAGAATTTAAAAATTATAATAATTTTTGTGTTATCATGTATAATAAAAATTTATTTATTTTTTAAAAATCAAAATATTTTTCATTAAATAAGCAACAAAAGTAATTTTTTAAAAATTAATAAATAAATTAAAAAAATTTACCGATAATTTTTTGTGGTTTGTCGAAGTATTATTTGCAAAAAGATTCACAAATAATAAACAATCAAAAACACAATTTTCAAATTATTTAAAAATTAAAAGAAATAATAAAAAAAAATTTTGTATTTTTTTCGCAAATTACAAGTTATTTATTATTGATAAATAAAATAAAAAATAATATTTAAATTATTTCTCAATTTTATTAATATTTTTAATAAAAATAAAATATTATTAATTATTTTTGTATTTATATTATTTTTAAATAATTTTTTAAAGTCAAATAATATTATTTTACTATTTTTATACTTCAAGGGTATTTTTATCTTTTTATTAGCTGGCCATTCCATTCCATTCCATTGCGTACCAAACATAATTTTTTTTACAACATTCCATTCCATAACATTTCATTTCTAATTCTCTTTTCTATTCCTTTCTTTGCCACCAACCAAAGGACACCTAACTTTCTCTCTCATATGTCTATCTCTCCCCCTTTCTCTCTCTCTATGGGCTCTCTTATCTTCTTTCTCTTCATCCATTCACACTTTTTTCTATTTAAGAGATATTTTTAAAAAAATAACATAAATTCTTAAAAAAATAGCACTTGAACTAAACTAAAAAATGAAAGATTTCCACGAACGAATATCTAACATTTTTAGAAATGTTCAAAGCCCACTAAACATAAATTATAACATTATCAGAAACCTTAGACTTATTTTATTTTGTTTTTATTTTTAAAAATTATTTTGCACAACACAAATAAAAAAATATGTTTAATAAATTATTTTAAATATATATATATATATATATATATATATATATATATATATATATATATATATATTTCTTTTTTGGTGTTTTGGTAACAAAAATAGTTATCCATTGTTTTTTTTATATTTAAAAACTTGTTTTCAAAACATAAATAGAAAACAATTTTTAAATTATTTTTTTTCCAAAAAACAACAACTAAAAACAAAAAATTATTTTTAAAAATAGTTATCAAATAGACCCTTTATTTCTAGAAACAAGATTTCAAAAATGATGTTTCCCGGGGAATTAGGAAAAAAAAAATTCTTCTGTACCAAATACTACATTAAAGTTTGGGCTTAATTGCACTTTTATCTTTCTATTTTCATAGATATATCAATTTAATTTTTTTATAATATATAATATGAAATTGATTCTCTTAATTTTAATAAATAAATTAAAATAGTTCATTCGTTAAATTGATTATCTATTCTATCGTTAATATATGTTACACTTACACCATGTATGTAACATAAAAAATGCCATTAATTATGTTCATCATATGTTCTTATAAAGTTTAACCTTTCATTTAAAATTTTTAAAATTATTTTATTTTAAAAATACGTCTTCACATTAGCTCTAATAATAAATTCATTTACTTGGCCAATCAAGAATTTGTCACATCCAAAGATAAATTGTGAGAATAATTGAAATAGAAACAAAGTAACAAAAAAAAATAATATTATCATTGCTTATGTTGCTAATTATAATTTTTAAAGGATGATTTTGAATTTTATCCAAACTAAATTCTTTCACCAGCCGAACATATTTTAAAATTTTAATTTGAGAGTACACTCTAGATATTGACTTTGGGTATAAATATGTTTGCATACAATTAAAAATGGATTAAAAAACTTTAGTGCAAATAGAATACTTTAATTACTCCTACAAAAAAAAGAAAAGAAGAAGACTCCAGTTACTCAAATATTGTGGTTTTATTTTTGTTAATTTAACTTTGATTATACGTACTTAAAATACATATTTTTTCATTTAACTCTAATCAAAATTTAAACTCAATCGAATTTTTAATTTTAGAGAAAATTTCATTAATATATGCTTTACATATAATCGTATAATCTCTCTAGCTACTAACTAATATGCACCACATAATATAATATTAAGTAAAAGTAATTTTTGTAACTTTTCGTTAAAAATTAAAAATAAATATAAAAATACATTTGTTTACTGTTTTTTATTTTTATTTTTAAAAAATATTTTTAAAATTTTTAAAATATAAAAAAAAATATTTTTAAAATTTTTAGTTCTGTAGTACATTATAACGGTGATATTTTTACAATTATTTTGAATTATATATACAATATTTTACTATTTATATAATTATAAAATAGTAAAAATAAAAATACAATAATATAACTAAAAAATAGTAAAAATAAAAATATAAGTCAAATGTATTTTTAAAAATATAAAAGTTAAAAAATAAAAACTATTTTTAAAAAGTAAAAACAAAAAATAAAAATAAAAAATATGTTCACAAACTAAACACACTCTTAATTTTTTAAAAAAAATATATTTTAATAATTAATTGACTAGTTAGAACGAACAATGTCACTAAATAAATTAGTTAAATTATTTAACAACATACCGTCATAAAATTTATTTTGATAACGATTTGATTTATCAAAGATTAAATTAATAATAAATGTTTTTGAGAAAAAAATTGAGAATTATGATTTATGAGAAAATTAAAATATAATTTTACTCATGAAAGTAATATCTTTTATTCTGTTACAAAATATAAAAGTACTAGCTTATAAGGTGCGAAACTCTTGAAGGTATTTGCTACCAACTGGAGTCAAAAACTATGTGTCGGCACACCTTTTATTTCATTGAGCAAGTGAACTAATTTTACTTGCCAATCTCTACGGAGCAGTACCAAAATTTCTCCGACAACAGCTCCATATTTATATATTCATAAATTTTTAATTTAAACGATAAATAAATTTAAATTTAAATTTAATATTTGATGAATTTTTATAATTTCATGAATTTAAACTCATAGATAAAAATACTTATGAAAAGATATAATTTCAATATTTTTAATAAAATTATTTCTATATTAAAAATATATGAAAATACTAGTCAAATCACAACTTCGAATGCATTTGATTTAGAGCATTTACAATGTTGCAACTCTCTTGGGTTGTTTAAATAGATTTTATATTGTCATATCATCATTTTTTTTAAGCAACTCTATACTACTTTAAACAACTTTGAATTCTAATAGTATAACTTTCAAAAATTTACTAAATGGGTCTTACAAATTACTCTATATATTTATATTTTATTCACAATTATTTTATATTTTAATTTAAAATATTAATTTATTTTAATTTTAATTTTAAAAAATAAATACATAAAAAATCCATTTTTTCCATTATTTTTCTATTTTTCTCACGGTAAGCCTTTTATTTTTTATTTATTTTTTTAATTTTTTTCATTGTTTTTCCATAAAACTCCCACGACAAATCCATTTTATTCCATCCATTTTATTATCCTTTATTCAAATCCCACGACCCAATAAACCCAATCCCATTTTTTGGAAGCTTCTCGTCCCTTCGGTTCTCCAAGCTTCTCCTTATCCTTCCATCGCGTTCTCCCAGCTTCTCCTTATCCTTCCATCGCATTCTCCCAGCTTCTCCTTATCATTCCATCGCACTCTCCAAACCTCACTCTAGCCAGATTGCCTCTTCGTTCTTCGCTCTTCAAATCTACACGTTCTCTGAGCCTCACTCCAGCTTGCCTCTTCGTTCTTCGTTCTTCAAATTTACGAGTTCTTTAAATCTTCTTCAAGCATGACTCGAGCGTCCAGCATTTTCATTTTTTTGATTTTTGATTTCCTTTTCATTCTTCATTTTTTGTTTGGATTTTCTGATTTTTGATTTCCCTATTTTTCGTATCCTCTTCGTTCTTGGTTTCCTATTCGGATTTCTCCAAGTTTCTGGTTGTTGATTTCTCTATTTTTCGTTTCCTCTTCGTTGTTCGTTTCCTATTCGGATCTCTTCAAGTTTTTGGTTTTTGATTTTTGGTTTCTTTGTTGATTTATGTTTTCGATTTTTGGTTGATTTTTATTTTTGATTTCTGGGTTGAGTTATTCTGTTTTTCTTCTCTGATTTCTGGTTGATTTTTGCTTTTCATTTCAGGTTTTGTGGATTAATGCAGAAGATGGGAAGCCAATGAAACCAACGACATACTGGTCGAGAAATGGAGCCAACGATTTTTTATTGTTTTTGTTCCTAATTTTCGGGTTAAGTAGCGTTGTTTGTAGAAACAATCATAGCTCCACCGTGGAACACTCCAATAGTTGTTTATAGATAAGATATGTTGCTTAACGGGAAGCAACAGTGCAAGCATTCCCGTTGGAGATGCTCTAAGCCCTTTTTGCTAATTGAGGGACCATCATTGAATTTTTCTCTTGTAAATAAACCATGTGACATTCTTTGTTTTTATGCAATCTTAGAGGTACTATTACAACCATATTCAATGAGTATCCATTAATTTTAACCATTTAAGTTTAAACTTATGACTTTATAAATATGATTAGGTAGTTTAATACCCACCTCAATTCAAAGTCTTTATATTCACTTTCTTTGAAAAAACTCATCGAGATAAACACTCAGTATAGATATTGACATAAATATGAACACAAATATTGATACGAATGTAAAATAAATTATTAATATGTATATTATAACATGATAAAATTTAAAATATTTATATATAATTTTAAGAGTTGTGTTAAAAAATGACAACTATTGATGTAATTGCATAAATCCTATGTCTTTTTTTTTTTTTTATTTCTATCTCAAACTTTCTCTATCTAGGTTTTGATATTTTATCTTCTTTTAAACAGTCCGCTATATTAATATCTATACGATTTGCTTTCACATCATTCAAAGTGAATTTTTCTTTTTTTGTGGTCCAGATATATGGTTTATTTTGTCAACAGATTTCCACTACAAATTGAACATTGGAAAAATATTTAATAATAATTTCTTAAATAATATAGCGTTTTCTAATGCATTAATTTTTGTATCAAATTGAAATATGATGTTTTAATAATTAATGGATTAAATTGATAGGATATTCGTCCAAATATTGCTAAAAGATAAATTATGGATGAAATGAATTATTTTTTTAATGGCCGCATTAATTTGATTCTTGAATTTTTAGATTAATTTAATTTTTAGTTTTTAAATTCTCTTTAATATACAAATTAAACCTCAAAAATATCAAACTCGTTGCATTAATCTCTATATTAGTTTTTTTAAGAATTAATATACAATGATTTTGATATTTTTTAAGAACTAATATATGTAATAGGTTTGATATTTTTGTAGACTAATGAAATAAGTAATGCACAACAAGTTAGAAATTTTATAGATTAGTTTTTTTAAAAAATATTTAAAAATTTAAATTAAATGAGATTAGGTAAAGAGATGTTTGAAGCATTTTTTGGGGAGTATGTCTGTTTTAGGTATAATCACTAAGATTAAGAGAATTTGTTGCAACTCAAAGGAGGAAGAGAGAGGAAAAACTACTGTTAGAAGCCATCTTTACCTAAAGTTGATTGGTCACAGTGGTAAGTGGCTATTTGAATCTTAAGATATCATGAAAGTTCAACTTCTGTCTTCCACCCTTTATAGATGAAGGAAACCCTTGATAAATTGTACAAAATAAAGAAATAAATAAGTAGCTACCTTTCTTCCTTGCTTTGTGAATATTGCTCTAATTGCCATGATCTTTTAAGATTTTCATCATCCTAGGTTTTCAGTGTGTTATTTGTTTGTATTGTTGAAAAGTTCAGTCTAAACTGGTACTTGTTCTCTTGTTTATGGAGTGGCATTAGTTTTCTTTTTAATCGGCAAGTTACTAATTTCTTTAGAGTATTTCAAGATATCACTCTTAACAAACATTTTCTTAATACACAAAATCTTAAGAATTGAACTTAAGACAAAATATTTAAGGATTTCAAACTCTTTCCACTTGGACCAACGTTTGTTGATGGCATTAGAATTTAAGAGAACCTTTTTGTGATTCTTCATATGAAATATCTTCTTTCTTAAAATGTATAATATCTTTTGCATGTGAATCTTTAGCTACATTTACATGGCATGTTTCCATGTATGCATTCCCTTTTTCTAAGCTAACAAGGATTGTTGCAGGTTGGCTTGGGTACCTATCATACTTTTCACCTTCGAAACTTACCTTGTACTTAAGGTGCAAGACTGGATAGTCCTTTTGACATGCCCTCAATTTAAGGGCACATGAAACACATACTTTATAAATATATATTTGTCATAACATGCATAATACACTTTTTTATCATTCAAAACAATTATATATAGGTATTTCTATGTATACACAATATACAGATCAAGTCTATAAATATTAAAGTAACAGCAGAAGCATGGATCCTGCTTGTGGCATTCGTAACATACTTTAGAGTACAAGTACAATATAACCAAAATCTACGAGCCCTAGAAACAAAGTAAGCTCATCCAGAGATTATGTCATCTAGCTGATCAATTATCTAAAAAGGAATGATCAAATTCTGTATTTTTATTTGAAAAATATATAAATATCGTGTAGTGAGTTTGACAACTTAATGAGTAGATAATAACTCCTATGACCTCTTAAATCAGCATATAGATGTACTCACATTTTAAAATTTATCACAGAAAATTATAGTTCAGAAGAACATCCATATAGGATATGCATTTCAAATATTCTCAGTTTAAATTACATTCAGATATCCAAAATCATATACAATATGGTATGATCATTAATCAAATATTGTTATGTATCAAAATATTCCACATTAAACATTAGGATAATCTTATATCAGAACTATCAAATAATTCCAAGCACACAGTAAGGGATGGTGTTATGTTCAGTTATATAAGCTACAAAAAAATATCAAACTTTTGAGATAAAATCATAAATTTTTTTGATGCATAATTAACATACTATATATACATTGAAAAATTTACTATTTTTACATAATGCTCAAGTATGTCATAACTCTCAATATACTCAATAGGTAATCAAGAAATGTGAGTTCATTACCATTTTACCTCTTCACATTACCAATGCCTACAATTTCAATAAGTAATTAGAAAATATAAGTTCATCACTCTTCTGCCTCCTCACATTACCACTGCCTACAGTCTCAATAAGTAATCAGGGAATATGAGTTCATCACTTTTCTACCTCTTTACATTACTACTGACTACAATCTCAATAGGTAATC